>JALPBY010000010.1:0-319157 GCA_026538315.1 Cryptococcus sp. GC_Crypt_6
TATCTCTTTTTCGCTTTTTTCATTATGAGGCATTGTCAACTCTACTGCCATCCCCCCTTTTTTACCCCTGGTACCTTATTCAAACAACCATATCGCATTCCTCCAATCCTCCATTCCATCCATCCATCTACTCATCTGCTATACAGTCACCATACCACTGCTTCACTCTCGACAGATACATACACTCTACAACACTCTTTCAGCCTCATCCCCCCCCTCCCTACCTCTTATATCAAGACATCTGAACAAGAGAAACAAACATCCCACCCACTATTCATCATCCGCTACTTTCGTACCTACTTCCCGTACCTCATTCCTCCCTCCTCATCACATACCCAACTATATCAGTATATCCAACTTATAATCGGTAAATCGAATCCCGAGGGCAGTACCTCATTTACATAGCGACAGGTACCTCCGCTTCCCAATTCAACTGCACTCACTTGGTCACCATCTATCGTACCTTTCCCCCTATTACATCCGCATTTATCATTGCATCGCCTCGAAACGGCCTTGGTGCACTGTGTCCAGATTCGTCCTAGGCCACGCATACAGATTGCAGGTGAGTTGCTCCTTCTTCACATCGCATCACTCCACATATACCGTATCACAGTCCTTCATGTCGTCTGCATTCCCCGACTGCCCGGTCAAGCAGAGATGCATAGGCAAACCACGCCCCAGACATCCGCAGAAAGGATCATGGCGCTGGTCAAAGCCCCGATTGCGCCGTTCCCTCAACATCTTAAACTATCTCTTTTGACTATCCTTCCAAAGAGTCTTGTTCTCCTGGCTGACCACCATCCTTTCATCCAATCAGTAATCAGTGACGTCGCCTGGCTTTCCCGCTCGCAGCTGAAACTCGGCGATCAGGGCTATCAGCATCATATCACTGTTCCCAGAGCAAAACCTCCATTCTACCTTCTTCGGAGCCTGTCGACAGGACGTCCTTTCTACCTTGACTCCAGCCTTGACGTCCAGGTCCATCGTACCTGCAATAGGTCTCCACTTGTTAAGGTTCATATCTATTTAGTCTTGGTCACCATCGTCCTCCCGTGGGATTTTCTGTCGCCGCCAAACTGAAAACAGAACCGACATCTCATTGATCGACCTGAAACGAGATCAGCGCTCAAGAACAGTCAAGTGCGAAAAGGAGACATCTCCCTTTCCGTCATTCATGTCAGCGTCCCTGACGACCTCTGCTCCGTTGAGCTTGCCTCCGTCGTCGGCGAGAGCATACGATAATCCGCCCAGTATGAGTTTTGCTCAGCCAGACAGCAGACAATACGGGGGCTATTATCCCAGGCCGCCGGGATCCGCGGGATCAACCCATGGACCGCCACCCGCTCCTCCCCACGACACATCGTCACCTGAACAAAGACTCCATTCATCCTCAGG
Organism: Cryptococcus sp. GC_Crypt_6; assembly: GCA_026538315.1. Classification (NCBI taxonomy): domain Eukaryota; kingdom Fungi; phylum Basidiomycota; class Tremellomycetes; order Tremellales; family Cryptococcaceae; genus Cryptococcus; species Cryptococcus sp. GC_Crypt_6. The sequence goes on from JALPBY010000010.1 coordinate 1,396, forward strand.
AGGTTATCACAAAGGTACACCTTCCCAGCTACAATCCCCTTCTCAACAAGTCTATCAACATGAGATTCCCCAGGCTCCCCCTGGATCATCCCATGGTTATCCTCCTCAACCTATGACTCCCATTAGCGGACCCGCTTACCCACCTCAACCGCCCCCAACTGCGAACTACTACGGTATAAATCAGACACCGCAACAAGAACCTCAGCAGCCCATCCCTTCACCACCACCCAGCAGCAACGGTCGACCCACCAGTGCAAACTTTACTCCCGACGGTGTTCCGATCGTGCCAGTGGGCATATCAGGAGGGAAAATGTTTAGGTGCAGAGGATACGGTGAATGTGACAAAGTTTTCACCCGAAGTGAACATTTGGCGAGGCATGTTCGGTGAGTCATCTACATTTACGACCCACTTGACGTCTGTGAAAATGCCTTACTGACAGCTCGCGTCACGCTAGCAAACATACCGGTGAACGTCCATTTCCCTGTCATTGCGGCAAAGCATTCTCTCGTCTAGACAACCTGCGTCAGCACTCCGCTACCGTACACGCGGACCAATCTCAGTTGAACGAGGCCATGTTGAGTTCGCTTGCTCCCGTTCACGCCGCACTCTCTCAGAGAGCCAACAAGGACCAACGCCGTCGAGGAGAAGTCGTCGAAGTGCCCAAGAACGCTGTTGAGCGACCACGTCATGCCGAGTTCCGAGGGCAGAGAACCTCGCCGTCGAACAGCGCACAGCACGATTCACCATACGCTCAGTATCATCCTGATCAGGGGCAATGGAACGTCCCACCCCCTCAACACGCTCGACCTAGAACCAGTGGCTACGATTACTCATACGCTGCCGCAAATCACCCATCTCAGATCATGGATGACGTCGGACCATCGAGACGCCCTGCCTCTTCAGCGGGCTATGGATATCAGCAACATCCATACTACGAGCAGACAACTCGTCCGCCTACCGCTCCTGGGACTGCTTCCTCTGCGGAGTCTGCCGGTCAGCTCCCCTATCCTTACCGACCAATGTCATCCCAAGGGCGGGATCTGGCGGTGCCCACACATTACGCCGAGTCTGAACCACCTTCTACCGCACATGGTCCGCCCGAATCTCCCATGTATCAGGCCGCAGCTCAATCCAACTGGTCATCTCCGCCTCCATCTCATCCGACCTACCCGCCTCACGACCCCAGTGCATACCCACCGCCACCTGAGGGCTATCCGTATCAGCCTCCTCCGCACTCTCACAGCTCGTACCCGCCTCGCGAAGAGGTATACAACTACCCTACTGGCTGGCCTCAGCAGCAACATCAGCCAGCACAGCCGCCAGCACAGCAGTACAGTTCGCTTCCTCCGCCAGGACCATATCCCCCACAACCATATGGCACTCAAGCCCCGCCTGAGTCCCCATTTCAGTACAATGCGCCGGGTGACCAGCAGTACTCGCCTTATGGCTATGATGCGCGCAAGCGTCGCGCCGAGGATGACGCTGCTGATGCTGAGGCTAGAAAACATGCTCGACCATCGTCGGCCGTAGCGACTCAACAGCCCCCTCAGCACCTCAATGCCGCTTTAGAGGGCCCTCGTCCTCAACATGATCCCAACTGGTTACCACCTGTGACAGAACGTCGGTCTTCATTGGCGATCTCAGCTCTGCTTGGCTCGCCTCAGCAAGTGCCCCGTTCCAGGCCCGTCACTGCAGATCAAGCGTCGTATGAGCACAGTGCCCAAGCGGCGTATCAGGTGCCTTCGGTGTATGGGCAGAGCAGTGCTAGTGTGCCCAACACCCCTGGCATGAATGGGGATCCGAGGAGAGACAGGGATGATGTCAAGGTCGAAATGCAGAGTATGGAGCAGAAGGCGAAAGCGTTGCTTGGGCAAGGTCGATGATCTATGGTCTAGTCGAAGCAACACCTTGATGGTGATGCTTGGGCAGAGAACCATTTGAAGTGTTACGTGCAGCATATACCCCCGGGGAAAGATACCAAAGAGGACGAAAAGAAGAAGAAATTGAAACGAAGACCTTTAGCTAGTTATCTATATTTTTCTTATACACGGTCAGACAGCATACACGTACTGTACCATGCATTATTTCTTGTTGCCAAATACGATTGAAGCATAGAGATCATGAGATGATCGCTTGTTCCTGATCATTATCAGATGTCAGTGATCAGCGATTCCAGCGATTCTTGCCTGACATATGACTGATCTGTAAGCATAAGATGAAATCGAAAAGATCCGCTTAGCGCAATCAACGTAACTGGCAAAACGTAAAATGCCGTATCATTGTGAAAGTGAGCTAGCCATCATCTTAGATATCTCAAATAAGCATGAAGTCTGCGATTATTGGCGCATTGCGCTAGTATCAATCAAGAGAACAGGCTGATGATCTGCTGCAATCCGTACAGACCAAAATTGATTCATACTTGGGCAGTGGAGAGAGCACGCTTGGAGCTTTCTTACACAGCGCGAGGCGTACCCACTCATCCTGGATCCACAGAACAACACATCAATACATCAATACATAAGTGCATTGCGCAACAAGGCAACAAGGCATCAACACATAACACACAACACGGAGTGTATGTGATGAGTGATGAGTGATGGATCAGAACACAAAGCCGCATTGCAGCGTTGCAACGTTGAACGTTGCATCCTCACTTATCAGACCCCATCGTCGTCGAGGTTTCCTGATGGCATCAGTACATATGCTGATCCGCTTTGGACTTGTATATCTTATACATTGACACTGACATACTCGCTGCATACGCACTGTAGATCGGAGTAGGCCTCCCACTGCGAGACCTGATCACTGTCCATATCATCAGCGCACAGGCCCTCGATCTACTCAACTATCTTTCATCTTCTTCCTCGTTCACATTCAGACGAGCTACGTCTCCGCTCTTTCAGCTATCAATTTTCGTAGCGACACAGAATGACTGCTCCTCCGCGTATGCTCATCCTCTCTGCGGGGGGATACGAGGCGTTTGTCGCCTTGCCCCCAACTTATGACGTGAGTAGAACGTCTACCTTGCTCCGCTCTTACGATCTCAAAGACTCTGCTTTGTCCAGCAACAAGTTCATTGTAGTCGAGTAGCTGATTGGCCGAGCTGATGTGTCTAATTCGCCCATGGACACGCAGAAAGCCGTCACTCTCGCCTACGACAAGTTCGGCGTGAACAAGGACACCCACATTATCCGACTCTCTTGCAAGGCGCAGGAAATGCAGTGGATCGGCGGATACGCAGGTACAGAAGATATCTTCATGTGCGCATCCGGCCACCACTACGCATCGGATTGCTTGGCGCTTACTTGTCGTCTGTCGTACGATCGAGCAGCGCGGATAACGATTCGTTCCACTATGCCTGCGCAGGCAAACACGTTGCTCGGCTCGGCGTGCAGGTCTACGATAAGAACGTCAGTATCATCCTCGTCTCTCGGCTCTGCCCATGTGACCGTAAGGGTGGTCAATAGTTCGACGGGAGCTGATGCCCCTACTGCCTGCTAGGCCAGGCCGATCGGTGTCACCAGTGAGCAAGGCGGAACGGCAAAGGGGATGGCACCGGCAGCCGGGGAAGGACCAGAAGAAAGATGATAAAAACGCCGCTGGTCAGTGAGAGTCACAGTGGCAGCTGCAATGTCTCATAGCAGTCCGATGATACATGTGTGTAACCTGCAGCGCCAAAGACAGGGTCAGCTGGTACGACAGCCGATCAGATTGTTGTTTGCCATACCACAGCTGGAAAAGATGTGACTCTTGCGGCCACAATCACTGGGTGAGCAGTCCCGTTTGACCATAAGGGTGAATGAGCTGTTCTCATACATGAACCCGGGTAGAGAACTCGCCAAGGGCCCGCCTGCAGGGAGTGAGTTGCGAAGTACGCGTTGTATTGAACAGACTAATCGATCGCTTCTATAGGCTATCTTGGAACCTTGACTATTGCAGTACGTCTATGGCAAATCGTCGACTTAGCCTTACTGATTCAGTGATAGGACAAGACGTACAAGCAGACTTTCACGGGAAAGCAGCTTGGCCCGAATGAGGTTCTGACGAAATGTGCATTGAAACTACAGTACAATGGACCTCTGGCCTAGCTGACCGGTCCATTGTAATGACAGACATCGTCCATGACAAGAGCACGGCAAGACTGCTATTTCAACCTAGGGCTGCCAGATCATCGGTCGAATTTCTTCACCCTGAAGAGAAGAGTGTAACTTGCGGCGCCTTTCGAAATCCGGTGATGCAAGCAGGCTGACTTGGACTTCCAACGTGTTTCAGCTCGAAGTGTGCCTTTCCATCATGGACTGGACGGTCACAGCTGCCTATCCTGCGACATCGATTGTACCTGATGGTGCGAGACATAAACTTCGCTGGTTCCTCAAAGTCCAGCCGGGCGGGAACGTCGAGGATGTGTTGACTGGAACTGTGTCCCGAGGGCTTTTCGTCGAGATGCTGTAAGTCTCACTTTCTGCAGATTGCGTCGAGACTACTGATCAGGATGGTAACGATATACTAGACCTAGCGTCAAGGCTAAGCCCGACAAACAGCCCGGTCCGCAAGGACCTCTCATCCCGGGTATGTACAGTGGTTTCTCTGTATTGCCTATCCATCACAAGTTGAGACCGCCGTTAAGCGAGACTGATTACTGGACGTAGCGTGGCCTGATATCCGACCCGCCAACGCATGGTGTTTGCCACAAAACATCTTCGTCCCCCATATCGATCGGATCATGACTACTCTCGGTCTACCAGTAGAAACCAGGACAGCAATGATCACGTCTTGGCTACCTAGTATAACCCGGCACAAGAACATCGTTTGTAGCACATTGACTGCATCAAGTTGAATACAGCTGACGCAAGACATAACCTTATAGGCCTACAGGTAAGCTCATGACACATATGAATCGCCTTGGAGAGCTTGATACTGGCATTGGATCTGCTCAAATGATATACTCATTGGCAGGATACCGAACCGCGCTCAACTCGATCCCACCTCGACACTCACGATTATTCCTCCGCCTTCAGTCCTACTCCGGATATTCGTAAGCATCCTTTACTATCATTTACCATCTTTTCCCAGCATGTTACACCATAGTAGACTGTGAGTCAACTGATGTTCATTTTACCTGTAGATCCTCTTCAAGGGAGTACCGGACTCACAGATGAAAGAATGGCAGAATGCGAGCATTCTTCAAGCTGAGATGGGCCTAGATTGGCGCGATGCGTATGTCGAACCCTCATTCAAGGAGACTAGAAGATTATGCTGATGGGCTCTGTTCCACATATCCTCCAGTATCGGCTGGACACCGGATTTGCAGAACGAGAACTTGTTCCGTGTCATTGAGTATGGAGCCATGTGCGTGTAATTCATGTGGCTCACGCGAGCACAGCAAGGACGCTGATATCTTCTCAACTACGTAGGGAGGTCTTTGATTAGGTGTTAAATACGAATACATGCATTGTCACTAAGCAAAATACGCTTCCAGACCAATCACAACAGATAAACAATGCGGTAAAGCGCCACGAGCACGCTATGTCTCCCTCACTCATCGCCCATTGCGTCTACTCATCCCTCTGCCTCTTTCTCCGCTCCTCTTCCCGGTCTTCAGCGGTCCTTTTACCTCCACGCCTAGCAGCATCCATGAACTGCTCCACACCGAAAGGATCCGCTGCACCATCCAGCGCGACAATAGTATCTTTTTCGAATTGAACGGGTCCTTCCCTCGCATCAGAGGCATCGGCACCTTCGAACCCTCTCGTAGCGTTACCGAGAGCGAATCGATCTTTCGACATCTCTTCTCTGATACCATTCTCGGTACCGCCACCGTAAGATTCGTCGTTGCCGGCATCGTTGCCTTTCGGCTTGTAGATCGCTGCTGCAGCGGAAGAACCGTGGAACAACGGCTTGTCGTAAAGGTTGTACGTGTCTTCGCCAGCGAATGTGGTGGACAGGGATTCTCGGTTGAATAGTCGTGAGTCGAGTAATGTCTCCTTGGACGCCGTAGGTTTGGCAAGACCCAATGCAATCTTTTCGGATATGTCTCGATTTTGTTCCCTGTACAAGCGAATACATAAGCATAAACTTTGCAAGCCGTCGAAATAAAAGAAGACGCGCAAAACCCACCTTGCAAGCATCTTAGCACGCATCTCTGAACCCATGTTCGACATGCGCATCTCCTTCTCTCGCTCTTTCCTCTTCTCGGCTCTGACTTGTTCTCGCTCCTTGACAGCATCTTCATCCTCGCTTTCGTCTTCCTCCTCGTCGCTTTCCGCATCGCTGTCACTGGCATAACCACCCAGACCCATACCGAGTTCGGTAGGCGGTTTGGCGACTGACGAAGATCCGCTTGCAGCAGGTGCAATGCCGTTCCTCTCCTCTCTTGCTCGCTGAGCAAGTAATCGCAAGTTCTCCTCTTTCTGAGCCTTCTCCTTTTGTGCCAACAGCTGTTGCATCTGCGATCGAGCTCGGACTTCTTCACGTGCATGTCGATCCGCAACATACAATGCCTCAGAGAACTTGGCAAAATTGTCGTTGATATGTACGTCTTGTAGACCTCTACCATCAGCCGCGAGACGCTTGTCGAGAGGGATCGTGTAACCCTTGTTGTTCTTCCAGTTGGAGATACAAGGAGGAATCATCCAGTCCTTCTGATCCTGCGCCGTGACAGCTCGTGGTGGCGATTGCAAGACAGGAGGTGGTGGCTCTGCAGGACCACGGGGAATCTTTTTATGTTTGAAACGAGCTGGCTCAAGAGGGTCTTCCTGTACTTCGGTCATCTTGATAATACGCTGCTTCCCTTCTCCAGCACCCTGATTCGCCGGCGTGTAGCGGATATAAGTTGACTCGTTGTTGACTTTAGGAACATGTTTGGGTTGAGCAGCTTTGATTTTGCCGTGAGTGATACGTTCGAGTGCGAGTCGTGTTCGCTCGGCGGTATCGTTGATAGACTCATCATCAGGTCGCTCCATGAGCAAATCACTGTCGGAGACATCGGTACGGTTTGCAAGCGGAACGAGGTCTTAGTCGGTACGTCAGCTGAATTATCTATGCAGTGCACGACAAAAATACTCACCCTTGAAGCTTGACTGCACCTTGGATCCTACCGACCGACCATGTTGGGCAATGGCATCGTACCTCACCAATCCATCTTGGTCGACTTGCAAAGCCAACGTTGATCCGGCGCCAGTCTATAGGTGCAATAAATCAGCATAACAACCGATATTGTCTCCATATTCGTGAACTCACCTTCTTGCGTCCCATCTCCAGCGGATATTGGGCAACATGGCACTGCATAATACAATCAATGTCAGCTTTAGGTGGCAAAACAAGCCTAAAGACTAAAAAGAAAGCTGACCTCGGGATAGGCACCTCCGCCATTGAAATCTGCGGTAGTCTTGGGCTTCCATCCTTTCCTCGCGCCATATTTAGGTATCTGAGGTCCAGCAGCTACGGGTAGTGAAGTCGGAACATCCTCGTACTCTGACACAGGATTGTGCAGAGGAGCTGGTAGCGAGCTGTTTGGCAATCCAAAAGTCAGCTTTGTGCCCTCTGCTAAAGCAACAGCGCAATGAACGCACCGAGCTAAAGCGGCCATTCTGTCCTCGAAACCTTGATGGTCTGTCCTGCTCAAAAGCGATATGAGAATCGTACAAGAAGCAAGAAGGAAATAACGTTGATAATCATCACATCACGCTCGCAAGCTGAGAGCGAGCTTAGAGCTTTTCGGCAATATCCGGAGATATCCAACATGTGGCACAAGAGCTGGTTGGTGCCACTTTGCCACTTGGTTGCGTTTCATCATTGATGACATCCGTGGCGGGGATGCTGAAGAGCACTGCTGCGAAGACGCTTGCTTGGCGGAGTGTGTATCCATCCTTTGACGATGTGAAGTAGAAACAAAGTGCCAAATGGTTCGGTCTCTCAAGAGCACTGCACTTTGTGAAATGCGTTATATACCGCATGTAGTCCCCATACAGCACGCCACTTCCCCAAGATTTCCGCCATAGCACATTCCAAGCTTCCACATGTTACCCTTATCGAAACTCCTGAATAATGACGAACAGTCGAATCATCCTCAGCTGAGCACTGCTGACTCGCAAGTTCATGCCGAGGACGACCCCGCATCCGGCTCCGCTGCCTCCAGTTTCTACAACGCGAACGACTTCACCGCCCAATCTAGCACGCCGCTCGCAAGTCAAGCCACATTAGCTCAGCAGAGCAACACGTCAAATGCTTTCCCGCCTCTCAGCTCCATGGCCTCCGATGCACCGGCACAAGAAGAGGCATATGTATTCGTTAGGCGTCACACTGCCGGTCAGTCAACCATTGTAAGAGCCCAGCCCAATGCCTCTGGATCATCTTCGCCTGTTTACCGTAAGAAGAAGATGTCGTGCACAACGTGCAGGAGAAACAGGAAAAAATGTGAGCCGGTCCCGAACTCGGAGTAAGTGAACTTTGCCATTCCCAGTGAAGCAATGTCGAAAAATTGTTGATGAGTCCGTACAGCGATTGCTTATCGTGCCAAAAACGGGGTAAGGAGTGCGTGAGAGAGCCCGTGTCATGGGACGAACATACACAGAACAAGCAGAAGAAAGCGGCAAACAGTCAGGCCAAAGAAGATTATATGGCTCGGCAAGCGCAAAAAGCTGCTTCACAGCAGGCAAGTGTTCCAGATGGCTATGGCGTCGGTTCTGGCCCTAGCAATGAGGGCTTTAACATCGAATGGACCGCTTAGGTGGCTCTCCCCACACATGCCTGCAGTATTGCGAAGTACACTGCCCTACACGCATGTCGTACACGCTGCTCGGCATCATCTCTATCTTTTAAGCTATCTTTTAGTATGCATATCGATAGGTCATCACAACTATCGTCGTTGTCGATGATTCGTTTTGTGCAACATGCCTGCCAGCGCTCGGATATTGGCAATGAGGTTTGCCACTTGGGTGCATTTCATCAGATATTGATCTCCGTGGCGGAGATGCTGAGGAGCACTGCCGCAAAGACGCTCGTTTGGCGGGGAGTGAATCCATCCTTTGACGATATGAAGCAGCGACAACAGGCGAAACGTAATGAAGCGGAGACGGAGTCAGGCCTATCAAGAGCAGTGCGCGGCCCGAAATATATATAAATAGCTGATAGTCCGAGCACCACATGCCAATTCCCCAAGACTTTCTCCCCTTTCATCCTGTGCATACGAGCCACCACCATGTCGTACCTCCCAGATGACGACGAATCTTTGATCGATCCTCTACTCAGGACTCCCAAGTCCTCCAGGCGCCCTGCCCAGAGTGGAGCCGCTCCCGGCTCCGCTATGTCCAATCCGCCTCACCTGGACGAGACTATCGCTGGCTATAGCCTGCAGCTATCCGGTCAGCCCCAATACACCGACCAAAGCTACGCCTCAGCACCATCTGTCTTCCAACCGTCAAACTCCTCTTACTACCATGAACCTGCACAAGAGGAGGTAGTAGCGGGCGGTTGGGATGGCAACGCCGGTCAGCCAATTGTTGGTGATTCGACGCCGTTCGCTGGAGTATCGGCGTTATTCGTTGGAGGTTTGACGTCGCCCGTCTCTGGAACCGCTTCTCCTCGTAACCGTGCAGCCGTGTCCTGCGACAAGTGTAAGCACTCGAAACGGAAGTGTGTCCTTCCGGAGGGCTCGAGGTGAGTGGCTTCTCTTGACCATTGCCTGATTGCCTGTAAAGTAGTATCAAGCGGCACTGATTAGCCCATACAGCGACTGTCAGAGGTGTTCCACGCAGGGCATGACTTGCAGATGGACGCTTACCCCGCTCCAAAGTGCCAGATGGGTCAGGAAGCAAAGGTGGGCTTTGCCCAGGTCTGAGACAGCTCAGGGAGCGGCAGTTCAAGCTCCGCAAGTAAGTCTCCCAGCGGACTATGACGTCGATTCTGGCCATAGCCACGAGGGCTATCATATCGAATGAGCCGCCTAGGTGGCTCCTCCGGCACGTACCTGCTGTAACGCGAAGTAAAGAGCCTCATGCGGAGTGTCCTATAAGCTGCTCGACATCCTTATCTTTCGGTTCTTCTTCGGTATGCATGTTGATGGGTCTTATGATTGTGAGATAGTGCCGTGCAGCATGCTAGTTGCGGCTCAGCTATGACACTGAGGAAGGTGCGGTTCTCTCGGTCCAGCTCTTGCATCTCTACTACCTGTGTTGCAATTCACTAAACAACGGCCTTCGTGGCGAAGATGAATGGGTGTATGTAAGGATGACTGCTGCCGAAAAAACTTGTGCGGCGGGGAGTGCTATCATCCTTTGACGATGACTATCACAAAAGCTTTGCCCAGTGGGGTCAGGTGGAGAGGCAGCTCTCGAGAGCGCTGCACAGCGTTGAATACTTCATATGAAGCCATGAGTTTAGCCTGGACATGAATTACCCAAGCTTCCCCCTAAGCTTACCCCTACTTTACATTCATTCCGCGCATACAGACAACCGCCATGTCGACAAAATCAAGTTCCATCTCCTTCCTTCTGAACAATGATGACGAGTCGCCCAATCCTCAGTCTGGGTCTGCTTACTCTCCCCCGTGCCCGGAGAGCGAAACCGCCTCCGGCTCCGCTACCTTCAATTCCTCCGACGCGGACATGGAGAATCTCACGGGCCAGCTCCAACACTCCCATCAGAGCTACCCTTCTTCCAGTCTCCCGCCTATCGAGTCCTGGTACCACGGTGAACCCGGACAAGAACGGGCATTAGCAGCAGGCGGGGCCAGCTATGCAGGTCTGTCATTCCTTGGAGGCTCGACGTCCCCCGCATCTGGATCACCTTCCATTCGTCGCACCCGTCGACTACAGTCGTGCAAAGAGTGCAGAAGCAGAAAACGTAAATGTGTGCCAAAGCCAGACACGATGTAAGTGACTGCTCCTTGCTGATTCCATGAAGCTGTATCAAGCGGTGCTGATGGTATCGTATAGGGACTGCGAGAGGTGCCTTGAGCACGGCTGGACCTGCGAATGGGAGTATGTGCCTCAGACGGAACGTGAACGGCACCAGCAGAAAAGAGTCGATTCACGTCAGCGCAGGGAAGCCGAGTGGAGGGCGGAGCACAAGGCGGCAACTCGTACCCAGCAAACGAGCTCATCAGCTGACTACGACGTCGTTTCGGGCTATAGTGGTGAGGGTGGCAGTATCGAATGAGCCGCTTGACGGCAAGGAAGGTCTGGTTGATCAGTCCAGCTTTGCCACCTGTGTTGCAGTCCACTAGAGAATGGACACCGAGACGGAGCTGCATGGGTGTGTAGACAGGAAAAAGCTGAGAATAATTTGTTCGCTTGAGGAAGGTCTCCATCCTTTGACAAAATGAGTCATCAGAAGAGTGAAGTTGAGAGGGCTCAGGTCTCCCTGACCGCTGCACCGCGCTAAATGCTACAGATATATGGCTGCGAATTCCTACCTAGAATTTGAAGTTTCCAAGATTTCCCCTACATTACCTGCGGCACATTACATACTTAATATGTCGTGGCTCCCGTATGATGACGACCAGCTGATCGATCCTCAGCTTGGGTCTGCTTACTCCAACGCTTACGCTGAGAGCGGAACAGTGGCTGACCGCGCCACCTTTGAGTTCATCAACCAGACCATTTTTACCGTTCAGTCTAGCCTGCAGCTCTCGAGTCAAACCCAATTCACCTATGGGAGCGAGGCGCCCCCCTCCCACGTGGGTACCAGCTCTTGGCATAGCGACGGATCCGCGAGAAAACAAAAACCTCTTGCAGTCAAGGGTGGCGATGCAGCTCAATCATCCTTCGTAGGATCGACGGCGCCAGTCTCTTGTCCACCTTCTGATCGTATCCGTATTAAGGAAGCGTGCCACAAGTGCAGGAAAGCGAAAACCAAATGTTCCTGGAGACCAAACTTGACGTAAGTGCCGGTTTCATCCCAATCAGCGGTGCTGATGGTGCGTATAGGAGGTGTGACAGGTGCACTCGGCTAGGTTCAGGTTGCATCACATTGCCTGTGACCGAAGAACAGCGTAGATCGACCAAGCAGCATAGAGCGGCATTGCAACGTGCTCAGATTCAGAGAAGCCGACAGCAAGCTTCGGCAACAAACAAGAGTGCAGACTCGAGCAGAACGGAGCACCCAGTGTTACCGGCACCGGCTGACAATGACTTTTGGTTGCAAGGATATGAAGAGATTTAGACCAATTTATCTGTTTTCGCCTTGGTTGATGCTACGCATATGTTTTTCCATTAAATTCGTAATGTCGTGCTCTATAAGCTCTAGACTCTGATCCTCTCGCGGGTCGCTCTTCACTGATCCCTCGATCTACGCACGCTTGAGCATCTTCAAACACTCTACCGTTGGCGACAGAATCTCTTCGTTTACGCCTTTCATCCTCAGCACATCCATCAACTTCTTTTCCACTCCTGCTGCTCTGATAGCTTTCAATCCATCCGTCCTCCTGGTCCCTTGCTCGTTCAGGGTGCATTGTACGAGATTTAGCAAGATGATTACTGCTCGATATACGAGGCCTAAGTCTGGTGCGAGGTCTGGAGCCGAGTTCGACGTGGATATGAGCGGTATAGGCGTTCCGTCATCATCTAAAACCTCCTCTGGTTGATCCGGGTTCAACAACTCCACTACTCGAGTCCAGGTACTTCGCCGTGAGCCCGATGCTGCTGTACTAGCAGACGAGTGAATGTCGTCACTGCCGGCTAAAAGCGCTTGACAGGCTACTGGAGATTCTGTGACGATCGCCAATGCTCCACCAGCCGCTAAGCGAGTTTGCAGATCGTCCACGCTCATCAAGACTAGCAGGATGTTGAGTCTGGACTTTACTCGTCCGCCAGGAGATGCAGTATCGGTTGACGGGGAAGCGGAATCGCCTGAGAAATACTCGTACCCCTTCGGCGAGCTGATGACATTACAGACCAATTCTGTTGCTGCTCTTCTCACCAGTTCGTTGTCGTCTAGCATGAGTTCCTCGATGCGCACAACGATACGAATGAATTCCTCTCGTCCCGAGCTACGCCATCCCGAATCATTTTGTGCCAGGGGTTTGATGCTTGCATCATTTATCCGTGAGCCTATAGATGGATCCAGAGATGCCAGGTTCGTCAAGGCCATCAGAGCTTCGAATCGCTGGAGTGAAGTCGACGAAGGATGTATGAGTAAGTGATAGAGAGGTGTAAGAGAGTTGAGCGAGGTTGTAAGATGCGGAGGTGGGAAAAGCAGCGTCGGTGATGTCGTGATTGTAAGCTTGGCAAGAGCTTGAAACGCTGGTAAGATATCGATGGGTGTTTGTGCAGTAGTAGAGGCCGGAGTATCGGCTTTGGGAAATGATGATGCTAGTAGATCCCTGATGACGGATGAAAGCACCTTAAAACCTCCGCCTCTGACAAAACCCAGTCGGTCCGCTTGAATCTCGACCAGATTCCTGCACAGCTTGCCTAAACCTTCCTTGACCAACCTACTCTCCGCTCGCACTAAACCATGTAGCGCGTTGACCACGCCTGCAGCCAATAACGCTTGAACGCGTTTTTGAACCTCCTCCTCGCTATCTAGCACGTCGTCCTCTGTATCTGCTTGCAAAGCCGATTTGTTGGCCGAAACAGCCATTGCTCGGAGTTTGGCTATTTGTTGGTCTTCCGCTGAGAGCGTTGGTTTAGGCGACGTAAGATTTACAAGTACTGTCGTGAGACCGTAGCAGAGACTGTTCTCGACAGTATCGAAAAGGCGGTCCGGGGTGAAATCGATACTTGCACGAGGTGTCACGGGTAGTGAACCAGGTTTTGGTGCGAGTGTAGGAGAGAGGGCGAGAAGAGCACGCAGGAATGAGGGGGATGAAGCGAGTAACGCCTTGATGTGCGGCCGTAAAGACAGAACCGACAGTCCTTCCAATGTCGATATTGTAGCTGGTGATGTGGAAGAAGATGATGAAATGTTGGTGACATGTGCCATCATCTTCCGTGCCAGGATTTGATCCGCTGCCTTGCGTTCGTCTGTTGTCATTTGGACTGCGTCCGTATCTTGAACAGTGCCATCGCCTTGCCCCAGCTTGCTCAAAGCGACAGCGCACAGCGCTCCCAACTCGTCACGCCCGTCACCTTCCCCCGACCGGAACTCCAAAGCTCCGTGAAGCCAATCCGTCGCACGTTGTCTGACAAGCTCTCGACCGGGCTTCGTCCCCGCAGCCGAACCGAGCATTTCTGCTAATACGGGCTGGAGAGGTGATGGTAGTTCCGCTATTTCAAGTAATACTGCCAGCGCGTCGTCCTGCTCCCCAGAAGCCGGAGCCAAAGGAGAAGTAAGGAGCCCTGCGGCACATGCTGGACTTAAAGGGAAGAGTGCCGAGAGGAGACTTGCGAAGGGAATGTAATTTGAGGGATCTATATCGCCATCCTCGTCTAAGCCAGCTGCCGAGGCGAAAGTTGACTCGACCAGCGGCTTGAAAAGGGTCAAGACCCGTTCATTACCCGCATCTTGAGAAGTTGAAGAGGCCTGCGCATCTTGAGCCAGCTTCGATAGAGCCAGATAAGCTAATGATCGTACATGCCGAGTCGAGATTGGCGTAAGTGAATTCGCCAGTAAAGTAGTCTCTTCCAAGATCAGCGACGGCGCGCTGTTTGCCGGAAACGATGCGAGTCGTGTCAGCAGTGCCTCTAGGTCCTTTTCGGCGGACATGTTGGTCTGCTACCGCGTCATCATATAGGCGTTAGGAGTCGAGAAACTGGCGTATACTCGAAAGTGATGTGCAGCTTGAAATATGAAACGGCATCGAGTGCGAATGCGGGGCGACATTCAGGTTTCCCACGGTAGTCAAGGTCACAACCAGCAACGCGCTTGTTGAGGTGCTTTGAGGACCTGAAGACATCCCGACTTACTTCGGTAGTGGTCCAGCTCACATACAGTCCGGCCAACGAGCAACAGCAACATCTCCCGACGACAAGACCGGTCTTGCAAGTGAATTGTTTGTCTGTCTCGGACGGACTCAGGCGAGCTCGTAGTCCTTTGACGCGGCCCTAGGTCAAGTCCATTCCATACCGCCCCTCCTAAGCATTCGCCATGCGGACTTATATCCACCTTGTACCTCTGCTTGCCTGTCTTCTGGTCCTTCCCGCAGCTCTGGCGGATATCCGACCCCGTACCCCTCTACCTCGAAGCTACGACACGCACACGTACTATGCATTGGAGCTAGATCCAAGCTTGTCAGCGTCAGCAGCTGCGGCACTATCCCACTCTCTCGGCGCTGAGCTCGTGGAGCCTCTGGGAGAGCTTGCCGGACATTGGCTCGTCAGGAGTCCGGGATACACCCCTGATCATGCTGTAGCGCTAGGCAAAAGGAGTTTGGTGGATCCAGTTGTTAAGCGCTGGGAGACTTTGGCTACAAGTACAGGAAAACGCGCTTTGACACCGCTCAATTTACGAAAGCGAGCCAAGAGACATCGAGATCCATTCGCACCCGCACTGCATTCAAGGTCCGACGATTCGGAATTACAGTACGCTCAAAACGACCTGCATCTAGCCGATCCTATGCTGGACCAACAATGGCATCTCATTAATAGAGAATTGAAGGATATCGAGCTCAACGTTACGGGGCTGTGGGGGAGAGGCGTGACTGGTGACGGGGTGCACGTGGTCATTGTTGATGATGGACTGGACCTCAATAGTGAGGATCTCAAAGACAACTTTGTGCGTACAATCTGCACTGGACACGTCCTGTAATGTAAGCTGAGACTCACAGGATACAGTACGCGGACGGGTCATACGATTTCAACGATCACACAGAACTTCCCCTTCCCCGCCTTTCCGATGATCAACACGGTACGCGTTGTGCGGGAGAGATAGCCGCTGTACGTAACGACGTTTGTGGAGTCGGTGTTTCGTACACGGCCAAAATAGCAGGCGTTCGAATTCTTTCAGCTCCTATATCAGATGCCGACGAAGCAGCAGCGCTCAACTACGCCTACCAGCTGAATGACATCTACTCTTGTTCATGGGGGCCGCCTGATGATGGAAAATCCATGGAAGCGCCCGAAGGCCTAATCCTCAAAGCCATGGTCAACGGCGTGCAGAATGGGAGGGACGGGAAAGGCTCTGTGTTCGTGTTCGCTGCTGGTAACGGAGGAGGAGTAGACGATCAGTGTAACTTCGACGGATACACAAACTCCATCTTCTCCGTTACTGTCGGTGCTGTAGACAGGAAGGGCTTGCACCCGTACTATTCAGAGCTATGCGCAGCTATGATGATGGTTGCGCCAAGTTCAGGTAGCGGCGACCATATCGTGAGCGGCTCTGGCGACCAGAACGGATTCGAGGCTGATATACTGATTGGTATATAGCATACTACCGACGTCGGCACAAACAAATGCGCTCATACACATGGCGGTACATCCGCGGCTGCACCACTGGCTGCTGGCGTCTTCGCTCTCGCTTTGTCCGTCCGCCCCGATCTAACGTGGAGAGACATGCAACATCTGGCTGTACGCAATTCGGTCTACTTCAACCCTGACGATCCGGATTGGGATAAGACTTCTGCTGGAAGGATGTTCAGCTACAAATGTGAGGACCGATGTCGAGCTGCAGAGTTACGTTAGCTTACTGGCTGTTACAGATGGATATGGGAGGGTGGACGCCGGACTTTATGTTGAGGCAGCAGAAAGGTGGACCCTCGTGAAGCCTCAAGCATGGTTCGACTCGCCTGCCGTCAATTTGCCAACAACATCACCTGTTGACGTCACTCGCCGCCAAGAATCTGACGCTGATGAGGATTCGCCAACATCCTCAGATGACGAAGTCACACCAAACCCGGAACCCGTCGTTGAGCTTGCCGGATCATTTATCACTGAAAATGGTGTGACCTCGACGTACGAAGTCACTCAAGCCATGCTTGCGGATTCAAACTTTGAGCGTCTTGAGCATGTCACAATACGCGTGTGGATCGATCATCAACGGCGAGGTGATGTGGAGGTGGAAGTTACTAGCCCGAATGGAATTGTCAGTGTGCTGTCAAGGCAAAGACGATTTGATGAGGCAAACACAGGCTTCCCTGGCTGGAAGTTCATGTCCTTGAAGCATTGGTGGGTCACGTTCAAGGCATGCATGGTCATTCAGCTAACAAACCTGCTGTGTAGGGATGAGAACCCTGTCGGTACATGGACGATAAAAGTGACAGATCAGGTCAATCCGGACAAGACTGGAAGGTTCATCGCTTGGAGTTTGCAATTATGGGGAGAAGTGGTTGATCCTGCTTTGGCGAAAGTATGGGCGCCGGCCGAAGAAGGTCAACCGGACGAAGAGCAGACCGGTTCCGACCCAACAGCTGTAGTGAGCCAGAAGCCAAAGCCTACCGAACATCTCCCCGACGATCATGGTTCCGCCACCGGTGAAGCAGATCAGCCAGGTCTGGGCTCAATCACTGCTTCGCCGTCAGAGCCTACTTCTACTGCTGGTAGTGGATCAGGAGACGAGGACATTGCTGAGCCGACCAGCGCCACCGATGCGGACGCGGACGAAGGGTTTTTCAGCGGTATAAATACGCTTACCTCAAGCTCAACTTGGATCGCAGGTGCGGGGATGATCACTGTCCTTGCTGGTGCAGGACTCGGCGCTTTCTTCTACTTCCGCGCAAGAAGAAAGCGACGAAACCTCTTTGGTCTCTCGAACAATGGTGAAGGCGCAAGAGGAGCGTATGCACCAGTGTCAGAGGACGTACCGATGGGACTGCTGGAGCGTGGCCGCCGGAAGCTTGGTAAGGGGGCAGGTGCAGGTGCAGGGGATGGTGCAGGGAGTAAGGATCTGTATGACGCTTTCGGAGATGGGCCCAGCGATGAAGAAGAGGAAGATGAGGACGATGAGCAGACGGCACTACGATATCACGACGACTTCCTTGGGGATGACGATGATCCCCGTGGTCATGCTGCCGAAGCAGAGAGTGAGCCACCACGATACAGGGATCAGCCTGAGAGGCTGGTGGATAAGGGAAAGGGGAAAGAAGGCAGTAGTGGCAGTTCGAGCAGTTGGCAAGATGCTGCGGAAGATGTGGGCAGGGTCTGAGTTGTTACTTGCTCTTTAATGACAGATGTCTCAGTTTGACGACGCGTATGTATACATGTACGCTGGTTCTATGCTGTAGTCTGCATAAAGTCATGCCCGCTTCAGACAGATTGCATTCGGTGTTGTATGACCATTCCCACTGAACGAAGACCGCCACCGCATTATCAGCACTTGGGCCGACAAAGTAGTAGCAAGTCAGATAACGCCGCGGATTCCCCGACGGATGGCACCGACGAATAGGTTTCATAATTACGAATTTGATTCCGCTGCCTGGATCTTGTTTGTATTTGGTGATTTAGGATTCATTACGAAAAAGGGTCAGAGAGAATTAGCGGTTACTGACGATTCGTCCCCCAGAACTGGTTTAGCGCCAGTGACACCTCCGTGTACCAGTCATATACTACTCGACGAGTACCTTGCACCACTCCGCGCAGTAGTCAGGTGGAGCATAGGAGCGATCTTCAGATACTGTAGCTCGCAGCTTCTTTGCACTCGACTCCGCGACTGTAGCGGTCACACGATAGATTGTACATTGCACTCGAGTACGGGGCCTACGACACCCAAGACATTTTCAACGGGACACAATATACAATATACGGGTAGGCGACTGCGGGGCGAATACCCGAATAATATATTATTATTCTACGAGATAAACAATAACAATCATTCGTCTCTTGTTCAAACGACCTGCCTCGCGATTGTCATTGCGCTGCTGGGGCTATACCGACTAACATCGACTACGTTTCGACACCGCATCAAGCCGCTCGTACGACGTGACTCCGACTTGCTCAGTGGGAGAAAAGAGCTTCATAGTTAGGGACCAACGGTAGATCATCAGAAAGGACGGGCTGGTCGGCGAAAGGCGCGACGATTCCCTTGACACACTCACACTCCACCACGTCCACGTCCGGTTTTCCTTCGCCAATCATCCGTCAACCACATCATTAGTCACACTTGGCCACTGGTCGACATAAACGTATCGACAGTATCGCCTCGCAAACATATCATACGACCGGAGACGCTGTGAATATCTGAGAATCTGAGACGAGGCACCGATCATGGCAGGTAAGTACGAGGAGACAGAGTTTCGCTCAACTCTATTTCTGTAACTCTGTAATCTCATCTCCCCCTGTCATCATCCCCTTTACGTTGATGGCTCGGACGCGAATCCGAGTCTAAAGATGCTTCATTGGCATCGATGAGTCTGGAGGAAGATGCTGATGTCTTATCTACCTTTGCTCTTCACAATTCGCAATACTCCATTTGTCTTGGCGCTCTTTTTTGTCCTATTCTTCATCAACACTGTGACTTCTCGTCATGGCCTCAGCTATATATACTGTGTAAGTCCATTCTTTGTATAGCTGTACGCCGGCACTGACACTTTCCGACGCATAGGTTCACCTCTCCGCATCATGCGCCTATGCCAAATCATCTTCCAACGTTGATCGTTACTCCGCACGGTGAGCGTCGTTCTCAAGCGGCGACCGCTCCATAGCAGTCCGTACGTGTGCGTGTGCGGTGTTCTGACGTCGATTTCTCCATAGGCCAACCAAATCAGATATTATACACATATCTGTGAGTCGTAATCTCTGGCTCACAACGTGTGAATTTAGCTAACTTATTTTCCTTTAGACACACGGAAGAGGTGCGCTACTAGCTATAGCAAGTCGACGCAGAGCTAACACAACACAGAACCGCGTCAACTACCTCCTCACTCCCTCACCTCAAGGTGATCTCTGCGTGGCCAAGCTCTTCCCACCTCCCCGGCCGGGCGCAGCGGGCCAATCATCAGCTTCATTGCCATCTCGGCCAGCTCAACCTCACAACATCGTCCGATGTGAAGCGTCGCGTGATTTGCGATGGACAATTGAAAACACCGGCGTCGTCAGTCCCATCTATAAGATTGTCAACCAGGACGACACGCCATTGTACCAGATCAGCAAACCCAATCCCAACGCAGAATTCTGGACCATGTTCTACTTCAAATATGCCGGCCATCAAATCCCTCCCAAGCGGGTAGAGGTAAGTCTGACTTTTCACTTATATGCACGTCTTCTCGGCAAGAAAGGCCAGGACTTGCATCCGCAAAGAGGAAAGCTCCTACTGACCACGCTCACAGTTTGGCAAAGTCGCCAAGAACCCACCGGAAAAGGGAGGCGGTACCCGTATCACCATCACCGGAAAGGGCGAGGATGAGAAGCAGGTGTGGCAGACATTGGGAGTTGGCAACGAAGACTGTGTGGAATGGGTCGTGTGCTGCGCGTGTCTCAACCTTCTAGAGTGAGTGAATCGCCGCGTGTCAACTGCAAATATTGTAAAATCTGGCTGAACTGCCTCGTACGACTTCTGCAGTGATCAAATCCTACAGGCTGCCGAGAAGAAGGGTGGGGTTGCTGGCACCGCTCCACCTGCAGCATCGCCGGCGTCCACCTCGGCTCGACCCATTCCTCCAACTCTCCAGCGAGTCAACGGTGCTCCCGGCCCACGATCAGCAGGCGCCTCGCCGATAAGTCCAGGGATTGCTGCCACTGCCCCTCCTCCGCGAATCCAACAGCAGCATCCCGCTTCCAATCTGGCTCAGACATATCGACAAAACCAATTACCCAGTCGTCAGCCGCCTGCAAATGGTCCGGGAGGGTACAGGGGGACGCCGCCCCCTCAGCAGGCGTATGATCCGAGGCAGCAGCAGCAGCAGCAGCAGCAGCAGCAGGGCCGACCTCAGGCGCAGGCGCAATCGCAGGGTTACGCGGCTACGGGTCCAGGCAGGAGGAGGTTTTGATGGGTGTCCGCGTCTAGGCATGGATGCGGAGGGGCAGAACTGTTGTGCTGGAGTGTACTTGGCTCTCGAGATGAGCTGGGCAGGCAAGGCATCTGTAGAGGGGAGT
This sequence comes from Cryptococcus sp. GC_Crypt_6, assembly GCA_026538315.1. Taxonomy (NCBI): domain Eukaryota; kingdom Fungi; phylum Basidiomycota; class Tremellomycetes; order Tremellales; family Cryptococcaceae; genus Cryptococcus; species Cryptococcus sp. GC_Crypt_6. The sequence continues at coordinate 22,300 of JALPBY010000010.1, forward strand.
GAGAGATGTGTGGACTAGGCCACTCGGCGGGGAGTAGGGCACACACGCATAGCCAGAAGATCGTTCTTCGATCTTAGGCGCCATATCACACATATATTCGCATGTACATAGATGGGTCGTATCATCGACTCATTTTGGGATCCGACTATACCAAGCTTGCTTACTACACCACTGCCAACTGCACAGGTGTACGCAGCGCAGTTGACGGTGTTGGAGTTTTTGCAATACATTCATACACTAGCATGTGAAGAGCGCAGCGCGTACATTCTCATCACAAAGCTACGAATTGTTCAGCACTACAGCACCAAAATCGTCTCCCACACCCCAGCTCTCCATGAGTTTGCGAACCTCGCTCATATCGCCTCGATGGGCATATTGGCCGTATTTCGGTATCAGATGTGTTATCTCTTCCATCTGTTTGAACACTCTTGCGGAAGGAGATGAGAGGAGTTGTCGAAGTCGTTCTGTCACCTACCAAGGGGGTCAATAACATTTCGTATTGATGCAACTTTTGGGTTGGTAGAGTATACTGTAGACAGAATCGCGACTGACCTTTTTTTGGAACGGGGGTATGTCAGACCATGATTCACTCTTTATTCTAGCCATGTATCTATCTATGACCGATCCTTGGCCCTCGACACATAGGAGCCCTGGTTTGCCTGTAATCAACGAATCTCGTCAGCTTAGTTTCCATTGTTGGTGTAGCTGCTCAAATGTGATGAGACGAGAGGACCTACCGGCAAGCACGAATCCCGTGAGACCTACTTCTCTAGCGAAGTAGACGAGATCATCCCTCTTCTCTCTAGTGGAAAGGGAAGGGAACCAGAACCAGACCCTCTCTTCTGGCCCAGTCCAAATCTGCTCTGCTTCTTTAGTCGGTGTTGACCCAGAACTACACGGGAGGTATGGGTGAAGATATTCTTTCACGAATTCTATAGTCGACAAGATATATTCGCTTGCATCTGACTCTACTTGTTCGGTTTCAGGTGAAGAAGACGGTGGGGGTGGTATTGACGATAGAAGGGATTCGTACGCTGATCTCGAGAGGAACCCGGGTTGTCGTGCTCGAACCAGCACCATCTCCCGCTTCTCAAGTCTGCTCAGAGATAGAGGCAGAGAAATGACCAATGTCACTTCCTCGTCCCTATCTTCGTCTATGCGCACATTCAATTCTGCCTCCAAGATCTCCGGTCTAGTGTTTCCGCTTGGATTATCAAGATATTTCTCGGTGGACGAAGCAAGGATCAATTCGGACGGAAGTGGGTACATGGCTTGTAAGAGCTGTATTGTCGATAGTTGCGATTCGACAAACTCCTCCTCAGCCGCAGAGGAGGTGGCGGACATTGCGCTCTGCAAGTATAGGCTGGTGAGTGGCTGGCAAGGGCTGACTGTCTCAATCGTGTCTATAAATCAACGTTGTAGCTCGTAATGTACTTTGAGTGCGCATCAACTTCAGACTTTTCGGTAATACCGAATCGTTGAGCCTTATCGCGTGGGGCTCCGTCAACAACATCGATCACTCTCATGTTAGACGCGCTCTTTATTCTGTTCTGATACGTACAAGAGTAGCTAGATGACTATCAGCTAAAAAGACTGGCATGAAGGTCTTCTGGCCTACTTCCGGACTTGGCAACAGGAGCGGGAATGTAGTTGGATGGAGGCTCGAAGATACCCTCTGCGTCGTGGGCATTGTGGCTGATTGGGTATGGCTTTCTCTATTGTAATGATAGTCCGGTGGGAAGCTGAGGCTGATGATCTCACGACTCTGACAGATTAGTGAAAGAGTCACATACGGTGTTGATTCTACGCTGCAGGACGGAGGAAGACCGCTTGAACTACTCGGGCGAGCTACAAGCTCTGCTGTCGATGTAGAGGACGATGTTATAAGCGACACGCCTATGTTCTGGGTGGACGAGCACTTCTTATCCGTATCCACATCGTGAGTACCCCTTCCATCTCTGTCACTGAAGATGATTCGATATAGAACGTGAGCTGAGATTGTGCTTGTTGGGACAGGCTGCAAGTCGAGTTGATACTCTACTGTCCGCCTGATCATACACGACTCCGATTCCTCGTCCTCCATCCTTCTCAGTCGAGTAGAAGCATTGTCGGTAAGAGCTTTAACGTGGATCTCGCACGACAGGACGGTTATACCAGTATCTCTCAATCCTCTGGATTAAGTCTGGCTGGTAGCGGAGACAGAGGAGCAATAGAAGCTGTTCTTCCTCTGGTCAGACTCCCGTGTCAACGAACGCACGCATGATCAGCTGATAGTGTACTGCAGCTCAACGCTACAAGACGCGCACAAATGCGGCTCGAAGACTTGACCAACGGCTGGAGCAATACCTCGAAGCCATCTACCAGTGACTCATCCCGACCTGCCCGGAATTCTCTAGCGACATCTATCTCTTCTTTCATCAGCTTCGCTCTCATTCCTCTATCATGGTTGTCAAACAATCTCATGTCCGCTATCTCCTACGCTCCCATGCCAGTTCTAGGTAGCTTAGTAGATCAAAGCGCCCTTCGTGAGTTCTTCATCCCGAAATACACGTACGACGCTGACTGCATCTCAGTACGTCAGTTGGTCCTTCGCGCTACACAATTTCGACAAGGACCAGAGCGGTTTAGGGCTACTCGAGAGGAAGGACTGGATATGCCTACGCGCTCTGACAAGTACATGCGGTATGTCAGCAGGTTTTCTGCATGTGCCCTTCCAGTCCTCTGATGTGCAGTGCTCTCGTTGGATGCACGGGCTCGACGGGACAATGGCGAACGCCGCTGACATCCGCTGTTATAGTTTCTGGAACACTGTATGGCTCATTATGGTGAGTCATGTAATTCCGTCATACTCATTGATGAAAACACGCTGACGTATGAACAGAACGATCTCATTCTGGGCTACTGTGTTCGGCAAGTCCTTTTGCAGAGCGCGCCATACCTCAAATCCCGTCTCACAACCACGTTCAGGGTGAGTCCAGCATGCCATAACAGCACTCATCTACTGGCAATTGTGTACGGCCAAAAGGATTGACGCGTGATCATGCCAGGTCTATGCCACAGACATAGTGATCGATGCCCTACGTTGGCTTAATGATTGGCCAGTGGGCTTGAAGCTCAATACGCCCCTCAGCCAGTTTTTCTGTACAGCGTTCGGGCTAGTCGTACAGCAATGGGGAGGTGAGATCTCTTGGCTTAGCTTGAATGAGCGTTCCACTCAGCTCAATTCGACACTGTCCCGTAGATTCTGTTGCACCCGTTCTTGACATCGCATCCCCGCTGCTGCTGAACAGTATCGCAAATCTCTCACTCGGTGGAATAACGTTCTTCATAGCTGCGGCCCACGACTTGCTCAGCCTTTTCACACTTCATTTGACTGCGTGCGACCGTATCATGCAAGCACTCTATCGATGGCAATTGGGTTCTTTGGGGGCGTTATGGAACCTCTTCCGGGGTAGGTTGTTGTGCTATTGCTACCCTCTGCAAAGTCCTTTGAGCTAGCGCGTGCCTACCGTTTATGCGGCTCTCACTGATGCCTGTGTTACAGGTAAACGGTGGAACGTCCTGCGTCAGCGAACCGATTCGTACGCGTACGACGTGGATCAGCTCTTCTTGGGAACGTTGCTGTTCACAGTATCGGCGTTTCTCTTTCCAACCGTTCTGACCTATGCGGCGCTTTTCGCTCTGGTACGTGTCTCTAAGATGATATCGAATGAAGGAGCTGACAAGAAGTGTGTAGGTTCAGTTCGTCATTTCAGTAGCCAGCAAAGCCACCCGACTTGCAGTGATGGCACTCAATTCGTTCCCGTTATTCGAATTAATGCTCAGATTCAAGGAGCCCTCACGACTTCCCGGTATGTTGCTTGCGAACTAGGTTCAAAGACCATCACTGATGTCATTTGCGCAGCTGGCGTCTATTTCCAGCTGAAGGCTGTGCGCTCTAATCATGACGGGCAGAACACGAGGACAGTCAAAGGTTTCCGAATAACGCATATGTTGGAGCTCAAGGTCAGCTCCAGCTCGACCTTTGCGTTCATGTACTGAGCTGACGCGATCTCGTAGAACTCGCCCAAATCACTCCCTGACAGCTTTCGATCGTCTGAATCGACATCGACATGACACACTCGCACTAAAATTGCGCTAGATGGATTATGGTTGTACAGTATCTTCATACAAAATGCATAGCTCAATCTGTTCCACTACGAATGCCACAACAGAAAGTAAAAAAGCGAAGAATGAACACCTTGTTATATTACGTCTTGCCGCTGACTAGCTAAATAGCTAGTACTGGGGGCAAGATGCGTAGGCAATGCTTAGCAGCCGCAGGTCTGGCATTGGCACCTGTTGTGAGAGCAAGTCAGCTAATTCTATATAGGTAGAGCAGGGTGCGAACGGCCATTGCGGTATTGCGTGTATAGACAGGCAGGAGAGCGCGAGGACGTTCTGGGCTAATGCAAATACAACGCCAACTCACGGGCTACAGCCACAGCTGGTGCAAGTCCCATCAGGGCCATTTTCGTTGCACTGATGGACGGGAGCGGTGTGAATCTTGGTCTATAATGACAAGTGGCGCGACAAGGGTCAGCTGATGAATGACTAAAACCTGCCAAGGAAGAATGACATACGATAGCAGTGTTGGAAGCCATATTGATGGGATTGTTGAGTAATAAGTGGCTGGTGTATGGTTGTGTAGAAGAGTGGAGTGATGTAGAGATGATGACAGAATGAAGGATGCGAGACCAAGTTCAAGCTTATATATCTATCTGAAGTCATTGATCGTCCTCGAGCCAGACCTCGAGGCTGGCTAGAGCGCCCTCTATTTCGCTTGATTGACGAGCGTGATCGGGGAGATCGGGCCTCGTGGCATTGCAGAAGATGGTGTGTGGTTTTGCTCTTGTGTATGACCCCAGGATCAGCACTAGCTCTAGGGCGCAGATGTCCTGTATCTGATGATCACTATCGGTGCAATGCCGAGCCTCAACGCAGTGTGTATCCTCCTAGACTCTAAATTGTCAGATGACCTGCTGTCTAAAACGTGGTGAACCGAGCCAACACGCCCTTCTGCTCGAGGGTCATCTCGGACACTATGATCAGATTGATCAGAAATTCAACAGGCGGATACCTTGCACAGCTAGTCCGTTCCGTTTCGATGAGTAGGCTCTCATCTGCATTACAGTACATGTATACAAACAAGTGAGGTGTCATAAGAGCAAGATACCCTCTCACTGTGGCGAGGATTACGAGCGGCGTTGTCCGCCACAATCTCGCTCGGAGCCACGTCGAACATGCACGAGATCACTTTGCTTCGCATACAGGCTGTCCTGTCGTTCCTTGCAGTTTACATTTACACACAAGTAGATCGATTTGATACTCCGCGTCGCACTAGAGACGAGAAGGTGCAAGATGTCAGGAGACAGTGGGATATACGGCGCATACGTCGCGTTGGGATTACAGGCTTTACTGCCCATAGCTCTAGGCTCGTTTAAGTCTCTCAAGGTGAGTTGACCTCGTCTCCTACCAATCGTGCTAGCGGCGGTCTTGGGTATAAGTGGAGTGGACAGTACTGAATGAACAATGATGGATATCGCAGACGCCCGAGAGCACCGTTCGCTGTCGGAAAGCTTCGCGGAAACATGACAAGCTCTTATTAGCCGACGACGACGAGGATGAAGAAGAGGAGAGCATTGAGGAAACGCTCACTTGGGCAGACTCGTTGTTGTTCCCCGTCTTTGGTTCAGTCGCGTTATTGAGTCTGTGGGCCGTACTCAAATACGTTGGCAAGAAGTGGATCAATATCATCTTGGGAGTTTACTGTGAGTTGCTCATCACTCAGATCCTCCAAAATTGCTGATTCTCATACTCCGTCCTCGATAGTCTCTGGCGCAGGAGTGTTCGCTGTTCAATCCGTGAGTCGTGTTACAATAGTAAGATATTGCGTGGATCAAGACTAATACCTTTTCCCGAACACAGACCTTCTCCTCTATCGTCGCATTCTTCATTCGAAAGACGTCCTTGAAGCCCACGACATATCACGTAAGAATATCCTCTGGCATTCGACGTGCGTGTGCATCTTCCTACTTTACCTGACGCTCCTCCCGCATGTCCCAAGCTGACTTGCTTGACCTTGCAGAGATATTCCACTTGCCCATCAGCATTTCCTCTCTACTGGTCTTGCCTTTCTCGATAGCACTTCCAGCACTGTACCTTCCCCTCGGACGCCCTTACATTCTCAGCAACGTTCTCGCTCTGAGCTTGTCAACGGCGACTCTCGCTTTGCTCAAGCTCGACTCTTTCTTGACTGCGTTCCTGCTTCTTGGCGTACTACTCGTATACGACATCTTCTGGGTATGTACCAAAGTCTCTTCCATGTCGTTCTTCACACAAGGGCATACTAACACCCGCTCTGGATGTAGGTCTTCGCCACTCCCGTCATGGTCACTGTGGCCAAAGGGATCGATGCGCCAATCAAGATCCTCTCGCCTAAAACCTCGCCATTCGGCGCTCACACCCCTAAAGATTTCGCGATGCTAGGTCTAGGCGATATCGTTGTTCCAGGCCTCGTCATCGCTCTCTGTCTCCGATACGACTTGGCTCGATATGCCAAGAAACATGTTAAAGACGATGTCACGCCAACAAGTCCTTTTGGGAAAGCGTATTTCTACTCTGGTATCGTAAGCTACATCATTGGTTTGACAACAACTATGGCCGTCATGCACTACACGAGAAGAGCGCAGCCTGCCTTGCTCTATCTCAGTCCAGCTTGCAGTGAGTCGATATTGACCTCACTAAGATAACTGCAATTGGCGCTGACGATTTACTGCATAGCCCTCGGTCCCCTGATCCTCGCCGCGATCCGCGGAGAGCTCAAGGACTTGTGGACATGGTCCGATGCTCCTTTAGAGGAATCAAAAGAACAGAAAATGCTAGACGACACGATCGAAGCAGCATCAGAAGTCGCTCAGCGGCTTCGGGCAGAGATCAAGTCCGAAGAGCAGAATGGGGTTGACGATGCAAAACCGGTCGACGAGAAGGAGGCAGGAGTCGAAGTGGAGGATGATAGTTGGATGGAAGGCGGTGTCGTCGTTCCCGGGCAGGACAACAAGGGCAAAAAACGTAAAGGTGGTAAGAGAAAGTAGGATTCTCGACCAGTGAGACCTGGACTCTGTCATGTCAGCTAGTAGATCGAGTAGCAATCTGGCAGCTTCACTGGGCTTTCTGACATAACCATTATGTTAAATCAATTCATGCATGGGCATCATGAGATACTCCGTATCACAACCCATTAAGAGTGCTGGACCGAATATTACAGACGCAAGTTACGACGGTACTTTATGAACGCTACTAGATTCTCATACGCCTCTTCCGCACGCGTGCGGAGTTGCCTGTCTTTTCGCTTGTCGATTTTGCGTACCTGCACACAATGCGTTGGTTAGATCTAGCCTTCGTCGATGTATTTGAGCAACTCACCTCTCCCCGAACTCGAGCGACAAGACCACTCAAGCCTTCAAGGAAGCCACCGTCGACAAAGACGGGTCGATCGTATTCCCGAGTTTCGTCTGCATACAGGTCGATGACAGCATTGAGGCCTGCTACAAGTAGTTCGACCGATATGTCACTCGACGATGTGAGCTGTTGCATGAGCCAGGTACCGATTGCCTGATGAAAGCGCTAGATCAGCTGAGATCTTTACTGTCAGAAAGTAAGGCACACCTTGTTCTCCTCGACAGGTACATTCCTTCGAGCGCCAAGAGCAGACAGAGCCTCAATGCAGCGAGTCTTGGCTGCACCTGATCGTACAATGGGCACAACGTCCATGAGGGTCTGTATGCGTTGCTGTTGGATCTTCTAAAGTCTCAGAAAATCAGCTTCAGCCAAGGCGAAGGTAAGTCGGCGTCAACAACTCACGATATCGCTTGCAGCAATCTTGGTCAAACCCCAGATGCAGCCAAGGGCGATTTCCAGCATTTCCATACGAATTTCCTGTCCTTTTGCCTTCAACGCTTCAGGCTCAGCACCGAGTACCTCGATCAGCCCGAACAAGCCTTCCCACAAATCCTGAATCGGTATTGACCCTGTGATTTGTGATGCAGCAGCGGGACCTGACGGCAAAGCAGCTGCAGTGGTAAGGAGAAGATTGTTGAGCGCCTCCAAGGCTCGAAGGTGGAGAGCTGAGAGGACCGAAGTTGTTGGGGGATGTATTGATGGTTGGTTGTTGGTCGGCGGGAAGGATAATGATGTCGGCGAGGAGAGCGAGGCCAATCGTCGAGGCAATTGAAGGCCGGTGAGGAGGTGCGACAAAGTTGCGCCGGGGTTGACGATCGGTGTCACTGCGGAGTCCGGAAGGAAGATATTTGGATCTCGACCCATCTCGATGAGAGCCTCGTCGCCCATAGCATCCTCCATTTCTGCATCTTCGTCTGCACAAATATGTCATCAGCGTGTACTTCTTCCTCACAGCATTCCTCACAGCACGAAAGCTCACCATCATCTAGCGGAGCATCGGCAGTCACAATCTCCTCTTCATCTTCCTCATCAAGACCAGCACAGATGCCGGTCAGGATCTCGAGGGCTACAACGACAGTGCTGAGACTTCGCTCAATTCGGTCAAGAGAATATTCTGCTGCTGAATGGTGGTCTGTCTTCAAATCCTTGCCAAGAGCGATCGCAACATCCTGCTTTGGCTGTCAATGAGTTGGATTAGTGGCTACACGATGCAATTTCTGTAGATCTGGCTCACTATTTGTTGAACCAGCTCGATCACCCTCGTCACCACGTCCGGTATATTGACGTTCAGTAGACTGTTGACCAAGGGTAGGATAGTCTCGTTTGTAAGCCCACTGACGCCCACGTTTTCGTCTGATCGTCGACCAGGCTCGACCGTGTTTCGTATAACCCCTAAATTGGCATGTAAGTGATGATAACTTTTACTTTTCGTTTTTTTTGGCAACTCACCGCACACAAGTAATCTTCTTAGCAAAGCTCGTCCGTCCGGTAAGCCATCGTCAGAATGGCCATTCGCCTCCTTGCTCTTCCCTTTCCCTTTGCGACTTGCAGCTTGCAAGCTGCTCTCTGCGGGACCATGGTCTTCTCTAATCATTTCTAAAAGCACCTGAAGAGCGATGGGGTGGGTGAACAAGGCTTTTCGGAACGGTGCGTTGTCCTGGGACAAGGAATACAAGGCTTGTGCTACGAACAGTCTGGTCAGTGGGTCGTTCTGCTCCGTGAAAGAGAAAGCGACTTACCTGCAGCCAGCGATACTCCAACACCTAAAGTCGCACGACCAGCCAAAACCTTCACGAGCAGATCCTCCGAGCCCAAGCCGTTGACAGCTTGTAGCGTTTTTGGGCTAGCTTCTGCCAGGCTCCAAAGTAGTGATATGACATTCTCGGACAGCGAAAGAAGGTGTTTGCGAGATTGGAATTGAGCCTCCGATTCATTTGACGGTTGAACAGGTGTAGCAATGAGATCAAGTGTGCTCGAGATCTGTGCGATTTGTTAGCCATCTCAACGACTCTCGTCAGTGGCTAGCTCACCTTGCCAATCAAAACTTTCAAATGGGACATGATTCCTTTGTTAGCCATCTCCCCGCAGAGTTCATGGCCGCCATCAATAGCTAGGTTCCTATAGACATTGTAAGCTCTTTGTGCCGCTTTCCATGGTGCGGGAGAGCTGAAGATCTCACCTGAGAGCGCCAGAGGCCTCCACCACAACCTCATCAACGCTGTCTGAGAGGCGATCTATCAGCTCGCCAACGACGTTGCGTCCCTGGAAGAGTCGTCTGGTCGCCGGGTCATTCTGAACGAGATTGCAAATGGCCGCACAGGCCCAAGTACGGTCGGCATACTCTGGCGATTTGAGCTGTTCCGAGCTGTTAGCTCTCCTTGTATCACAAGCTTGATTTCCATGATCCTAAGCTCACCTTGTTGAGGATAGGCAGCATCTGCTTCTCCTTTGCGGGGTCAGCCTTTCCATCGCCCTTTCCTCCCCCGATATGCGAATCGGGCACTCGGATGGGGTTGTGCCTCCATCCCTGAGTCTTCTTCTTGTACTGAGCCTTTCCCATCGCGCGAACAGCTGTTGAGCAAGGGGAGGACGATAAAAATTAAGAGGATAATTGAAGGTCAAGCAGCAAAATCAACCTCTACTTTATATGATGGACTTGATTTTCAGAAATTCAATGAGAGAAACCGTGAGAAAGTGGAGGCCAAAGTTAGACCACGTGATCGCAATGTACTCGCTTGTTTTTCCTTCACTTATGAAACAGAGTCCGTGAAGTACGGCAAAATGTTTCTATTTTGATTGCTACATAAACACAGAGCAACATAGAGCGCGATGGTGCAAGCAGCAACGAAGAAGCAGCCAAAGACTGGCGGAGACGATCTGGACGACGGTCTTGAGCTCGATCAGGAGCTGCTGGCGTCTTCAGATGAAGAGAGCGTTTCGGAAGTTGGAGATGCGACTTTGGATGATGGATTGGACGGCGAGGATCCGTTAGTGGAGGAAGTCGAGGACCACGATGATGGTGCGGAAGAGGAGGAGGAGACTGTCTCGGGTAGTAAGAAGCGGAAAGCCACTACTAGTGATGCCGTGGCAGACGACGAAGAAGCGAGAACAGCGGAAAAGAAGAGACGGAAGAAGGAAAGGGAGAAGGAACGTAAGGCGCGAGTGAGTGACTGAGAGCTCGTAAATTGCTTTCAGATACACGCTCAACAGCGTACATCATGCTGACACCTGCATCAGAGACAACAGGCCAAGGGGGACATACCATCATTAGCCGCTCCTACTCACCTAACACCGGAAGACCTCTCATCTCTTCTTCTTCGATCGATACGGGAATCGTTCCCATCAGCAAGTGCCGTCGAGCTCGATGACCTGATAATATCTACAAACCATCTGCTGCCTCCGCCAGATTATTCAGTACCAGAAGCGGAACCAGCGTCTTTCGAACCATTACAGCAGCGCATAAATTCGCTGCTCGAACCATTACAGAAGAAGAAGCTGGTCAACGGTGCGCCACAGATCGTCATCTTGTCGCTATCCGGTTTGAGATGTGCAGATGTCGTGCGAGGCGTAAGAGACGTCAAAGGCAAGGGCGAAGTGGCGAAAGTAAGTTCACGCAGAAGATTCAGTCCACGACTCGAGCTGAATATCTGCCCTCTAGCTGTTTGCAAAGCATTTCAAGCTTGCAGATCAAATAAAATACCTTGAGAAGACAAAGGTGTCTATAGCTGTTGGAACACCAGCACGAGTAGGGAAGTTGTTGGCAGAAGGCGAGTGACTTGCCCGTCCTGGAGGTCTTCAACCGAATAAGAGCTGACTTCCTCATAGGCGCTATCAAGATCACCTTAGATACCGTCCTTCTCCTCGACATAGGACACAAGGACAGCAGTGAGTATATCATTTTTCATTCAATAAACTCAGAGATGGTCGCTAATCCTTTTTGTAATGCCTGCAGAAACTCGCACAATCCTTACTCTGCCTGAAGTGCGAGACGAGTTGTGGAAGAGTGTATTTTCAGGGACCGCCAGGAAGACCCTGCTCGAAGGGGGTGCGAAAATTGGCGCTTTCTGAACTACGAACGACCACCCATGTACCTCATCGATGTATAATCGTCAACTCCCAGTACGGGTACAATCTAATATCGAACAATCACGTTATCACCTGGAATTGGCGGCTGTTAGGTACATAATCAGGATATATATGCATGCGCAAACGCGGGGAGACTTCTATCGACTGACTAGTAGCGAGTGCAGCCGTCGCAAGTGTCAGCCATGCATCTTTAACGGCTGTTGACTGCCTACATCTCAGTTGATGAGGTTGCGGAAAGACATCTTCTGCTTGGTTGTGTCTTCCTTTCCATCCTGAACTGACTCACCGAAGGACCAACTGAATCTCACATATCGGTAGATCGTCCACGAAGCTGGTCGTCAAGTGAATAGGAGGAAGGCAAGAATCAGTAATCCTCGACGGTCACTTGTGAAAAGGGGAATCTGATGAAGATTGTGGCGCACCCGCTTCCGCTAAACAGAACAGGTCAAAGAGATAGTGACGTGTGGACTCAAAATGATCTAAAAGGAGCAGCTGTCGACCAGGATAACCCCAGCTACACAGTTCGATCAAAGGCTCTGCAATCGGCGCGAAGGCAAAGAATAAAGGGTTGCATAATCTGCGTCATGCTAAGTATTGCTGAGGGACCGCCATCATTTGCCGCCGTGACAGACCGACCCCGTCATATCCGCAGGAGAGTGTTAAGCTATACACGGCGTTTGACCTTGGTAGGTTGATCGAATAGACTTGCCTTCTGGCGCATCGCGCAACGCTGGTAGTGATCCTGTGACAAAATGCCACACTCAAGCCGTCTAAAATGAAAACGCTCGAATTCGACGTCGGCACTTGATTTTCGGAACCACACAACGTTAACAATTTCGCAAAACAACCACTCACCTCGTCGTTGACAAACACGTTGCTTCACGCATAACAAATACTCGCCGCCTAGTGCATACAATACCGAACACAGCGTTGCTCGTATAGCGATCCCGACATTACCCAGCTGCGCGCAAGGAAGTAAGCTTGAGAGCGCAATATGACCCGTACGTCCCATTTCTTCCACTCTTCCTCTCTTCATTTTCAGATCTTGCCTCGAACCATTCACCGTCAGGCCGCAACAAGCCGAGCCGCTCAGAGCACGAGCTCACTTATCTGCGTAGGTGGCGATCAGAGAGAACGAGATCGTGCAAAAGCGTTGAAAGCGGAGTACGTCCACGGTCCATACTTATGGAATAGGTTGATAGGGCGCAATTGACTCGTGACGTGTTGCAGGGCTGCAAAGGGGAAGAAACTGGCTGGCAGTCCACAACAAAGACGCGAGGCGTGAGTCTGCTCATCTTCTTCCTTGTGCCGAACTATCGTGTAAGAGCTGACGCAGCTGTCACTCACCGAATGTAGCGATGCGGCGGCCGTAGCTGAAAAGTGAGTTTTATACAGCGATCTCTCCTCTGCATAAACAGTACTGACCCTGGTTTGTTACATAGGCAAGCTGTACGTCCACGTTCATCTACCGCGTTGTTGTGAATCAGAAAGTCAGGACATTGCCGCTGACGCACGCACATACTCAGATCAAAGCCAAAGCGCGTGCTGAGGCAGAGTCCAAAGGCGAATTATCGGCGTACGACCTGAAACAGCAAAAGCGGAAAGAGAATGCTGCTCCAAAAAAGTAGCCGTGGGCTTTTGCGCTTCCCTCGCAGGCAGGCTTGTCGCATGGTCTGTCGTTGAGGACACACGAACGTCCGCTTTGGGACCTCGGCGAGCAGGACGAAGAGTGGTGGAGGAGTCGTTATACATATCATCGTCCATACTATATTTCATGCATCGATCCAGCATCACAGTGAGAACTCTGCCATCTCTCAGCTGTACTTGTGAGACAACTCAGACCACACTCTCGATCACGCCCCACAGCGACTTCAAGATGATAACGAATGCATCGTACTCCTATGCTATATTTGCAATGCAATGCAGTAAATGTAATCAAGTACCCATCTCCGACTCATCACTCAACAGCATCTCCATCGCCCTACCACATACCCAACAGCACCTAGACACAAAATAACGCGCCTTCCAGCACTCATTCCAATTTCAGTCCCCTGACTACTAAGATTTGCCTTCCCTACTGCCCATGGATGTGTTGCACTTGGCTAAGATAGAACTAGGCACTCCCGCCCAAAGAGGCGATCTCTGCTCGGACTTGGGCTTCAGAATCAATCTTCTTCACCTGGGTCTTCTCGAGTACCTCGCCGCTGGCTAAGCGAGACTTGAGATCCTCGATGGCCTTCAGCTATCATCAGAAGATACAAGCGTCAGCATACCTAGACGACCAGTGCTGATAGGAATGAAAAGTGTTGTGTGATGTAGAAACCCACCTTCTTGGTCAAGTTCCGGACCTTTTTCGCCGTCGCGTCATCATCTCCACCGCCTGAGACATCGAGATTGTCCATCTCCGCCACAGGCGCGGCCTCGGCGACGTCGCCATTCGCGCCGGCCTGCTCTTTCTCCTTTCCAGGCCTCTTCCTCGCGCGCTTCTTCTTGTCATCGTTGACCTCGGGCGCAGGTTTAGGCGCAGCGCCAGGTGGGGGAGCACCAGGTATGTAACGAGATGAAGGCTTGCCGCCTCGGAACATTGGCGTGGGTGTCGAAGTTCCTGATGAAGAAGGGCCATCGTCTTCTCGTCGAGTGTACGCGTCGGAAGCAACAGTGCCTCGAGCTCCAGGAGGTCGGTATGCTCCAGCAGGTTTGCTCTCGCCTGTTACCATATCAGCTTCGAAAGTGGAGAATATGCGGAAAGCGTCACTCACTACCGTTTGACGTCTCTCCCTTGGGCCTGTACAACGCAACGCTGGCGTTCGCTTCTGGCGCTTTGGGTATCACGGCAGGGAACGCCTCGAGACTTGCAATCGGTTTCGGGGCAAAAGACGCCTGGTACAGCTCGTCTTGAGGGTGAATGTGCAACAACTGTCCACCACACCACCAAACCTTGACACCGTTGTCAACGCGCAAACGAGGTGAGAGAGTTGCAGTAAGGATATATCGGCCACAAGGAGACCACTCGCAGTGCGAAGAGTTGGCGGCTCTGCAGAAACCGATCAGTACCAAACTTCAGAGAACGATGGAAAAACTCACTTGAACTCGGCCACCTTGTTGCGAGTGCTCACATCCCAGACGTCGATACCTCCAGCCAAGTTACCGAAACCTGCGCTAAGCAGTAATATGCCTTGCGGCTGATACAGCGTGAAGTTGCGATGTTGTGAGCCGAAAGAGTGCACAGGCTTGGCTTTGGTGTCAAAGAGCTGCGTCCTTGCAGGCATGTCTAAGCGATATGATCAGCGACTATCATTCGCCCCACCAAACCTGACACTCACATCCGTAACAGACCACAAACTCGCGGGATGCTGGGCTCCAGTTGAAGTCGTAGATAGGGCCTTCTTTGTCGAGATCCACCATACCGTCGAAAGAGCCGTCTAAGCCGATGAGATAAAGGTTGGTCTCGCCGTAATAGGATTTGCCGGATGCGTCGACATCGGTATGAGTGAGGAAGAGAGCCTGGGCGTTGTTAGCAACCGTCGCTGCACAAAGAACTCACCATAGTTCCAGCATGGTTCCATTTGACCGACAGCTTGTCGGCTTGGTAAAAGGCTTTTCTGGCTGAAGTCGGGGGCATATCCCTAGTTTCCGTCTTCACTTCTGCGTCTCCGTTGGCCTCAGCTTTACCGAGAAGGCTTGACAAGGGATAGAGCGACATTGAAGCTGGTGCGCCCTTCTTCTCCCCTATCCAGACAGCGACAGCAGGTTCAGAGTACGCCTTGACAGGTCTTGTAGAAGTGGTGCCTTCGGGAAGATTTGTCGGGTTAGAGACGAAGATACCCCGAACACCATCTATACGCAAGCGTGTGATCGGTCTAGGTGCAAGCGGCGGGGAAAAGATGGTAATGTCTGAAGCGCCAGCGCGGAGCAAGTGTGATTCTGTCGGTGTGAAGTTTGGTACCCTGCGTATCACAACATTTAGTCACGATCCAGTAATGGCAGAGCTGTTCGCTCACCAATCATCCATGGTCTTGTGGTACCACCCTGCGACCTCTTGGCCGGACTTGACCTCCCATACCTTGACGTTCTTGTGCATCTCCCCGCTCTCGACCTTCACAGGTCTCTCGAAGGTGAAAAGGTATGTCGATAAAGGCGAGAAAGCAAGGGCGAGAATATTAGGTTGAGCCAGTACCTGAGGTGTAGGGGTCGATGAAGAAGCTGATACCAGCTGGACACTGTATAGCATGTCAGCTCCTGATACACACCAGTAAACTATTGACTCACCTCGATGCGAGAGCATAAGCTATCCATTCGCCATTGGGAGAGTAAGCGTATGATCGCACGGCAGCCGTATCACTAGAGATGGTGTCAGCGTACGAGCTATGAAACACACCGCTTGGCTGTTCTCCGGAAGCAGGACTTTCGCAATAGAGCAGTCAAGACTTGAACAGACGCTCGCTCACACTGTAATCTTCTCTGAGAGCTCCCATGACGGTCCTTCGACTACGCCAGCCGTTTTTTGCGCTCGAACTATGGACGAAAGTGGACGTGAGCTCGAATCTACTATGCATAGCCTGCAGGAAGAAAGCTTACAAGCATATTGAGTCGCTGCCATTGCTGTTACTCTCTTGCTTGGTTGCGTTCAAGAAAGTCAAGATTGCCTTAGCTGTCTACCACTATGCTATATGCACTGAAAAAGAAGCTACTGCGAGGTCAGACGCGAAATAAAGTAGATCTATAGCAATAGCAATACAAAGCGAAACTAGAACTGGGCTTTGTGGCTGAGGAGTAAGAGTAGTGACGTGGTATTTTACTGGTTTTATGCTTATAGTGATACAGTATATCCCTTGTCACCGTATCATGGCGGGGCCGTTTTTCCGGTCTCACTGAGCTTACTGCTCGTAATCCACTCAAAAATCTGTGATATCGCATCCATTACATTCATCTATTCATCATAGACATGGTCGGCTTATAGCTCATTAACACCCCCTCCAACCCTCGGCTCAAGCCCTACTCAGCTCTTCCAGCAGCTACCTATCCCTGTCCAGTAGAATCACAATTCTTCACTCTACCTCGACTATCCCCCACGCACCTCGTCACACACAGCCAAAATGCATCAGCCAGGCAACAGCATCAAGCTGTTAACGGGTGAGTGTGCTTGCTATGCTGCAACAAGCTATGCTTGCATGGCACTTGATATGTCATAGGTGATCCTTGCTAATGTGGTTACAATCATTTCTTAGGCAATGCCCACCCCCGTCTCGCAGAGGCTGTCGCTGCTCGGTGAGTTGGTCTATTCCGTTTTGAACGGACAACGATGTTTCTAGCTGGGGCTCGGACCATGTCTCCCTTTGGGGCCATCATTCACATCACGCACGTTTGTTCGTACGCTGATGCCTTTCATGAACGCCTTATTGACAGCCTCGGTATCCCTCTCACACCGGTACATGTGTCCAAATTCCTGTCGCTAGAAACGTCGGTTCAGATCCACTCGTCGGTGCGAGACGAAGATGTCTTCATCATACAATCTCCCTCGCCGCCAGCGATCAACGATCATCTTATGGAACTCCTCATCATGATTTCCGGTTAGTCCGCTCCTTATTCCATCATCATCTTCTACTGTGATTGACGATTCGCTTCAGCCTGTAAGACTGCTTCGTCCAAGAGGATCACGGCTGTCATCCCTTGTTACCCCTATGCAAGACAAGACAAGAAGGACAAGTCCCGAGCCCCAATTACCGCAAAGTGAGTCTGACTGTGTTTCAACTGCAAGCTCCATATGCTTCGGCTCGCTGACTCACCTTTGCTAGACTCGTGGCAAATCTGCTCGCTGTCGCTGGTGCCGACCACGTCATCACCATGGACCTGCACGCATCGCAGATCCAGGGATTCTTTGATATCCCAGTTGACAACTTGTTCTCGGAGCCGAGCATGGTGCAATATATCAAGCAGGAGATCCCGGAGTGGAGGAATGGTATAATCGTCAGTCCCGACGCAGGCGGTGCGAAGCGGTGCGTTCAATGTCGTTTCAAAGTTTTATGATAGATTCTTGGCTCATACCAAACCATCTTGACAGAGCAACAGCACTGGCAGACCAACTCAACCTTGATTTCGCGCTGATCAACCGGAAACGCCGACGAGATATGGCCATGTCAATGACTTTACCGACAGTCCCACCCACTCCGACAGGCTCGGACAATGGGTCTCACAGCAGCAACGAGTTTGACCCTGATAATTCCTCTATCGTGGAGAAGATGGAGTTGCTCGTTGGGGACGTCCGTGGAAAAGTGGCTATCCTAGTTGACGACATGATCGACACGGGCCACACGGTCAGGCTGGCTGCTGGCGTCTTGAGGGAAAATGGGGCTAAAGAGGTCTACGCCCTCATCAGTCATGGTGCGTCTCCATCAGCTTTCGACTGCGTGAACGTCGCCAAGCTGACCAACGTACCGCGTACCATAGGTCTTCTGTCAGATACAACCATGACAAACCTGAGCGATCTTCCAGTCAAGAAGCTGATTGTCACAAACTCCATCGATCAATCAGAGAGGATAACAGCTACCAATGGCTTGTTGGGTATCATCGATATTGCCCCTGTCATCGCGGAGAGTATCAGGCGAACGCATAATGGGTGAGTGGATACATGCTTTTTCTATCAGATCCATTGCTGACAGGGATGTGCTGTTACAGAGAATCTATCTCGGCGCTCTTCAGGCCCAATGAGCTGTACTAAACCATTATGCGGCGTTCGAATGCGTGTAGGGAGTGTATACAATGTGTTGGATAATGGTGGAGGAGCGGGTGTACTTGCTCAACGACTGAACCGACTTTGTACGATATTGTAGGCGGCAGACATGCGTGTCCGATTGCTTCAACGGCATGAATAGACTTGACGACTTGCTTCACCGGTCATCGGCTCAGATTTCCAACGCTGCGTATGTCATTGGAGGGATTAACTGCATGGAGGTTAATGGACGACGGGGCTAACTCGAGGAATCTGCGCGAAGTACGCTATGTAAACGCTGCATACACGCCCTCAAACTGCGACATACGAGAGGTCTGGTACTGCTGAGTGCATCAACAGTCTCGGGGTAAATGGAAACGCTCAAACTACGTCTTCACGTCTTCCCAATCTTCGTCTATAACGTGGCACAGCCGATCAGCTCAGATTGCGTCAACAAAGCTGCAGAAAGAGCTGGGTCGCAGCATACGACATTACTCACTGATGTTAAGATGAGATCGGAGCTGCTCCACTTCCGCACCCAGTCCACCAGCATACTGCATGAGAATCATAGTATTGTCTGAATGACCAGCCAATGCTTGTTAGTTCCGTTTCTTGTATGGATGCAGACAGCCTAGATAGATTGAGGAGGAGCAATGAAACTCACCCGTCCACCTCACAGCTGCCTCCTTGCAAATGGCAATGGCTTGAGACTTCTTCTCGTATCGCGCGGGGTCCGCAGCGCCAAATGCAGCAAGCTCACTCTTCAGCGAGGTTGATGTGCTCTGCAGCTCAGAAAACGTCGAAAGAAGCTTCCGTCGCTCGGGCTATTCATTGTGAGTAGCTCAGCACTGATGGAATCTACAGGGTAGAAGACGACATGTATGACGCAGCATGGGAGAAGCGATTCACCGTGTCTTCTCGCCCTTTACCGGCGTCGGCAAGAGCATTACTCGCTTCCTCGATCTTGCCCTTGACCGTCTCGACCTCTTTGAGTGCCTTGTTGACCGCAGCTTGTTTCTGTGGAAAGACCATGTCAGCTGTTTCCTTCACTTTCAAAGCCTATAAGAAGAAATAGCTGACCAGTGCTCCGGCTGTGCTAGGGAAGGACCAGTAATCTGGGCGGAGACAACGATCAGCGACGGTCTACTGTAAGCTGTGCCTGTGGTCATGCACTCACAATTTCCTGTCCCACTGTAACGTGATGAAGCCAGGTTTGTTCAGCTTCGTACGTCAACGCAGACCGAATAGGAAATGTCTCACTCACATTTTATCCATGATCACCATGTCATCGCTGACCAAATCATCCAGGACTTCTTTGACGCTCTGCATGACTGTTAATATACCGAGGTCAGTACCAAAGAGCTGTCAGACATCCTCTGGCTGCTGCGGCAGCTCACCAATCCCCTTTCGTTCTGTTGGAATCACCATATGGGCGCGGACGTCAGCTGAGACTGGAATCCGTGCACTTCAAGGAAGCGAGACGTACTAGGCGCGATTTTCTCCAGCTCTTTGAGAGAGTAAAATTCGGCCTATTGTAGCGTGTCTCCCATGGAGAGAACATCTGTTTGGTCAGCTTCGATGCCTCCTTCCTGAGAGCTTGACAGCTGACGGTCTCGTGAAAGATCTCCAGCACTACGAGGCAATTAGGGTGTCGTCAGCATAGTGTGTGTCATCGAAGAAAGAGGGCAATTCGAAGGCTGTTTGGAGTAGAGCGCAGAGGAATTGTGGGGGACAGACGTGTGTAGATAATGAGTTGAGTGTCAGCTAGACTCACTCTTCGTCTTCTTCTCTTCGAGGGACAAGCCTCTGCCTCCCATGATGACGGGTGATACGAGTGGCACGAAGTGCTGACGAGAGATAATGAGAATAGCAAGGGTATGAACGACGAGGGGATATGAGAAGAAAGAAGAAGAAAGTGAAAGAGGAAGGAAAATGCGACACGTCAACTGCACAGTG
Organism: Cryptococcus sp. GC_Crypt_6; assembly: GCA_026538315.1. Taxonomy (NCBI): domain Eukaryota; kingdom Fungi; phylum Basidiomycota; class Tremellomycetes; order Tremellales; family Cryptococcaceae; genus Cryptococcus; species Cryptococcus sp. GC_Crypt_6. Next base: position 42,551 of record JALPBY010000010.1, read on the forward strand.
GTATTGAGATCAAGGTCTGTGCGCAAGCAAGTAGTGGTCTGAGCACTGTAGTATCGAATCGCTGCCCTGTCAATCTTACAAGTCAGGTGTTCTTCACATTAACATGTTTGCTCACATGGTTTCTCGAAAGCTCAAGGCAGTCAAAGTCACCTGTGCAGCATACCATACAGCCACACATGAGCTGCTGCTTTGCTTGATGGAGGATAGTAATTCTACAAGCAGGACCGCCACTTGCAGTCTACTGACCGCTTGTTCGAGCCACGTGTTTTGCTTTATTGATTATTAACCGTTGACATCACGCAATCACCGTTTTCGACAACGGTTATTATCTGCTCTATACTAAGCAATATCAAGCATACATATCACACACACGACCAGAGTATCTGCAAGCGCACCTTATCAATTGACCCAGCGCTATGTCGTCAGGACTGCCTTCTTGGCCGCCTACAACGTCTGAGGCGCAGCACGCCCAGCTGCTGCTTCTCGCGTCGACCTACGCTCTATCACACGGTTTCACCCTTTTACCACCCTCATCATCCCAGCCGCCTTCTTCAGCTATACCCGCACCACTATCGTTGTTCCCGACTCCCTTTCCTCGCTCATCGTACGAGCTAGCAGTGTCTCTGCAGCCGATATACAATGCTCTGTACGCTCGTATCGCCCTTGATTGGGAATTCTTAGATAGGGTCATGGGCGGGAGCGTGAGCAAAGTCGATGATTTCCAAGGAGAGCTCTGGAGAGGGTGGAAGTCTGTTAGAGACTCGTTAGTCCAACAAAAGCAGCTGGGAGTGTTTAGGTCAGACTACCTCCTCCATCAGCCTGAGGAAGCGGAAACTGTGCAGATCAAGCAGGTCGAATTCAATACTATCGCTGCGTCGTTCGGCGCCTTGAGCCAGCGCGCAGGCGAGCTGCACCGGTGAGCACAAGCCTCTCGTTTATCTGCCCAGCTACCAGCACGCTGACTCTGAGTTGCTGTGGATCTCAACGTAGATATCTGGCCAAAGCTACCCAATCCTACTTCTCCGTATCCCCTCATCTCACCAGCCCCGCAAACTACCCACCAAACGAACCGCTTAAGCAGCTCTCCGCAGGCTTAGCAGAAGGATGGAAAGCATACGCCAACCCAGAGGCTGTGATTCTGTTTGTTGTACAAGATGGAGAGAGGAACGTATTCGACCAGAGATGGCTGGAGTATGAACTACTCGAGGCGTAAGTCCACAGATCTATCTTCAGCCAGAGCCTGGTCACTGTTGACGAATTGTTCGTAGACACGGCATTCCAGTTATTCGACACACCTTCTCAGAACTTGCTCAATTCGCTCAAGTCGACCCAAAAAGCAAGAAACTGCTTCTTCCTTCACCACTTCAACCCAACCTTCCACCGCGCGAAGTAGCGGTGATCTATTACCGCTCGGCGTACACTCCCACCGACTATCCTACATCTGCCGAATGGGCTACACGACTACAGCTCGAGCAAAGTCGGGCGATCAAATGTCCCTCCATGGCATTACAATTGGCCGGAGCGAAGAAGATCCAGCAAGTCTTGTGCGAGCCTGGGGTTCTTGAAGACTTCTTGCTTGGACCTTCTCGGCCGGATGTAGGATTCGGTATAGGGGCTGGATCGTTGAGTCAAGCGGATGTCGACCGCTTATGGCTCACATGGATAGGTCTTTGGCCAATGGATAACTCTCCGTTAGGAAAAGAAGCGCACCAACTCGCTTTGACTGAACCAGAGAGATTCGTCCTGAAGCCGCAAAGAGAAGGAGGTGGTAACAACATATATCGTACCGACATCCCTCCATATCTCAAACAGCTGTCAGAAGGCGCTCGGGAAGCAGATCAGCCAGAAAAGAAGGAAGGATATATCTTGATGGAGCTCATTGAACCGCCCCAAGGGCTGAGCAATTGGCTCGTCAAAGGAGGAGAGAGCAAAGCGAGGAAGGCAGACGTCGTCAGTGAATTAGGTGTTTATGGTGTGATGCTTTTCTCGGGAGAAGGGGAACAAGATGTTGAACCTATCAATCGTGGAGCGGGAACATTGTTGAGGACTAAAGGAAGGGAGAGTGATGAAGGCGGAGTGGCTATAGGTGAGCCAACTGCGCTGTGCATGATCCGCTCGATTGTCCTTTGCTGATATCCGCATCTGCTTGTAGGGATCAGCTCCATCGACAGTCCTCTGCTCGTCGATTAGACGTATCGTAGATTCTGTAGAGGTGAAGTATGTATGCGATATAATGATAGCATTTACTTGTAGTGAGCGAGTAAGGTTGCGCTTGACCTTGTAATGCTGTTTAGTGTGATTATGGCTGATTGATGGGAACAGTGATCTGATGGGTGGAGTGAAAGTGATGGGCAGCAAAGGACTAACGAATGATGGATTCAACGAGATGACTAAACATTATTCTCGCTCTCCTCTCTCTCACTGAACACATCTCACTGAACACAGCTGCCTCGCTAGCTTCTCAGTCGTCCGCTCGTCCGCTTATCAAACGCCTCATCAAAAGCCTCTCGGCGTGCTTCTACGCTGGTTCATGCGCTACGATACCTAGCTATCTTTCTCATCACCAGTAGAAAGGTGTCCCTCAAACATGTAGTCTCGAAACGGCAGGACAGGAGAGCGATTCGCTTCACGCTATGCCCGGCCATGACCTTTGACGCCGCTTTGACCGATCACACGTACTCTTGTTCCGCCCTACAGGGTCCCGTTGTGCTTGTGGGGAAGGTACGTGCGTTATGCTGTGCTGTGATGGGCAAAAACAGCGAAATTTATGAATCATCCATAATCAGTCACGCTTGCTAAGCCTTTCTCTGCTTGTATGTCGGATGTCGTTATTGATCATTATACCCCAAAGTAATACTCTCTGGTGATCCGCAGTGAAGAGTGAGTGGTTGAGTCCGTCTGTCATCGCTGGTACAGCAGCCACGGTCGTTCTATAAGCTGACAATATGCTTATTAGAAGCTCGAACTGCCTACAACCCATCGAATGGACGGGATACTGAACAATCAAAAGTCGTACAGATGTGAGTCAGCTGTGTACTGTGTGCTGTGTGATGTGTGCTGTGTGTTCTTGGCTGTCCATGGGCGCTGATGCTCACAACGGCATCCGTCCGTGAAAAGGTCACTGATGATCTCCTTACTCGCAGACAGCCCACCGGAGTCCGATCATCGTTCTTCAACTCGTCATCACCAAGAACACTTTGACGATTGTCAAAATAGCTGATAATACCACAATCTCGAATCGCTGCTCTCCCCCTTTTCTTCCTACTCATCTGCCTATCCTACCTATGGTGTAGACAGAATCCGCAGCCTGGGGAAAGCGACACGATCTACCATACACATCTTACCTCTGTCGATTGCGCTTCTACCATGGACGACGACTTTGAGATTCCAAGTGGCGAAATACTGGCGTGTTTCCCGCCTTGTTTTAGGCAGCTGCTTCGGACGTGCACAGGCAGACTACATCCTCCAATAGACGTAGGTGACCACCCACGCATTTCTGTCTACGAGAGTCAAGCTGCAATTCTTGGTCATTTGTATCAGTAGGCTGACTACACTTTGCCCTCACTGCCACCAACATTTCGCAGCCAGAACGCCAACCTCTCTTCCCCCCTCCATCGACAGTACTCACACCACCTCGCCCTCGTCCCAAACCTCTACGGAGCTTGTCCACCGGTCTGTTGTCTACGACGGGGTGCGATACTCCAGTCGCAGGAACGGCGAGGAACTCTGCGCCATCTACAGCGAAAGTAGCGGCTCAGCTCAGCGACGCCAACAAGCAGAAGATGGATAGTATTTCCAAGGCTTTTGCTGAGTGAGTTGTGGCATGTGGATGAGCCTTCAATTCAACATACTTCCTGCGTCATACACTTGACTGAATGTCATTGGCGTATACGTGGCGGTCCATGCATGGCACTGAATGACCCAGAAGCGTATTGCTGACCTTGAGTCCTACTCTTCCAGCCGAATGCAAACTCTCGTTCCCTACGGTTCCCAGCCTTCGACACCCAGCACACCGCACAACCCCACTCTGCGACCTTTATCAGCCTTTCAGTCCACTTTTCCTGGTGGCGTCCTTCGAGACGATTCGAGCCCAACGAAAAGGTCGATGCCAAATCGACCTTCAGTACCCAATCTCGGACGATCAGCTTCTGAGCCTCGAAACCTGGCGGCCATGGCGTCAGGCGGGTTCGCACCCCATCAGCTTCCGAGGGGTTACGGCGCAACTGGAATTGTCCAGAGAGGCGGGAGGTCAAGGAGTGCTACGTCCTATAGCTACGAAAGCATGGGAGCCAGGGGAAGACGGCAGAGTCCTGGTCCTTCAACGCCCTTCGGAGGGGCCACCAGAGCTCGGCCCGGCGAGGATGGTCAGTCCGAAAACACGATGGGAAGAAGGGCGAGTCACCCGATCTTGTCAGCCTTGCCATCGCGAGAGAGGGGTGAGGAGGCAGAAATCTTTGTGGCGAAGAAAGAGCTCGGTTTGAGAGGTTTGTATGGCGTTTCCACCTTTACCGGCAGTTCTGGCTCGACCCGAAGAGGCAGTTCGAGAGGAAGAGGCACTAGGCCAGGAAAAGGAATGAGGAGAGTGGTCACTGGTTAGTGCAAAATTGTCTCAGTAGTCGGTCAAAAAGTGAAGGAAGTGTGTCTGTCTGGGCATGTCAGAGGGCAAGTGCAGTTACTAATATGTGGCGGCTGCATACGATATGTACGAGTTCTACGACTATCACAGGAAAACATGTACCTGATAACAGATAGAAACCTCATGTCATCATGCCCATGTCGTTGGTATTTGCTTGTGCGGACGATCAATTACTGCGACGAGTGAGTTCAATCAAAGATTATGAGCAGTAAGGCATAGTATATATATACATCTTATATTGTGAAACATGTCGTTATAGTGTTCGTACAGTACTCGTATACAGCCGTTATGCTTGTTTCACTCCATATTCATTCGGTCGGGCGAGTCCGCGATGGTCTCGGTCTCCTCGTCGGTCTACTCTCTTCACTCGCTTCTTCTTGATCTTCCGGACCTTCTCCTTCCTCGTACTGCGTCTCGGGGACCACACTTCTTCTGCGCGAGGTGCCATCGACTCTCCACCCGGACTACGATTCATAGTACATCAGCTTTCGTCCAACAAGGTACGACTGATTGTCTTTCATAGTTCATCTCAGGTTCACTCACAGGTCCTGCACCGCGATCGATGAATCCGCTGCCATTCTGCTCCATGCTCATGCCTTCTTCCAACTCTGGCTCATCTTCATCGTCATCTTCGTCCGTCCCGTCATCTTCAACGCTTCTTCCTCCTCTTGCAGCTGCAGCAGCCGAGGGTCTTTTGCGTTTCTTCAGACCTTTGTTGAACCCATCTTGGGCATGAGATACCGCTTTTTCACCTATTGGTCGACCTGCTATGCCTGTGTGAAGAGTGCCGCAATCAGGACATGATGCGCGCGGAATACGAAGATGCGTCTCGAAGCAGTATCCATGCCAGTGTGCATCGCCTAACGTATACCTTGTATGTCAGCACTTTCCTGACGAGATGGAATATTTCACTCACAGTCAGCGTTGGGACATGCCACGCCCTAAATGAAGAATGAGCCAAGTCAATGATTGTAGACCGTGTGACGAGTGCATGACTCACCGACAACATAGTCCTCCTGCACTGCTTACAACTCTGTATGTAATCGTCAAACTCCTGTTTGAGGTAAGGATCAAGCTCAAGCACCGCTCGCACACCCAGAGAGTAGCGACCGCGCCTGTGATTATTGAGACATTGAGCTTTGGCTTTGCATAAGCATGATACGATCGCAGCTCACTTGGATTTGTTGAGCCAGCTTCGTGAGACCAAGGAAGCGAGCAATGATTCCGCCGCTGAGCGAGTCATATGCGTGGGCAGCTCTGAAACGAGCGAGAGTGCTTGGCCGTGCGCTATTGAGTTGGCTGGGTATGAGGTGATTATCGCTTCGATCTGCATATTCGTGTTACACTCATCAGCGATGAATTTTCCAAAGCATAACAATGAGTACCGCTTGAAGTCGGACACGGGCGGTAGAATAGATCGGAAGTGTTGATATGTAAATACAATACGCACCACTCGACGGTAGTATTCGATATCAAGCGAAGTATAGTCTGTGCCCTGGAGCGCGACCTCGCTAGGATCGTTGTTCACCTGATAACATATGAACAAGTCAAATCAGCTTTGACTCGTCGTGTATGATGAAAATGGCAGTGAACAAGACGTACCAGGACCACCCAGCCTTTTCCCCGTCCAGTCTCCTCTTTGCCCTTCTTCACTTCCATGCCCAAATCGTGTAATATGCTCGAAACATCTTCGAGAAAGGCGTTAAGACCGGCCATTGTCGGTGGATGTGTTACGTGTATGTTCGCATCGTAAGCTGACCAGCATCGCAGGGTTAGCTACTAGAATATGCCCGGTTCCAAAGAATGGCAGCGCACCTCGACAAGCGCCTATAGCCCTTTTGTACAGCTCCAAAGCCACCTCATCTCTCATAGCTCTGCGAGAAAGGAGTGATTGGATATACACTCTGTGCAGGTCCGTAGCTCGAATAGCATGATGAGCCTGAGTCTGCGTCTGAGTCTGAGTCTGAGTCTGAGTCTGCGTTTGAGCCGGCATACTGTCGCCGCTGCAGCACAGTGTATGTGAGCTGTATCTGTTGATGAGGAAAGTGGGAAGTGGGAAGTCATGTTCATCATCACTTGTACTACGCGTCTGTCATTGTTTTCATGTCACGTGATTCAACCTCAAATGGATTCGGTGCCTAGAAGTGAGTTTTGAACATTTACATCTTTGACATCCAGCAACTCTCCCTTTAGCGACAACGTACCATCCTCGATCGCCAGAAACAACATTGCTTGGCTTTGTGGACCAAACCTTGGATGACCACGATGACCGCCACAATAGACGGCAGTATCACGAAACGAATACATATCGGTGGATTGACACCGTCCATCACTCCTGCTCATATCAAAGAGCGCTTCTCGAGCTTCGGTGCTGTGAGTGACGTCGAGGAGTTGCAGCCTGATGCGCTTGGTGAGTGATATGGTCCCATGGAATGTGGCTGCCGCTGATTCACTTCTATCTGGGTGACAGGACAACCGCGGCCATTCACATTTTTCACCATAGAGACAACGCCTTTGCAGCTCAAGAAATGCCTGAATATCATGTCTGGCTCTCACTGGCGCGGCGCTCAATTGCGCTTAGCTGAAGCGAAACCTCGATACGATACTTTCCTCCTGCAGCGAGATAGTGTGGAGGAGCAGAAGAAGGAGATTGAGAGGAAGAGGAAGAGAGTGTTGTCTGCTCGGTCTCGGGGCGATGCCGCGGGTAAGGAAGCCCAAGATATGCGATTGATCGATGAGCGCATCGCCGAGAAGAGGAAGTTTTGGATCGTCGTCAACGACGAAACTCAGCAAGGGGCGAAGAGACTGGTCAGACCCATGGCTATGCGACCATCGCATCCAATTGGATCTACGATCCATAAGAGGGAGACTAAGCAACCGGAAGCGACGAAGAAGCCAGAGGCTAAAAGACAACCTCGGCCACCACCTCTTCGCGCCAACAATCGGGTCATTGACCCTATAGCATACGGATCGACTTACGCGACAGGAAAGGACCTCGAGTCTACTCAAGATCAATCAGATCAAATCATCGATGGCGATTGGGCATATGAAGAGCTGGACGCAGACGAGGAGGACGGTGAAGAATCAGTGGTAGTAGGCATATGGCGTCGAAGTGAGAATGGGCAAGTCGTGGAGGAACAAGAAGTCCGGAGCAAAAGGCGAAAGCTTGACGTCGACCATACTGCTGAAGCGGAGAGTGACGAAGAGGTGGAAGAGAGTGAGAATGACGAGGACTTCGGTGCAGAAGGCAGCTCGCCACTGTTCGCTTCCCGACCATTAGCAGAAAGCAGAGAGGCGTCTCCACTGTTCCCTTCGCGGACCGCTGGCGAAGAAGCCGTCGATGACGAGCTAGAACTTTCACTTGAGGTCGAAACAGACGACGAAGCCAATAAACAGGAAGCTATCGACAGCCCATCATCTCCACTCTTCCCCGCTCGCGAGGAAGTACATGATACAATTCCGTTGGCGGAGGCCTCTTCATCGGTGTCACGACGCTCCCGGAGTCAATCCCCTCTTTTCCCCACCCGCGTGCCGCCGGCTGTCCAGCAAACGAAACCCGAACCATCATCTACTATCTCGCGAATTCTGCCTTCGCAAGTCAAACAATCGAGACCGACCAAATCAGTCATCCCCACTCAAATCCGCGAACAAGTCCATAGTGAGCACACTACGGCTTTCGGAGTTTTGAACGAATTGTTGGGCGGCGTATCCCGGCCAGCTGTCAAAGTTGGCAAAAGCGAGTGGGCCGGCTTCGCAGAATCCGACGATGAGGACGAGATTCAAGCACTGCGAGCCAGATCCAAGCAGGAAGATGGCATTCCGAGACCAGGTATGACTGTTATTGGCGAGAATATCAGCGCGGAACGCACGTACGAGCCATTGCGATTACGAGGTGGAGCGGCATCGAGCTCAGAGTCCGATGAGAGTGACGACGAGTCTGAGGAGAGCGACGAGGAATCAACTTCGGACGATAGCGATAGCGACAGCGACTCTAATGATTCGAGCGACTCGGATTCTGACGACTCTGATGATTCGTCAGACGCAAGTGAGAGCGAGGATGAGGAAAAGGTCGACCCATCAAGTTCGATCGCCCAGGGCAAACCGTCTCTGAAAGACATGTTTGCGTCGACTTCTGCTTCGGCCACACAACCGACTTTTGGGTCAGGGAATGATGGCGGCGGCGGATTCTCATTACTGGCCAATCTCGATATGGACGTGGAATTGGACGAAGAGATGGATATACCCCTTCCAGCTCCTTCCACAGGTGTGGTGGTTCAACCAGCCGAAGCGCCGCTAGAGCTCCTCACGTCGTCAAGAAGGGACAAGATCAAGTTCGATCCAGATTCTGAAACGCCGTTATTCTTCCCTCTTCCCATCGCTGGCGCTAGCGCTAGCGGTAGCACCAGTGGTGGAGGGAGAAAGGGGGAAGCTCCCAATCCCATGCTAGAGCTATATGCTCCTCAGCCTCGCCCCCTGACCCATACCCAGAGCTTAAGCACAAGCGCACCGTCGACAAGCTTCAGAAGAGGATATAACGATGCGCAGGATCAAGACGAAGGCAGGATCTTGCGTGGGTTCTTCAGAGAAGCGGGGGAGACGGACGACACTATGCGCGGTATCTGGGAAAGGAATAAGTTGGATTTGACCCAGGGTTGGAAGAAGAGGTTCAGAGAAGCTAAGAAATCTCGTCGTCGTAGAGGTGGCGAGGAAGTGGATTAGCTCTGACTCTCACTTGGTGTTTGAGTGGTTGTACTCCAGTATCAGCACAGTATGCACCTGAGCAAGCAAGCATGTAGTGACACGATATTTGTTGCATCGAACGCAAGTGTTTGCTACTTGCTGGAGCATGCATTCTCTACTAACGCCATCTGCTTCTGCTAGACTGTCCATTTCTGTCTCGATCGCTCGCTCGCTGGCTTTTCCAGCCTACAACCCCCTCCATTCGAGATCGTCCTTGATCTCAAAGGTCGCTTCGCCCTCAACTGTCTGAGCGTCTTTACCAACTCTAACGGTCCATAGACCTAACTCTGCGCGCCAAGTATTCCACAATTCGTCCCAATGCGAGACGGCGTACTTGTCCAGCGTGACTGAGACCTCTTCTGATTGTCCAGGTTTGAGATCGTGGATCTTCTCGAATGCTTGTAAAGTCCATTGCGGGTGAACGAGACTTGTCGCTGTCTCTGCAGGGGGAGAAGTGTAGAAATGGACAGAATGACTTCCGGCCTTCTTCCCTGTATTGGTAACTTTGACTGAGACTTGGACGTTCCATCCGTCCACCCCAGTCTCTTTGACTGAAGTTGGTGGAGCAGAGGCGATTCGGAGATCAGAGTAACTGAAAGTAGTGTAGGACAGACCGTGTCCAAAGGGGAACAGAGGCGCGATACCCCTCGCGTTATGGTGCTTGTATCCGACCCAAATACCTTCGTCGTAGTAGACTTTTGTGCGAGCCGACTTGAAGTTCTGTGCAGCGGCAATATCCTTTTCGCTTTTAGGTAATGAGATGGGAAGTCGACCTGACGGGTTGACGGTACCGTAGAGAATGTCCGCAATAGCGTTTCCAGTCTCGTTACCGAGGTACCAAGCGTAGACGACACCCTTGACTTGGTCGATCCACGGCATGGAGACTGCTGATCCAGCTTGAATGACAACAACAGTATTTGGGTTGGCGGCAGCGACAGCGGAGACGAGGTCGTCTATTCGAAGCGGGAGAGACAAGTTGGGTCTGTCGTATCCCTCTGATTCCCAGTCTCCATTCAACCCGACGACGACGACGGCAGTGTCGCTCTCCTTGGCAAGTGCGACAGCTTCTGCAATCGTTTCATCGTCGGCTTTGGAAGCAAAGGCGCCGAGACGAATAGCCGCAATGTCGAATTGCGAGGTAAAGTCGGTGCCGAATGAGACTTTGCGTGAGTCATGGACCAGTTTGATTTGGTATCTCTACGGTTTGACGTCAGCATTGACATCAAAGAATATATCCGTGGATGAACAGATAGTCACCTTGCCCTGTTCGACCTTGACAGTATTTCTCAGCTCTTCGTTACCGTTTCCAAAGAAGGCCGACCCCCGTGGTTGAGGTCCAGAGCAGTCCACGACCAGCTCTTCATCGACATAAAGCCAAGCTTGACCAGTGACGGTGACGCCAAACTCGTATTTGCCGGTGAGCGGAGCGGTGAATACAGCCTTGAGTTCAGTGAAGAAGTTTGAGCCGAGGTCGGGATGATGGAAATCAGCCATCATCATGGCCGACTCGTCCCATTTCTCCGTGACGGTGGGTTCAGAAGCCTGCTTGCCGTTCTCGGTGATTGCGTAGTGGTAGAGGTCGAAACCCGCTGAGCCGTCTTCGCAAGTGAAGGACTCGTCGAGGATCGGCAGGAATTTGAAGCCGTTGACACCAAATGAGTAGGAAAGGTCGATGACCTCGGGTTTGTTCTCGACCAAACCCTGCCAAGGAGTAGATGACCAAAGGGAACGAAGTTGAGCAGAGCCACCGCCCGTGAGAACCTTTGCTTTGGCGTTGGGGCCAATGACCGCGACCTTTTTCTTGCCTTGGAGAGGAAGGACGTCCGACTCGTTCTTGAGCAAGACAATACCCTCACCACCAAGACGACGGAGAACTTTTGCGTCTGCTTCTTTCTCAGAAGTTCGAGTCTTCTCCTCACTAGGAGCGGCATAGACCAAATCTTCGTTGAGCTTGACGAGACCCTGGGTCCAGCGTAAGATCTGCCCGGTGACTTTGTCCATCTGTCTAGGATCGATCTTGTGGGCGTTGATAAGGTGTGTGACCAACTGATTCGTTCGCCATATAGTCTGCCCTGGCATCTCAAGGTTGAGTCCGGCGTTGATGCTGTCCGAGACAGAATAAGTTCCGAACCAATCGGACATGACGAGACCGTCGAACCCCCACTCCTTTCGAAGCAAGTCCCCGAGGAGCCAAGGGTTCTCGGAGCAGTGAAGACCATTGAGCTTGTTGTATGAGGTCATATACGCCTTTGGCTTGGCTTTTCGCTGAGCGATCTGGAATGGACGGAGGTAGATCTCGCGCAATGGTCGAGGCGCGACGATCGAGTCGGACCCGTTTCGCTCATGCTCCTGATCGTTGGCGACAAAGTGTTTGATAGTAGCGCTAACGCCTTCTGCCTGCAGACCGTTGATGTAGGCTGCGGCAATTTCCCCCGAGAGAGTGGGGTCTTCAGAGTAGGACTCGAAAGCTCTTCCGCCAAGAGGACTGCGTTGGGTGTTGACGGTGGGTGCAAGCAGGCAAACGGCATTACGAGCTTTGGTTTCTGCTGCAAGAAGCTTTCCTGCGGATTCGGCGAGGGGTTTGTCGAACGATGCGCCGAGGCATGTAGCGCAAGGGAGAGCAGATGCGGGGGCTACGGTGGTCTTGAGCGATGAATCGATTGGTGTGTTACTGGCTGCAGCGAGACTCACTCATGTGGTAAAAGGAGCCGCCTCGAGCTCCATTGGGACCATCAGTGACCTTGATGCTGGGGTAGAGTCAGCATTGATCGCGGGAATCTGGACCGGAATCTGAACATGAGTATGGGACTAGACTTACGAAGGGATGTTAAGTCGGGGGATGGGCACCGTTCTAGCATAGAGTAAAGGTAATGTCAGCGATGTCACGGAACGGCAGAGCAGGGGTACCAGTAGGTCGGCGGACCAGTAGTAGAGTTGGATAGGCAATTGAACTAGTAGGCTAGTAGACTAGTAGAGAATGGAGAATTCCGAACGAGACAGAGTACTCGTACTCACTCCCACCAGTCCTTGCCCGCTAACAAAGAGATCTTCTCCGCGTCTGTCAGTTGCTTGAGGAGCTCGTCGATGTCAGCAGTGAGGAACGAGCGGTCTAGCCGGTCGTTGGATTTGGCCTGGGACATGGCGGGCTATGACAACGAGAGTGAACGGTAGCGAGTGGAGAGTGATGACCTCGGATCTATACCGAATGGACCGTGGAAGCAGTGGCGACGACAGTTGAGAACGCGATTGACAGGGAAGGAAGTGATGTTCGAGCTGATAGCGGGGCGCAAGGATGAAAGAGTGGTAGAGAGCTATGGCAATTTGGCTAAAATGTATTCATGCGTTCGGTTCGTCCACACCAGTTTCCGGACCTTCACTGGCCCCGCTCAGCCCCATCATCCCACCCGCACGAATATTACGTCTTACTCGTCGTCGTGTCATCTCCATAACGAATACATCACATCCTAAATTTACTGCCGAGCGTTTGCTCCATGATCTGTATCATTTGTTTACAAATTGGATGCTGGAATGACCAGTTTACGGCGATTAACGGGAAAAACACCTTATAAATCCCACTATCGTTCCGGGTTATATCCGAGGTTTATCCCGCGTATAACCATTTACCGAGCAGCGACAATGTCTCTTCGGCGCTTTTCCGGATAACACAATAGCATCTCACATCGTAAGCAATGTGACATGAATGCCAGTTAGCCAAGTGCTACACTCTGATTCCGTCAGTCATCACAGAGCAGCAGCGCAGTTGCACAGGGTGCATAAGGAGAAAAGGCCTAGAAAAGTGGTATACTATCGTCCATGGGTATAGCAGACTATGAAGGGTATATCTATCACTTATTACTCCGGTATCCCGTATGGTGTCTCGTTACTTATTTAACCACCTGGGTCGTGTAATCATAATATATTGCTGAGTATCGTGATCAATCCAAAAGATAGGCTCAACTAGCTGGCAGCCTTCACGACCAGCTGACCGTACTGCGCCACTAACGCATTAAAGTTGACCAAATTGGCTGCACTGTCTTCGCTCGAATCGCTGTCTGATCCGGACGAGCTTGAAGAGCTGCTGGCCGAGCCGCTAGCCGAGGCACTCGCCGTGTCACTGGCGACAACCGCGTATGAGTCTGTGGTGGCATTTTGTACCGCAGATGAACTGATGACGGTCGAGTTGGCCACGCTCGACCAAGATGAAGAGGTGATGGTGGACCAGGCAGCGGAGGATGTGCTGGTCGAGGTAGTGGTGGTGCTTGTGGTCGATGAAGATGTCACGGCCGCTTGAGACCATTGTGAAGTGGACGAGGGGGTAGCAGAAGAAGTCGTCCATTCCGATGTTGAGGACGAGGTTTCTTGCTGCCATTCCTCGGTGGAGGAACTAGAGGAAGAAGCCGCATGCCATTGCGAGGTGGAGGTGGAGGTCGAGGTCGGGGTGTAGGAAGTCGTTGTTGCTGCTGCTGCCGATGAAGATGTTGTTGACGAAGAGCTCTGCGAGGTAGAATGGTCAGTGATGCTATTGCTACTGCGATCGCACTCATCATGTCACTCACGTCTTCGTACCACCAAGTAATGGTGATTGTTCCGGCATCAGTCCCCGCAAACTGCGTAAACAACCCAGGGGACAAGTCCAAACTTCCGTAGGAACATGTCGGGCACTCGTCGAGCACCTCGATGCCGCTGACGGTGGTGCCTTCGGCCTCTATGGTTATGTATTTGAAGCATTCTGGTCCGGGGTCTGAAATTTTGGTTTTTTCTGGTCAGCTATCTCGACTCGTGGTGTGAGCAGGAGACAACTAGAGACTCACATCCAGAACCGTACTGATCAGAGTTCAAGGCGACCATGAAATCACTATCGGAGCTGGTGAGACCGCACGCTCCAAGACCGGTATAGTAGTATGTCCCAATACCAGTGTATGAATCTCTCTCGACGAGGGTTCTGTTGTCGAACGAATGCAAGTCCTCATCCCGATCAAGCTCGGAGTGGGTCTGCTCGAAATTGCGTCGTGCGCGGTCATGGGGGGTGTTGTGTCGTCGCCCAGGAGTAGACTTGTGAGCGAGGGCCGGGGTGATGGCGAGAAGCGCCAGAAGGGCGGTGGTCTGAGTGAGGGAGATCATCGTGGTGAGTGTGGTGTGGTAGAGTGATTGGTTGTTGTCACTAAAGATGTGTTTGTTGGTGAGTGGAGATGGTAGACGTAGTGATGCACTATCCGGGTGATGGGAGTAAGTGCAATTTGAAAGGATGTCTCGAGTTTGAGTGCGAGTGTGAGCTTAGGTCGATGTCGGTGTCGGTGTTGGCAGTAGAGAGAGGGAGTCTTGTCAAAAGAGCGTGTCGGAGTTTGTATCCGTGAGTCGTAGTTGTAGTCTGTAAATGCTCGTCGAGAGGCTTGGTGAGATGGACAATAGGTAAGTTGAAAGAACAAGAAAGAAAGAGGAAAATCCTTTGATGATGGTCTGTGCGTCGTTTCAGTCTCTGGTGCCAGGAATAGTAAACAGCACCAAACATGCTACCACCATTGCATTAGCCTTTGCTGTGCAATATAATCACTGCGCGTAGTCAATGTCTCGTTTCTCCCTCCTCGTCCCTCGCACAGTCACTAGCAGGTAATACCGTGTTAAGCGTTTCGTTATTGCTGCATCGATACGGTCCATCCGATGCGACACTTTTGTCTAAACAAACTTGTCTTGTGCCATGGTCACCCTCCACCAGAGTACTTCCCTGGCACTACTAGGCCACAGCAGCGCAGTAACAATAGCAAATACCTGGTTCAGGGTCCTACCAGCCCTGGGAGTAAACAAAGGAGTCGAGATGAGTTACGTAACGAAAGCGGAAACAATCGTTACAGACAGCATCACCGAACGTGGCACTCGCGTTCACACTACACTCGCACTCAGTGGCAGTACCCCAAGTCCAGCTTTAACATCTCTTTGCATCGCCTTTTATTCTACAACCAAACGTGTGCACCTAAACCAAATTGAACCGAAAGCAAAAACCAAAGGAACCTTGTAATACCTCTTCAACCAAGACAAGCTTTGATATACAACGTTTACAACGTGAGATAACCAAAGTCAATTGGTGTGAGCCCCTTTTTTAAAAGCCCTCGACAGGAGGGTTTTGAGGTTGGACCCAGCCGTTTGTGCCGTTGTTGGCGAGCCCGAAACCGAGACCCATACCTGTGCGTACGGCGTTCTACAAAAGAGGTAACAAATGTCAATATCAGGACCATTTGACAACTATTGTCAGCAAATCAACTCACTTGAATGTCCTCCATGGTCACAGAGCCCGGGTTAACTGCCGACCTCCCATGCTGAGGGAACAAGTTTGCAACCAGAGACTGAGTGAATGCATCGGTCTGCAGAATAGAGACAGGGTTGGCCGGCTGCTGTTGCTGCTGTCGGTGACCCTGAGTGCTCGGGTGGAGCTGCTGGCCAAACAGGGCGTTGAACGAGTTTCCAGCGATAGGGTTGAACGGCTGCTGGAGGTGCTGCCTCGTGGCCAGTTGGGCCTGCTGGAGTCGCAACTGCTGAGCTTGCTGAACCTGGTGTTGAATGAAAGCAAACTGATCGGGAGTCCACGGGCCGCTGGGCGCCGAAGGCAAACCGGTCTGCTCGACCTTGATATCACCGCTGTGCATGGACAAGCCGTTCGAGGAAGCAGGCGAAGGCGTGTGCGTGTACATGAGCTCAGACATGGCGGGGGGAGTGACTATAGCACTGCACTGATTCGACGTGACGGGAGAGCTGGTCTGAGCGTCGCCGAGGAACCCGTTGGCGAATGACAAGCCGGTAGTAGAACAGGTGACATTGGAAATATCAAAAGTGAAATCGGCTGACCAGTTGTTGCCATTGAGTCCAGCAGTAGTAGCAGTGCGAGTTTCGTTCACGGGAGCAGAGGTGAACAAGGTCTGCTGAGTAATTGCAGCGTCAAGATCGGCTGACAAACGAGGAGTGAAAAGACCGTTGTTGGTGGAGACGGCAGCAGTGAGCGGCTGAATGACTTGGTCCGAGAGGTCGTTGAAACCCTCATCGTCATCGCCATCGTCGCCCATCGAAGCAAAGGAGCCAAAGACTTCCTTCTCGACACTGGCAATTTCGTCCATCTCCTCGGTCCAGGCGGATGAAGCGTCCTTGAGACCACAGCCGTTGGCCTTCCTCCAATGGTTCACTTCTTCCAACAGCTCGTCGCGCTCGGCGCAGACCTTTTTGAGTAGACTGGCAGCGAGGAGCCGCTGTTTGCGCTGAGAGGTGACATGCGCAATCGAGCCGTTCACAATGGCACTCTTGCTGGGGCGGCGCGAGGTAGCGAGGGACGGCAAGAGGTTGGCGAGACTGAGAAACTTGCCGTTCAGAGTCTCGCGACGAGCACGCTCGATCGCGTTGTGCTGGCTGCGTTTCTCAGCAGTGTTAACGCGCTTGCGAGGTCTTGTAGTCTTGCTTTTGGTAACAGGGGCGGAGTCAGGTGCAGCGTTGGTCGCAGCCATGTTAGGCAAAGATACGGATGCCGCAGTGACAGGGGTGGAAAGGGAGGCCGGAGAGGCTGTGATGGGGGATAAAATAGTCATGATCGGTGATATGATATTGACAACAGGTGACAACAACTGTATATATAGTGATTGATAATGTAGCAAGTCGGGTAATCGACTTGGTAAAGAAATGTATGCCGGGTGAAGGTACAAATGCGGTGATGATGATGAAGTGTCGGTTGAGAAGGAGGAACGTGCAGCGAGACGAGTCTACAAGCTAGCACTAGGAGTTCGGAGTGAGCTGGGATGGGGTTTAGCAGCCCAGCTTGAAGAGTGGTACTTGGGTGGGGGCCCTAAGTGAAGTCGAAAAAGGACTGGATACTACGCTTCGATGTGTGGAATCGAAGGGAATAACAGAGCGGATAGTGTTGGGAGTTGTTGTTGGATGTTGAGTTGGATCGATTTGAGCGGAGGAAAGGTGCTGGACTGGGTCGCGAGCGCTGCATGGTGCAAGACGGGGGTCGTGTGAATGGACAAAGGATCGTAGCGATGCGATGAGCGGGAGCGGGAGACAGGTTGAGTCAGCATCTAGCTAGTCTAGTGAGTGAAGCAGTACGATAGCCTAGGAAGCAGCGATAGAGTGCGATGGATGCTGGAGTTCATCGTACATGGCTCAAGACCCATTGACCCATCACCCATCATCCATCTCTTATCTCTGCGAGAAGCAAGAGGCGAAAAAGGCTAGATAGTCGAGAAGGGACGATGGGACTCACGAGCAAGCGGGATCCAATGTCACAGCGGGGGCGATAGAGGCGAGTGAGTCGAGTGAGGAGGGGTGGTGCTCGACACTGTCTGATGAATGTTGCTATCGATGAGTAAAGGAGATGAAAGCGATTATCATCCAATGAGTACTCAGTCGTGTGAAACCGGTGGTGAGCGGTGGTGTGCTCGTTGCAGCGTAGTGGTACAGCGGACGGTGGTACACTGGTACAGTGGTACGGTGGGTGGGTGAGCAACGTATTCAAAGGGACGAGAAATGGTGAAAAAAGTGATTCCCTGAATGAAATCGAACATTTACCCCATCCAGTAAATAGAGATAGTACAGCTCTAGTGCCCCATTGCCTATACAGGGAACAGTGGAGTGGGGGATGAGAGACGGGCAGCGAAGGAACGGCAAGGTCCGAGCCGGGAATTACTGCAACAAGTAACTCTTGCTGATAGTTGGTAGCTGGTGATTTTCCTCCGACATGACTACCCGCCCGTCCGAGCCCAGAAGGCACCCTCCGTCGGCCCATTCACACGCACACACACACACAATAAATAATGTAGTATTCAATCTAGCTTTCCGCAACGTCATTCGTGGCGGATACTATGCCAGTGATTAGTACGACTACGATCCTTTTTGCTTATCTTGCACCCTAACATGCAAGCTCCGAGCGAGATACGACATGACGTCGGATTGAATCGGGGCTTAGAGCACGGCGAGAACATCATGCGCATCAAGCTTATCGCAGGCTTAGCGACGGAGATGTCCTGCATGCGGCGTTTATTGTGAGAACTGCAAAGATATGCATCTGCGCAGTACAATCTAGCCAGCTAGGCAGCTAGGCAGCTTATCACAAGACTCGCTAATCACATCAACGCAGACATCTTGATAGTCTTCCTCACTGCGCTTGAAGACCCTTCGTTGAACTTGTAGACCGCTCTAAACTTTTTCGTCGGCGGTCCAGGCAATATAGCTGCGAGATAAGGAGTTAGCTTGCTTCATTTCGGTGATCTATTGTCCAGCATCCGTGGACATCATGGAGGAGATACCCACCCTCATTACTCCCGTTGGCATCTGCGCTGGCGATAGACGTGCTAGACACGGTAGGCTTGACTAGACGACCGAAGAAGTCTGTTGCGGGCTATTGACCGGCTTGTCAGCCTTAGTTAATGCGAATGATGACTATTGAAAACTCACGAGTTCCGCCTTATCAGGAATAACAGGACCATTACTTGCGCCTCTGCACAGATACAACATCAGCTAGCTCTCATAAATACTGCGGACTTGAAGGTGAGACAAGTACTCACTTCAAACCATAAGCTTTAGAATATGAATCTGCCCCACTCCCGCCTTCCGCATTCCCGCTAGCGGCGCCTCTTCTTCTGGCCATTTCAGCATCGATCTACCAATCAAGCATTAGCTATTGCGACGTAGACCGTCTATAACAAGACAGACTTACAGCTTGCGCTACAAGTTGCCGAACAGCGAATCTCGACGCGGCGATATCGTCTGCTCGTTTGCCTTCGTAGTGCACAAACACGTCGATGGGACTTTTACGAACATACTGTCATTTACACGCCCTAGCGCAGACTAGAAGGTCGCATGATCTTACTCACGGTTCTAGCCTCATCATCGGCTGACCATTCTCCCCCTTTTCTTGCCAGAAGCGCAAACCAAGAGGAATCATGAGCTCCACCAGCCGGCTCAGCACGGCTTTCTCAGCGGGCTTGACGATGTTCGCACCGACCTGTGCGACAAATGCTAATAAGCCAGGATTATTTGTATCATGACCTGGACTTGACGTACAGGCTTTAATGGCGGAGAGATTATCCTCATTAGCAGAGGGATGAGCTCCGTCAAGGTCGTCGTGGGCGAGAAAAGTGATCTGAGTATGCCGGGGACAAGGTTCTTCATGTTCGTAGCAATCTCCTCGTTGGCTGTGCGAGTGACGAAACACTGTATGCCCGACGACAATAAGCATGACGGCGTGGTAACACGCCTGCGGAACGCAACTCACCTCATAGTCGGCTTTGGGCCATTCTGTAGGCTTCGTGTTATTTGCAGGAGCAGCCAAGTGGGTATACCATGGGACAATAGCGTAAGGCATATAGCTCATCAATTCGAATTCTTGCGCTTCGCCAATTTTGTGCGAGAGTCGATCGTAGTATGCAAGCCAATCATGCACTTTGCACAGATTGCCAAGGGACGCGTCGAGAGGCTTCAGATTCGGGTAGTGCTCGAACAGTCCTTGAACGAGCTTATCGTAGTCGCCACATGCTTGGACCGCGAACGAGAGTCTATCGACATATCTTCCGTCGTCAATACCGATAGCTTTTCGACGCTCCTTCGCTGCCACGGGAATGAAGAGGGATGCCCAGACAGAATGGAGTGTCGTGCCCGAGTCTTTAAGTCCGACAGCGGATGACCGAATCGCTTCTTCCGAGACGACAGCCGATTTCGATTTGATGAACTTGATTGCGGCTGTCAGCTTTGGATGATCTTACAGCATCTGACAACTCACTTGTAAAGTATTGAGGCAACTCCGCACGTCTCCGCTAGTCATATCCACCAATGTCGTCAAGGTTCTTAAATCCGCAGATAAAACCTCGCGATCGCATATCTCCCTCAACCGCTTCACCAGGAATTGTGCTTGAGGCTTGCGGAAACGGATGATGCGGGCGAATGGGCGTAATGGTCGGAGCGAGGTAGCATAGCTGTTATGAACTTTAGCTTGGTTGTCAACTCGTGTCGACAGACTTACAGGTCATTGCAAATACAGATGATTGGCCGTCGTAACGGTCTTGCAGGAGTGTTACCTGGATATCAGGTCAATTACTATACTTACGGCGTAGAGGGGACATTTGGCTCACCCTTTTTTCTAGCTGGGACAT
Organism: Cryptococcus sp. GC_Crypt_6; assembly: GCA_026538315.1. Taxonomy (NCBI): domain Eukaryota; kingdom Fungi; phylum Basidiomycota; class Tremellomycetes; order Tremellales; family Cryptococcaceae; genus Cryptococcus; species Cryptococcus sp. GC_Crypt_6. Next base: position 63,050 of record JALPBY010000010.1, read on the forward strand.
CCTGAATGAGCTTGATCAAGCTTCTCACAAAGCTCTGCCCATGCTATCAGCTACAATCTGCTGTCCTCATGTGCAAACACTCACGGCATCCCCGCCACCACTGGCTCCATCAATTTCATCAATCACGACGCAAGTGGGCTTGCCTTCGCTCGCTAAGCCGGTTCCAGCATCTATGGCGTTTTTGATTCTGGTCGAGACAGTAGCAGCGGATCGATCGTCGGATGCGTTGATCTCCAGCGTACGATATCCCGCATGCCGAGCTACTATATGGGCAAGGGTGGTTTTGCCATAGCCAGGAGGGCCGGAAAGGAGCAGGACCTGCAGCATCATAAGTGGATGTCAAAGACGAAGACGAGTGCGAGTATACTCACCCGGTCTTTGGGCCTGCCGAGGTAATCGACCTAAGACAACATCAGCTGCTGTCACAACGAGCTGACTTTGTTGCTCACGACGTAATCCTCATTCTCGTCCATACGGCGCTTCTTCACTTGCGATACTCGCTTGAAAACGCATTTGTCCCACTCTTTCAACCATCCCATGACCTCCCGGTGGACTCGCTAGTTGGCGAATCGACCAAACATCAGTCTGGGTCAAGCAAAGTGAGAAGAGAAGACATACATCTTCGCCCAGCAGATCTGAGAATTTATTTGGCCGATATTTGTCCACCCACATCGTCGACGTCAATTTGCTTGAAGAAGCTATGGTCACACCTTGCAGCTCAGCCTGTCGACGCTCTGCATCGTAACGCTGTTGCAGTCTGCGTCGATGTCGTGTCAGATATTGCTAGCTCTGAGGTTGACATAAAGTAGATGCGGTACTCACTCGATGGCCTTTTGCTGGGATTTGAGTTCGTCAACTTCTGCTAATAAGCGGTGTAATGGTACGCTGAGCAGATCTCCCGCATTGGCCTTTGAACCTCTCTGCGCTAGCTCCTACAGGTGGACCAAGGTCAGTCGGCTTCCTCACGCTATATGCAATCCAGGCTGACGATTTACTCACTTGGGCAGACGGAAGCGTCCGCTTGACCCGCCTTTTGAAGGTGACTGTTCCACCTGAAGCTGTTTCGGCTCGTAAAGGTGGCAAGGAACAAGACTCGTACAATGGGTTAAAAATGGGTAACGGCTCAAGGTCCTTTGCGGGCAGAGAAGTGTGTTGGATTCGAGAAGCTGTTTGATGATTAGCTTTCGGTCAAAGTGAGATGGACTGCTACACTCACACGAAGCGTATTGTGATGAAGGACCGAAAAGCTCTTCCTCCATATCCAGTACACCGGACGAAACAAAATCTTTCTGGATTCCGTGATGACCAGTAGCTCTATTCGTCTGTGACATCTTAGATGTCGATGCTAAAGCAGCAGCTTCTCGCTCCATGTCCATCAGCGCGAGCTCGTCTTCGAGATCCGACGGCTCTTCTTCGAAATCAGGCGGCGGGCTATCCACTTCCATTCTCTGCAGCTGTCTCTTATTGGTCTGTATGTTTGTCGTCCGCTCGACAGTCGTGGTTCGCGACACGAAGACGTTCTCGTCATTCTGACCAAGCTCGACTTGATGTGTAGTCTGGGCTTTTTCGGTGAATATAGTCGGAGTGGAAGGAGGGAAATCGAAATTGAGCAAGTCGGTAGGCTCGAACAGCGGTTGTCGAGTTGATGTCGAAGGTGAGCTCGCCATTGTCTCAGCTGCTATACGGCTACACTCAACCCAAGACCAGTCGACTTGAATATGCTCTCGACTAGAAAGCAGACCAGCGATGGACATGAGATCAACTTTTGGACGCGTCGCGTTAAGATGCAATGTTAGGCACGGGGTTACGTAACTCGCACCTGTACATACCTCCACTACTCATGTCCAGTCGACTGACAGTCAAATCCACCTCTTCTTCAAATTACACTAGTATTACGCTTCTCATCCTGCAGACGCTCACTTCCACATCTTCCAGTGCTCCACCTACTTTAAGATGCCTCGTGAGTGACCTGTTTGAGCTGAGGAACGTGCTGGGAAGTACACCAAGATGAGCTAGCTGACCTGCTTTCCTCAATTTCGGTTTTAGCTAAGAAAGTAGTTGCAGGCCGAAAGTCCGAGCCGACTAGGAAGCCAGCTGGCAAAATCAGCACCTTGGCTGCTGAGATTACGAAAGGTAGCGTAGTAACGCTTCTCAAGAAGCGCAAGAGCGACGGTGACGATGAGTATTACGCTCCTTCTCAACTGGGAAGGAAGACGAGAGGGAAGAAGATGAAGACTACCAAGTCAGAGCTAGATGACGGTGCGGTCCAGGCATACGAGCAGGATGATTATGTGGACATTCACGACGATGATGGTGAGGAGGAGAAAGAGGAGCTGGAGGAAGAGATAGAGGCGTCTCTGCCTGCAAGTCAAGGAATGAAGTGCGTCTTATCATTGCTGCTGTGATGATGTGTTTTTTCTAGGAGCTGACTTGCGATTTCGTCAAGTGCGCTTGTAGCAGAGTATTCCAAGCGGATCAAAACGAATCGAGGTCAGCTCGCCTGAAATAGGGAGATAGAGGAATCATTGCTGATCTCATTGTACGTCCAGCAATGAAAGCAAGTAAACGAAGAAGTAGCGTCTCTGAGCCTGCGAGAATGACAAAGCTCGAGAACCTCTTCGGCGAAGTCGATGGGGAGATCGAGGAGATTGATGCGGGACCATCAGGATTGGAAGTGCGGTACGTGCATAACAGGTTTATGGCCAAGTGCGACGTCGAGTACTCGATACTGCTCACTGACGCCTCCGTGATGCACAGAAAGGCTGTTCTTGATCAACTCTGCAACTCGGTGGACGACGATATCAAGCAGAATCGAGCTAGTGGGAAGCGCTTCCTCGAACATGTCCAGGAGGTCACGGTACGTGGCAAGCCAGCCTGTATCATTGTGCCTCAAGTATCGCTTTGGCACGAGCTGCTCGTCAAGGCAGTACAAGCGTTACTAGTTGGCAGCAGGGTGCTAATCGAAGCTATCATAAATCAATCAGGCCCCACGAGTGGAGATGGGTAAAATGCTCTTGGAGTTTACCAACGGTCCGATCGTAGCGCACATGAAGGTTCTCAAAGCCGGGATGGTCGCCCGTGAGTGCAATCGTTTCATTTGCATCAGCGACCAAATACTGTCACGAACATAAGTTGTAAGGGTGGGCTAACAGCGTTCCGGTGTAGTCGAACGACAACCCGAAATTATCCAAGCGAGGATCGCCGAGTTTGGCTTCGTCAAGCGGAGAATGGTCAAGGAGGGTCAAGCTGTACTCGACGTGAGCGGGGGAACTCTTGGCAAGACAGTGTCTTATCGACCTGGGCGTGGCCCATCATGTCCATATGGCGATGGCTGAGATCCTTGTTTCGTTTCAGAGTAATCTCGATACCTCCCGAATGGTCAAGCACCTTCGCAAAACGTTGAGAGCGACTCTGCCTCCAGTCTGACTCTCGCCTTTCCGGTGCCCAGATGATGTACAAAATACCAGTCAAGCAAAGTTGTAACGAAACACCCTTATCATCAACACAGGTTGAATCATGTTGTACAAAACCAGCCCTCAAGCTGTATGCATTCAGGTAATTATGTAGTGTCTCGAGTCACAACGCAGATTTAGAACTCGTACAAATCTGGTCTATCATGCCGTAACGCTACTCTCGGCGTTGATGTTGTCAATGGAGTATGCTGATGGTCGTGTCCATGATCATGACCCTGTTCGTGCTCGTGTTGCTGCTCGTCCTTACCGCCTGCCTTACCAACGACGACCTCTTCCTCGCCGCCGAACCGGACTCTAGCGCGAGCTTTCGCTCTATTGGCTTTAGGTTTATTGTTGTTCTCCTCCATATCTGGTCTTGAAGGCCTGACATCATCTGCTAAAGTACTCGTTGCCGTTGTGGCGAGATGAGGTTGAGTGGTAAGAGGTTTTTCTATTCCCTCTACGACCTGAGCTCGAGCGGTACTATCGCCCAAAACGTCTGCTGTGCCTGTAGGCGGGGGTTCAGTCCTTCGTTCGCCCACGCCGCCTTCGACGCCTAGATGGACCGTCTCAATGATGAACCGCTTTCGCTTCAACTTGAATCCGAGATTATTCTCTCCTGCCCCTCCTCCACCACCACCTCCGCCTCCGGCTCCGGCTCCACCTGAGGCTGAGGCAGCAGATGCTGATGAGCCTGCTACGCCTAGCAGTGTCGAGTATTTTAATGTCGACGGAAGCAGGTTGTGTGAAGTAGGATACGAGTGGAGGGTGAGTAGCCCGTGTGTTGTTGGGAACTGGGGTGGGAGAGTAGGGTCGTCCGCGAATCCCCGGAGCTCGACGCACGCGTCTGCTGCCCAGCTCAGAGATCGGATCAATGTTTCTTTGCCCGGTCCAGCAATTAGGTCCGCTGGGACAGTCACTATAGCAGAAGCGGATTTGGTCCGGATGATCTGTTTCAATGAGTGGAGGAACCGGTGCAATTGCTAGGTACGCAAAGACACGGTCAGCTGGACGACACCTCTTGAGACCTGCAGAGCATGTAATAAGGTACTCACCCAAGAGCGCACTTCGCCATCAGGCCCAGCCCAATCCATCGACCCGAGCTCATGCACCGCGATCCTAGTTGCTATCTCTCTACTGGATTTCTCCTCCAATCGCTCATGCAGCTGCTCCAGGACTATATCGAATTTGCTAGATTGCTCTGCTCCGTGATTTCTTGTGAAATTCGCTGAGGGAGAGCTTGGTCCCGCTTCGTTATCTTCGTTGATCAGGGGGATGTATTGTAGTTGGCTCGACTCGGCTTTTCGTAAGATCTCAGTAGGGATGGTGGTCATCAGCGACAAAGGCGCTGTGGTGCTGTTCCCTGTAAAGCCAGATACGAAGATATCAGCTCCATCATCACGATTACTGATTGCAGTACTCTAATACAAAGAAAAAACTTACCGCTCGTAGTGGTAGTGGTCTTGTACCTGGCCATCTTCTCATATCTCCACGCAATGCGTTTGCCCTCATCTCTGCCTAGTCCAGCCTCCGCCCCGTGTCCAGGACCAGCCTCACTCTCGCTCTCACTCCCATCACCAGATACAGCGCCTTTCTCAACCCACATACATCCCTTGCTCACATCTCTAACCACATTCTCTTCTCCACAAAGCAGAACTTCTTGGCCACTGACTAATCCTTGCGCAACGAAATATCGTTCGACCAAACGTCCCCATGCTGACTGAGTGTCGGGGGCTAAGATCAGTAATATACTGCCTACAGGCAGGCCACCGCCTAGTATGTCGTCTAAGCTCGGTAAACCTGTAGGCAAAAGGAACAACGAAGAGGTCGAGGGTGATGCGTGCGTACCCCGCGGTGCAGGCTGGGTCGTGGCTGCGACTCGACGAGTGAACGAGGGCATCGTCTATCTACCACAAGCTTGAAGATTAGTTGTAGAGGACGATATGCAAGTTACATATCATTTTATCTTCAAGACGACCCGAATTTTATCATCGTCAAAGTGGAGGTCACTTCGCACAAAGTGAATTTGGCAACAACATCTCGTGCACAGACAAGAACAGCTACAAGCATTGATAGTATTATACACATTCTCAAGCATGCATATGTTCCCCAGGCGACTAAGCACGCTCATGAGCAGCCGACATGGCCCAATGACATGTCCGCCAATGCAGCCCTATATGATACATGACCGCAACAAAATACACATGTCCTACGCTGAAATCACTCTTTCGTCCCTGCTGCAGAGGACCATGTCCCGCTCCATTCGCCTTCTGCTCCCGACTCCTCGTCGACATAGCTTGACCCTTCCCCTTCTCCCTCCGTATCAGCCTCGTTCAAAAAGGCATCCACCTCGTCCATCGTCGTATCTCTCCCTGAGCCATTCTTAGCTGGCGCAGGAGAAGGACTATCATTCATCACCCTTTCGTAAGGTGGTGGAGGTCGAGGTCGCTCTCGCTCTCTCCGTGTTCGTCGAAGAGGCAATTGTGATGCTTCTGATGCTGTGCGTCCCCTCGACCGTGGCATAGGTCCAGGTTGGAATAGCGCTGGAACAAAGTACAAAAGACCGGTCCGCCGCCGTCTCCTGTCACCATGTAACAGCGTTGCCGGTGCCGCCAGGATCAAATTTCCAGCACGTTTAAATGCGGATGCGAGGTCTTGAGGTAGTTGATGTGGTAGGCCCAAGTCAAACGTTTGAAAAGGACTCATTGGACCAGATGACGTAGAGCTTGTCGGCGTTTCATCACCTCCCCGAGACGATCCATTATAAGTCGATGTCGGCAAGAAAGACAAGAGCTGGTATTGGTGGCCTGCAACTGTATTCCGCTTGATCCACACCAATCGGATCACTCCAAGAACGACAACCACTGCACCAACCCACATAAGCTTCTTTCCCCAGGCGCCGAGGAAAGTGATGAATCCAGCGTCGTCCGAGTGCCATGATGAACCATAAAAGTGCGAAAAGAAGGAATGCGGCACGGTGAGAATGGGCGCATTCTTGCCATATAATGACTTGGGTAGAACGCGGACTTCAGCACGAGGATGAGTCTCGGTGAGCGGATGGCCAGATGAGTATAGCGCGTATTGAGCGGACAGGAACATCGGCCTGTGTGATGTCAGCGAAAATTTTGCTTTGCCGTTTGACGTGGACTCACCCTGTTGAGAACATGACTGTCGGGTAATTTGACAAATATTGATGGTTGAACGCGGACAAGCCGTGAACGGTGTCATCCATGAATGCGGATCCCTTTGACGAGAAAATGAGATCGTTCGATACTCCGACCTGTTACGCCAGTCAGTCAAAAGGGTCCATAAAAGCGGCCAAGCAAAGGACTTACAGGTTTAGTGATAGGTAGGATTACATCCCAGTCGCCTTGCAGGAGAGGATCGAGCCTGCGCCTGCATCCAATGTCCAAATCCATATACACACCACCAAAGTGATGCAGTATGAAATATCGGATCGAGTCTGCACGCTGAATAGGGTATTTGTACGTTTCGAACATGTGTAAGTGGGCTGGATAATGTGTCGCGATGAACTCGCGGGACATGTCATCGGTCCAAAGCATATACTCGCTGCGGGTCACCAATCAGCGCATGGCAAGAATGAAACACATGAGCTGATACGCACTAGTCGGGCATTCCTTCCCGGCATTCTTTCCAAGCCTTTTGCCATTTCTCAGGTAAGTTATCACTCTTCCATGTCTGGTGGATCAACCGCGGAATAGTTTCGCCGGGTCTATGTGTACGAAAATTAGGTCTGGATCCTTGTTAATAAGATGGTCATGAACTTGCCTTGTCGTCACGTTGAACAATCGCTCCCAGTTATCGGTGTCCTGGACTGTGCCATCCCAGTCCTTGCGCATCCAATAACCACCTGACCCCTCGCCATTGATACCCCATACACTGTCGTCGACGGCAACGGTGTCGGTGATTTTGTACGTTGGTGTTTCGTCCGCCTCCTCTTCCGCATCAAGCTCTTCCATCTCCTCTTCCAGCTCCTTCCATACCTCTGGCAACGCCTCTGTGCCAAGTACAGGATCGGCGCTGGCTGATAAGTCAAGATCCGCGACCGCCTGTCGTCGAGTGATATTCCTTACTGGCTCATCCAGTAAAGGTTTTATCGTATCTTCAGGTTTCCACGTCACTTCCCCCTCTGTCAAGTATGCCCATGATGGTATTGCTAGGTAATACGAGACGCTCGAGAGGACGACAATGGTCCCGACGAGAAAGAGAAAGAGAACGACGAGCAAAGAAATGACAATCTTGCGCGTTCTTGTACCTCCATGCTTTACGGTCTCATGTCTCGCCGAGCGAACGGGGTATGACATTGTCCGAGCGCGGCGAGGCCGGGAAGGAGCGGTGAGGGAATAAGGGTTCTGTACAGTGCGAGCGGCAATGGAGAGTGAGACTCGTCGACGGGGGTACGGAGCGGAGGGTATAGGTGAGGGTTCGACGATGCTCGGGAGAGGGTAGGCGTGCAGTGGGTTTGTCAAACGTGGATCATAAGTCGTCAAGGGGGCGAATGAGACAGATGTCGTGCGGGATCTAGTGGTCGAGTGACTCGGATGGCTACCAGTGCTACTAGCGCTACTACTAGGTAAGCCGGCCTTGGGGAGTTGAGTAGTCGAGTTGAGAGGCGAGTGTCGTTTGGATGGCGATGTCTTTGAATAGATGTTGGGGATATTGTTATTATTATAATGATCTCTACCACTCATAACTTTGGAATTGGAGAGCGAGTAATGTATTTGTCGATCGTCTATAATCTCTAGTATACCTCTATTGAGTTTTGCAGTGTACGATAATGTGGCCGAGGGCCGATGCGGCGGGTTGAAAATAAAGTGGTTGTCGTACTGCTGCTACTACAACTAACCGGCTGTCGCTGACCGCTGGAGGAACGCCCATGCGATGAGATGCGATCTGTAGAGTTATGCGATGGGACGGGGGGCAGGGACAGGACCGGATAGACTTGGTACAAGGTTGTATGGGTTGCTGCTATGCTGCTAGAGTGAAAAAAGGGTTTTAATGCGTAAACAGCACACGAGCTCACACTAACCCATCAGGGCGAGTACAGCGGGAGAAGAAACAAGGGGATCATAGCATATAGTGAGATTACTCTTTTAGGCAGTTTGACACTTTACGAAACGATCTTCAAAACGGCATGCTTTTCCCACTCGTGATTCATCGCATCTCCGAATTTCTCTCTCTGTATGCAGTTACTTATCCGTAACTTCCTCGGGCATCGGTAACTGGAAACTGAAATACAATGGCAATGACGAACGGTATAGCTCCATTGAAAAGGCATCTGATTGCGGCCGCCGGTAAAAATTTGTGACATCGCTTTAACGACGACAGCTGACGGACAATTAAAATGCTTCCGTCATTTTTCGCAAGCTGTGAAAGAAGGCAAAGTGGCACAAGTGGTTTGCACGGTAAGACCACAGTGATATCTGTTTTATCGTGTATGCATGATATAGCTCATGGCAGTAGAGAGATACGACCTCACTACGAGGTATACCTAATCCACCTGACTTCTGTTGTCCTCAAGATGCTCGACACTCACCTTCAGCATCGCGATTCGCGCTTTGAGTGCGTCTGCGGGAGCGCTACTCGTCTGGAGAGCACTGTCTGCGGGGCATTGCAGGCTTCGAAGACCCACTCTCCATGAAAAGAGCTCGGCGCGTTGGATCTTCGTCATGCGCAGTGAAGTGGGACAAGATATCGTCCATTGAGCGAGAATCCAATGGCGAGGCCGCAGTGTTGGCACCGAGTGAGCCGCTAGCGAAAGCATATGTGGCAAAGCGGCCTCCTGCCGCGCTACCGTAAGGTAGTGGCTGCCCCGTGATAGGGGAGACTAAGCCGTTACCAGTGAAGAAGGGATGGGGAGCTCTACTATCGTGTTCGCTGACGGATCGGGTCAGTGGAGGTCTACTCGCGTTCGTTGAGCTTGAAGTGGGGTATACGGGAAGCGGCGGTGGCGGCATTCGACTGCTCGCAGACAGTGAGGTGGGGGTAGGGCGCAGCGATCATGGGACAATGCGCGGTCAGCGATGAGCGCACAGGTCAGTATATCAATCAGACTGACTCACGGTTCCATCAGCGTTCGGACGGAATTGGCGCGGCTGCGTGACTCGATTCTCGGGATTGACAGGATATCCGACGCGCACTTAGTCCCACGGCGGGTGCACAACGTGCATGGGCTGTACGACTACCATCAGCATCACGCTGCCGCTCTCGTGTTACTCGAGAAGAAAACATACCCACTGCCGACCCGATCGCATTTTCTGTGCGATCGACGGCAGGTTGAGCACCCCGTAAATGTTCTGACCGCTTTGAAAGGTGAACGGAGTTTAGTAGGGTCCCCCTCTTCTTGGTCAAGTGTTCGTTTGACGCTCGGGAATGGAGAGGATGCTCCTGGCTGGCTCAGCGTAGAGCTCGGCAGTGATGCTCGTCTGTAATTGATTGAGCGAGATAAATTCGCCTGCATGGTCTCTGCAATTGGTTCGATTGAACCCGCCATAGTGCTTTGGGCGTTAGAAACTTCCACAAGCTGAGGCGGAGGCATCACATTGCCTTGATTTGCACTGATGAGCGGTCAGTAAATGATGTGGTGGGGATATTGAATGCAGACTCACACAGGCAAGGTGGATGATACTGACGTACTCCACTGATGAGCGCTTACTTGTCCTGCGTCCTCTTCATTTGCACGGGAGGGCTTGCACTCGAGAAGCTGGTAAGTGCAAGAGGTGCATGGGCTGAAGAGTTGTCAATCATTGATACTTTCTTTAAAAATATAAATGAGAGTGAACGGACTTGCGGAAGTACGAATCACAGTGCTGCTTGAGAGTGTGGCAACTCTCGCACGTCCTTTGGGGTCCTGAGCCATCCTGAGACACGTTGTTGTGGCCATCGTACCATGTGAAAGTGGAAGACGTAGTGTACGGATCCTGCTGATTTGCCGAATACATGATGAAGTCGGCCAGTCAATTGAGTCGGTTTTGAGGTGAAGTATAGTCTTTTTATTTTACGTCCTGTCGGCGAGTCTCAGGGCATGCAAAGGGATTGTAGAGCTGGTGAAGCGGAAGTGGGGACATGAACTCGGGAATGCACACTTATATATTACTGCAGACTACCGCCATGTACACAATGCCTTTGCACAATGGATTTCGATGGCAAGTAGCCCCGCTTATGATGACCACGAGCAATGAACGGTGAAAGAGGTCGCACCCCGTCTTATGCTTGTGGCGGAGAGAGAGAACTGGTCAACAATACCCCTCTAGCCTGAAACTGAGCAATATATCAGTCCCGAACAGCGGGTCACGAACAAGTCCGAATCACATAATCATTTGTTCAGCACACCGGAGCGTATTTGGGCGGCTTGACCAAAACTGTCGCCACATCAATTCTTCATGAGCGTAGACTCCGCTGACGTACGGAGCAAACACAAGGGAAAGAGGGAGGAGAAAGGCCGAAACTTGTCACTGAATGAGCACGACATGTCACGTCATGGCAACACTGCCAACGACCTAGGACCATTCGTATTGATTAATAAGTATATGGGACCCTTTCGCCACTGAGAACAGGGGGAGTACAAGTAACGAGGCCAAAGCGTCACGGCGGCTGCCCATGCCTGCAGTGATCAGTGACCGTACAGTACTCGTACATCAAGCATCATGCATCGCTCACATACTACATGCTCGCTCTAGTACTAAATCAAACGAAAGAACGGCTAATTAGGTCTTCGTGGACTATTGTACTACGCATGACTGCCTTGAAAAGCGAAGATTATAGGTCTGACTCAGACGTCCGCATCATCCGCACTTCTTTTGGTTCCTCTGGTCCTGTCGAGTTTAGCGGACAAACCCCTGCGGCGTTCTTCTGACTTTTTCTCCTCTTCGTCGTACCATTTCTGCGTTGCGACTTTGATACGCTCAAGCGTGCGCTCAAGCGTTTCCTTTTTGACAGCACGACGAGCTGATTGTGCGTCAATATCATCGATCTCGGTGAGAATCTCCGCTTCCGTCGGCTGTCGTGTGGCGATTGCGCTTCGCGCCGTGTGCGCTGCGAACGTCTCCTGATTCTGTTGCACCCACTGTGTGTCTTGGTTGGCCGAGACCGCCGATTGTGGTGCTGCCAACGAGGCTTCTTGCTGGACAGTCGAGGCAGCAGCAGTGAATTGAGGATCTTGAGGGATTGCCAGGCTTGTTGCAGCGCCAAAATACCTCACAGTAGGGTCACTGTACGGGTAGGCACCGTAGACCGAGCCAAAGCCTCCACTCTGATACCCTTGAGGAGCACGTCTCGTCTCGAGCCCAGTGCTGGAAGCGGAAGCAGCGGAAGCCTGGCTTCTGTAGTGTCCCACAGTGGCGGCAGGAGCAGGGTACTTGGCTCCGGCCTGTGTGTCGGTGTTGGGGTCCGCAGCCGAATCTCTGCTCAAGGGCCTGCCTTCAACGATGCCGTGCAAGATGTGAATATTGAGAACTTACATGTTTGCCAGCAGGGCTTGATCGCTTCTCCACGGAAGGCAATCAATCTCCTTGCGCTCGCATTGCTCGCATGGCCTGGTCAGAATAAGTGGTCATCAGCAAGTGATCTTTTAACGTTGACGACGTACCGCTGTCCAGTAATTTTCGAGGAGCAGTTGCTGACATCCGTGGAGTTGAAATCACAAGTTATGCAAGAGCGGTAATCGAGCGAGAGGGGTGCTGAGCTAGACTCAGCCATGATCGATGTTGTAAATGGCAAAAACGTAGATAATTAAATGTAGGCTCAATGCAGAGTACTTGATGATCACAACGATGAGAATCGAATGCGTTGAAGAAGTCTGGGGAGAGGGTTAGAAGAGGGGAAGGCAACCGTTTACTTGACTGCTTATATGCGGTAGTCAAGACGATCTCGCGCTGGAATATGTGCTCCCCCAAAGCTTCTCTCAAAGGTAGTAGAAGCGTCAGAGGGGGTGCTCATCAAAGGACGGTTAAGCGGTGTCTTCTGTTCGAGTTCCAATACAGTCGTCCTCTTCTGAACAATGGACTTCATCGACTGACTGACATTTGCACAACTCGCCTTCTGCTGTGACCCTATGTTTGGCCGCCTACCTAGACTTCATGTCACCATCATGTATTGCATGCTCTTAGTCCTGTGCAAAGTGAAGCGATGATAAGAGATAAGATAGCTAGGTCTCCACCAACCACGACTCGCACGATGAGTATGAGGAGAGCGGACAAAATAAAGCTCCGAGTTGAAGATGCACATCAGGTATTCTGAAGCCCTCGAATGCTGTTAAGACAAGAGAGCAAATACACTTCCCGATTCTGTGAATTCTGCTCGGCGTCTATGAAGCTGTCATCCACTGGCTCTCCGAGGCCTTCTGACTCCTCGACCTGGGCCTCACGATGCCTTCGCTGTGCATGGATCTGCTCGAGCTCACTGGTGATCTCGGCTTGAATTTGCGGATGTGAGGGGGAAGCGCTCTGCGCGCTAAGCGCCGCCAGCTCCAGATCTTGAGCAGCCCACAGTGGATCTAGGTCTGTTGATGGAAGACCCGTCGCATAGCCAGCCGAGGCACCCGCTGCGAATGAGCCTTGCTGCGGCTGCTGAACGGCCGAGGCGGCGGCGGGGAATCCTGAGCTGGCCGAACTTGCGTCATTCCCAGACAAGTTTGATGCAGAGTCATTGTAGTAGTGGGAGGCACTGTAGGCCGGAGTTTGCGCAGGAGCCATCGTGCTAAAATCGCCAAACTGATATATCCCAGACGCATGGTTCGACCACCGCTTGGCTTGTTCACGTTTTCCAGCCGCACACGACGACTCCCTGCCCGACCACACACATGATTCGCATGGTCTGATGATGATACGACCATAGAAGCTGGTCAGTGTGCAGATTGGCAAATTGCACAGAGAATCAACTTACATTTTTCCATCCTGAAGGTAGCTGCAGCGGGTCTTGGACTTGTGACAATTATCACAAGAGTAAGCCTTTGTACGGAGATCAAGCTTGAGGAAACTGCTCATATTGCTCGTTCCAGAAAGTGGTATGATAGAGGTGAACAGTTGCAGCACAGAGTTTTGAATAGATACAAGCAGTCAATACCATTAGTGCTCGAAGACCAAGTTGTCAATAAATGTAAAAAGGGTCAAAGAGGATGGTCAGCCCAGGCGGTGTTTCCGCACAAGTTCTGACACGGCAGTCGTCGCTCCGAACAACAAAGGATGCTACAGCCGCCACTTGCGAAGCTCGCTTTCTGCCTGGGCTTCATGTTTCATCCTCCTTAGTCCAGTTGCATGCAGCTATCTGAGTATGTGCATTGATAGACATCGGATGAGAGGCTGTGCCTATCCTGCCATTGCCTTGCCAACGGCCATTGCCCGTCCCCAGACCATCCCGCGCAAAGCGGCATATTGACAGCCGGCTCCCACGAGCACGAAACAGTGGAAGATCTGATGCGACGCTCCGAAATAGTCAAATCGCCCAGGAGCGAGTTTCTCAGGTATTCGGGCAGCGCTACATGCCAACATCAGTGATATGAAGACAGTGTCAGGAGGGGTGGGAATAAACGGCACTTGAAGGGACTCACTATAACAGTGCGCCAAAGATGTATGCTGCTCCGCCAGCAAGCACCAGATCCAGAGACATCTTCTCCCTGGCGTGAGCCAGACCTTGAGTGACAAGAATATGAGTGGTGGGTATCACTGCTGACAGGCCGAGACCGATAAAGGTCAAAGTACGGTGCCACCTATGCGAGCGATGATGGGGTGAAAGGACAATCTGTGCCGAGTATAAGCAAAACGTTATCAGTCTTGCTACATGATAAGCCGGTGAGGGGAGCGACTCACATAGGCTGATGTGATGCCTGCGCTGAGGATACCGCCTACGAGATTTAAGCATGATATTCGGCAAGAGAGTGAGACTTGGCTTACCCATGTATACGACCTGGAGTGTTGTATTATCGTAGAAGGAGTAGTACATGCCGGGAAGGATGCTGCCCACGATGAGGACGACGATTCCTATCTGTCAATAATCGTATTAGCTGATATGCCCTTTTTCATCTACTACACTGTTACAAACTCACATAATCTCCTCTATGAGCCAGATCGCAGACGTCCCGACTATGGCAGGAGACAGTATGGAACCAGCTGCTCAATCCTAAGCAGCTCACAGCGCAAGTGAGGTATACTGTCAAAGCGACTTTGTCGTGTAGTGTTGGTGGTATTGGTAAGGGATTTGAGGAGGAGGACAGGCCGAAAGTGGGGAACTGAGTTGGGAACAGGTGAAGGGGTATCAGGGCGAGGAAGAAGGTCGCACCGATGGAGTGAGTGTGGATGTTGACTATCAAAGGATACATAGAGTGTCAAATGATGCTGAAAGAAATCATCACCGAATTACTGACCTGTCTCGTTGTGCACATCTACCATCCGGAAAGCATCACTGTCATTAGAAGACGACAGCTGAGGGTAGAGAATACTCACAGCCAATCGCACTCCACAGACAGCCTTTTATTGACGGTATAGCTCTCCGATAACCATGGCGGATAAAATCATTATCGGTCTGCCAGGGCATGAGCGTTGAAGATTCCTCGTATGAGATCAAACGGGATTTCGGCAAGAGTGGTTCGGACGACATGGCTTGATCTGACGGTGCTGACGGTATTGAGGAGGCTGTTTGTCGGCGGGTGATGGGCATGGTAAGGTCGAGATTCTATCCATGTGTCTATATATCTATATATCTATATATCTATATATCTATGGTTAAGTGAATCCAAGGTTGATCCATTTTGCAATGTTTGATCTACCCGGTTAACGCGCCCGATATCCCGGTTCCCACTGCTTTCCCACGGAAGGGCGTGTTGTTTCTGTTTGAATAGTGCATGGATACGTCTGTAATCTGATTAGAATTCATTGATAGTGATAGTGCCGCTGGTCACATATTTATCGCATCGTATATCCCGTTCCACAGAGGTAGCCTACTGTCATGAAGTAAGGCAGACATTGCATGAAATAAAGACCTCAAGGAAAGTCACAGCGAATAGATCAAGCAGACTCTTCAGTTCGGGTGACTTGCTGGTGATTGATATGACGTGACTGACGTAGTGGGTCGATGTGACTTATTATCGACATCCTCCGCCAAGTGAAATAGTTCTTGCACCTCATTGCTCAGTAAGGTTACCTCACATACTCTTGATAGTATCAAGTCACAACATGGGCAGAGTATTCACCGGCGAACCTCATATCTGGCAACATCATAAAGCTGAAGTTTCCCCCGGCGTACAACTGCACTACGTCGACGTGCCTGCTTCCCGCAGCGCTCTCCTCAGTGGAGTCACATCGCGTCCTCCTCCCTACTCCAAGAACATCTCCTCAGCATCCAGAACTAGGACCATCATCTTGATCCATGGTTTCCCACAGACATGGTACTGCTTCCGACACGTCATTCGGCCCTTGTACGAACTAGGCTTCAGAGTCATCGCTGTTGATTATAGGGGTGCAGGCAACTCGGATCGGCCGCGAGATGGGTACGACAAGATGACCATGAGCAAAGATATACATAATTTATATCATGAAAAGCTTGGGATAGAGAAAGCTATTGTCATAGGCAGCGACATAGGTTCAATGGTTGCTACCAGTCTCGCGGTGCAATTCGGAGAGAACGTAGAGGCGTTGATATCCTTCGGTAAGCACCCGTCTCCTTCCAACTCTCCTTGAGCGCTTACGCTCTAGCGAGATCTGAGCTGATCATCATCCGTTGCCCACGCAGAGGCACCCGTACCCGGGACAAAGGCGTATGACAAAGTCACTTCGGACCCAGCGTACACCTGGCCCTTGTTCTGGCACTTCTTCCTCCACAACATCCCAGATCTGCCCGAATTGCTGATACAAGGGAAAGAGAAGGAATATATCAGTCATTTCTACCACCGCTTGGTGAGTAGGAAGCTGCGTTATCTTGTAGTTGGCAGCTGACGTACGAGTTGTATTGCTACCATGGTGGTCGACAGAGCTACGACCCGTCCTTTTTGACCGAAGCAGACCTCGACATCTGTGCGTGATGATTCTCACTACTCAACCTTTTTTTGCTTCAACATGGTAGATTGGGTGAGACTGAGACTTGTAACTCTACCGATAGACACCAGATCATTCAGCCAAGCGGGGGCTATCCGAGCGGGACTGGACACGTATAGGGCTTTCCCACAAGATAAGCAAGATCTTTCCTCATATCTCGCGAAGGACGGTAAAATCCAAATGCCTACCTTGACCATGGCGGGGGAAGCATCGGCGTTCGCTCAAGTCAGTCATACCTTCGCTTTCCGTTGATTGTCATTTCACTATAAATGCAGAGAATAAGCGACGCTGATCATTAGTGGTGTTGCAGTTTATCGAAGACCAGACGAGAGAATACGCAGAGGACGTGACGTACGAGACAATCCCGCACTCATGTCATTGGATAATGGAAGAAAATCCCGAGGGCTGGCTAGAAGTCGTCAAGCGATTCTTAAGCGACAAAAGTCTTCTACCATGATCTCGCATGATGCAGAACACCCCTTCTTTACTTAGTTCTACTTCCCACTCTGCTCGTCGTCAATTGCCAATTGCTCGAACAACGCGAGCGTCTGAGCCAGTTCGGATTCCGCTATCGTCTGAGATTGGTGTATCGAGCCTGGCCGTGATTGCCCGTGTGGAGTAGCCACTCCTGACACTGGCACTGACACTATCACCGAACCTGACGGAGAACATGACCAGCCAGCTTCTGCGCCCTTCGTCTTCGCCTTTTGGCGCCTCGATAAAAGTTGTAGACCAATGCTTGACCTCCACCGATCCACGACCCCTTACGGTGCTCCACCCATCATAAGCTTGATTCCTCTCCACATTCCCCCAACGCGCTGGCCCACGCACTTCTTTGCCCCATATTCTTTTGGTTTCCAGGTGTGAAACTAGCGTCTCTGAGCCAGCTAGCTTCTGCGAGACGAGACGTAGAGCTGCGGGCACGCTGAGGCGCAGTTCGGACATATCCAGTCCTCCTGGAGCTATGCTGTCCGGAGGCTCGTCGTATTGCGCGGATCTCAATGATGGGATCTGCGATACGATCGTCACGAGCAGATTGCAGTCCGGGGGCAACGTCGTTGTCTCACTGAAGCTGGCAGAAGCGTTAATACCGTGAGTAGCCCTCCATGGCGCAGACCTGAGCCCCATTCCTCTCAGCGTGGCATGATACCCGCCCACAAGCTCCGTACTCTCTACAATAGAGATCATCTCCTCTTCGAATGTCTTCTCCGTGCTGGACTCAACGTCATCATGATCTGTGGTTTCCGAGCCGCTGGTATCAGAAGACTGAGACGACATCCGCGTTTCTCGATGATGTATGAGGTATCGTCCAGTACGTGTTGTACAGTCCTGGCTTGACAACAATTACCTTCTGGGTGTTTTTCAAACAGAGAAACGTATAAGGCATGACCACCGTTTGACCGGCAGGCTGCGCAATGAGTATGACAACCTTTGTGAGTGCTATAACCAAGTCGCGGCCGCATCCTTTGAGCGTCGCGCTGCACCAAAAAAGACAGATGCAAAATGATATATCGAATCGAGCCATTCTATGCGGCGAATTTATAAAGCGAGAACATCGCGACAACCAACCAATCCCGATCATACCCTACTACGCATTTAGCCAAAGACTAGCTATTACACGCTCCTTTCGCTCATTCCCACCCGACAGCCCACCGATGCTCACTGATACCGCCCATCGGGGTTCATGTAGTATCCCTGAAAGACAATCGATAAATCAATGACATCCTATCACAAAGTGGACTATGACAGGAACGAACACTCACATTCGGGTCCATACCCCTCGCCTGGGCTTGGGCCTGAGCCATCTGCACCTGCGCAGCGTGTTGAGCCTGAGCTTGTGCCTGCATTTGTGCCGCAGCTGGGTCTGCTTGAAGAATTGGATATCAGCGATGCCATCTTCACAGGCACATATGCAGATATTGAAACACTGACCCTGATACCCTTGCCTGGCCGCTTGATCAGCCATCATCATGTATTGTTGCTGTTGTTGTTGCTGCTGTTGCTGCTGCATCGCTTGGGCTTGAGCTTGCTGTTGTAGCATCTGCTGATGTTGTTGTTGCTGCATAGCTTGAGCGTTGACTTGCGCTTGTGCCTGGGCTTGCGCTTGTGCTGCAGCAGCAGCTTGTTGAGCTTGTACCGCGGCGGAGGCTTGGGAAGCGCGGGCCGCTACGCGAGGTGGAAGAGCGAGGGAGGCGGCGGATGATTGGACAGAAGCAGGGATGGTGGGTGGAGCAATTGGTCCAGCGGTGAAGTACGGGTGGGCCATAGCTTGATGTGCGTCGTACCGCCGGGAAGGCTCGAACTGCAGCAGGTGTTCCAAAAGGTTGATCGCTGCACGGAGAAAGATAGAAGCATCAGCTTTGCTCTCTTCCTGTCATCTCGTGACTTGTAAAAGCAATCTTACGCACCATCCCGTGGTGCCCTGGGGACAATGGCATGGAAAGGTTGCTTAGGGTGTTTTGACAATGGCGTCTTCATCTGAATCTCCGGCTATAATCCAAGTAAACCTCATTGTTAGCGTACGGACGTAGAACTTTACTAAATGCCACGCACCGAGTTCATCTTGATCTGTTGTAGCGTAGCATCACTTGGTGTGCCGACTATCTTCATGATCTGCACAAGTTGATCGGCATTATCTCTTCCTCGGAACAATGGGTAACCAGTGATCATCTCGGCGAAGCTGCGCAATAGTCAGCAACCCTCTAACAGCATTCGCGAGTGCAGCACTGGACAGTGATCCGAACACTCACATACAACCCACACTCCAGATATCGATGCTGGTGCTGTACGTTCTCGAGCCAAGCAAAACATCCGGCGCACGGTACCACAGCGTAACGACCTAGTGTGATATAACCCAGTCAGACATGCCTGCGAGGTCATACAACGATGTGGACTTACCTCATTACTAAAGGTGTTTACGGGCACGCCAAATGCCCTTGCCAAACCGAAATCACCAATCTTCAGCTCTCCCCTTCGGCTGATCAACAAATTCTGCGGCTTCAGATCTCTGTGCAAAACGCGGTTGTCATGGATGAATGCGATGCCCTATAGTCATGTATGCAACGTCAGCTTGAACTGTCTTCATCGTGGCTCGCAAAGCTCCAAGTATAAAGCTGGACCCAATGGAAGTCTGACACACTCACGTTGCACAGTTGGTGGGTAAAGTTTTTGACGGTATTGAGATCTAGCGCACCCCGATCTCCGTTGGTGTCCATGTATCGCTTCAAGTCTTGTTCGCAGTACTGCAGGAAGAGTCGTAATTGACATTAGCACTTCCAATGCCAGCAAGAAAAGTAGCATAGGATTGAGCGAAGACTTACCTCGAAGATCAGGACCAACTTTGACTCGGTATGGATCACGTCATGCAGTCGGACAACGTTGGGGTGCTTGAGCTCTACAAGGGATCGCGCGCCGGTCAATCGTCACATCTTATTGGCGTTGACACGAGAGCTATGAGTGTTGCGCACCTTTCATGAGACTGATCTCTCTGATGGCTGTACTCGGCGTTCCTTCCTCGGCATCGAGGTGGATCTCCTTTAACGCCACGACCTCAGACGTCGTACGCGAGCGACCCTACGACATATACCGAATAACCACAGTCAGCATGAAAATGATCAAGCGCTTTGGCAGATTGACTGACCTTGTACACCGTCGCATACGTTCCTTCACCAAGTTTCTCCAGCTGCACGTAGTTCCTGTAGTAGCGGCGCGTTAGTCTCACCACGTTGCTTTGCCAGATACCGGCAGTGGATTTCTGCAATCATACATGTTCAACAAAGGACCGACACTTACATGGTGATAGAGCCTGTAGATGCTTTGCGATACACCTAATTGATAGGTAATGAGAAGAGGCGGAGCGTAAGCCCAGAGTAGCCGTGAGAGTCGGAGCGAGTCTGGGAGCAGAGATGTAGTGATCGGAGCGGGTTTGCAGTACTGCGCGCAGAGAGGATCCAGTCAGATGGAGCTCAGCGGACGTGTCTAGCAGAGGGTATAGTGGGTAGATGGGGTCAATGTAAGATGAATGGAGAGTTGAAAAGGAGGCGGACACGTTTGATAAGTCGTGTATCCAACTGTGAAATCATGACGAGTGGTGACTTTCAGTACTCGTAGTTTATTTATTATTGTAGCCCCATTTCTTCCTCACCAGAACTCTATTTCACTACACCTGTCCCAATCGACGCGATCCATTCGACTGATATAGATCTCAATACGGTACATTCACTCCGTAACCTCGTAACATTCTCAGGGATCATAGTAACCGTCCGCCCTCTACTTGCTATACATACATGCATATCGTCTGGTATCCCAGCGGACAGATTGAAACTATTGTGGAAGCGAATAACATGTCCCGTAATCTACGTACTCGCTTGATAGGGGAGTTAAATGTACGGTTGATATGCCTTGCCGTACTTTGGCAGCTATGATACAAGTACTGTGCATCCTTTCTCGATCAATATTATGTATATATACGGATACAGCCTTATCTCTTTTCTGCGCCACTACCCTCCCTCCTGCGACTGTGCACTCTTTAACGTATTCGATCATCCTTCGTAATCTGTCCTCGAACCATTCTGACCTTCTACCTGCCTGCAGTACCAGAGTCTGGAGTATGCCCATTATCGGTGAATGTATCCGCGCTGTATGCCTGGGACGCAGTCAATAAGGCGGAGATAGACTCGAAAGCTGCATTGGAAGCTTCCGTTTCTGCCTCTGTCTGCAATGCCGGATCAAGCATGTCTGTCGTAGTATCTGGGTTGACCTGCGGCGGAGCATTGCCACTACCGCTGCCGCTAGAAGATGGTTTGTCGGTGGTAGCGTGCGGATCAAAGGGACGAAAATTTGGATCTGAAACGTCGCCGGGAGGCGGTGGTGGAAGGTCTAGTGTCAAGCAAGGATAGCGGAAAGGTGTCAAGCCGAAGGGATAAGGGAAGAAGTGTCGGCCCTGCGCAGTCCATCAACGTGTCAGTCAGCAGCTCATCTAAGTAGGAGTGATAGCCAAGATGCCGTCGCCGCACAGCGTGTGCACTCACAAGCTCGGTACCTGTCTGATTGCCTGAAGCAGTATTGACTGCTGAGTTCGCGTTCGTATTCGAACCTTCTGCTACACTGCTGTTGCTCGGTCCCGCCCAGCTTGATGGGTCGCCGAGTTCTGCAGTCGGGTAGAACCGATTGACAGAGGCCCGCTTAGTCGGCGATGCTTTGCGCGCTCGTTTCTGAGGCGATAACACAATTGAAGGCAAGATTATCAGGATCGATCTCTCTGATGAGTCCAGTACGCGGAAGTACACTCACACTTGTACCCTCTCCCCAGTAACCTATGAGGTTCTCCTCTTCCCCTCTTGCTGGCTCACTCGTAGAAGCAATCGTCGACGCGGCAGCAGCGGACCGTCTAGTCACTCTCCCATTGGTGGTACCGGATGGACTCGTGCCGACACCAGCAGCAGCAGAGGAGGCGGCGCTAGTGCGAGCTTTGCGTTTCGTCCCGCTAGCTTTGGCTGGAGGTGGCGCATCTCGCAGAGTGGGATCGAGGCTGTCTGCGAATGCAGTAGACATCGCTTCATCTAGTGGGCTAGGTGGTACGGGGTGGGGAACGATGTGGATTGATGTTGATTTAAATGATGCGGGGTAGCGGGCCCCGCTCACTCGGTCGCTGGTTGAGCGTTCACCACAAAGCGCTGATGACATGGTTAGCGGCATTACATTCCTCTCATCAATATTTCCAGCATAGGCGAGAGTGTGGCAGGTCTACCGAGGTACAGGGGGATGTCACGCGTGTGATTTTGACTTTTGTCTTTTCCGTTGTCACCTTTTT
This sequence comes from Cryptococcus sp. GC_Crypt_6, assembly GCA_026538315.1. Classification (NCBI taxonomy): domain Eukaryota; kingdom Fungi; phylum Basidiomycota; class Tremellomycetes; order Tremellales; family Cryptococcaceae; genus Cryptococcus; species Cryptococcus sp. GC_Crypt_6. The sequence continues at coordinate 85,360 of JALPBY010000010.1, forward strand.
CATAAGAGTAAACAACTGCTCGTTTCCACTTTGCACTTTTCACGCTCAAGATTGGCTCTCAAACAAGCCAATTATTCGCCGCAGATTCAATATGTAGCGATGTACTCACCCCAATTCAGTTATGAATGTCTTGTACTGTGTTCTATTCTCTGGTATTGCCGATGAGCAATGACGATTGAGTGTCAGTATCCGCTTGCTGAATCGGAGCCGTTGTCAAGCTTCCAATCTACGGCCAAGATCCCATTCAGCGCCAACGCACGCGAAGATGACGTCCTTCCATCGGACTATAGCTAGATGAATCACATTCAGTCATGCCTTGTGGTCAGTGCAGTCCGGGGCGGCCGGAGACAATCGATCGACACACTTTGCCTTTGGCGTAGTAAAGGAGTAAAGTAAAAGACGACAATTTCCCTGATTATCCAATGACTGTCGGACGAGCAAGTGTTACATCGGACAGGACGAGCGTAGTTTTTCTTGGTTCCTATATACTCAAGTAATGTTCTTACCGACGGGCGATGTTGACCCCTTTTTATCAATTGCGGGTGTAAACATGCTGCAGCATAAGTGGTGACGCTAGCGACTCCAGCTATTCACAGCTCGGAGCGGGACGGTCTCGACCGTAATAATAATATTACTCACACTATTCGGTTTGGCCAAGTAAACGACGTCAAGCAAGTACGCACGTACGTAAGATCTCCCGATGAGCCAAACCTTGCACATAGTGCGGCAAGTGACGATTCGGTCAGCGTAGCGTACATACTCAGTCATAGCTTGTGCTTTCTGGTCGTCGGTAGGGCTAGGAAAAATCAAACAAGTGAAACACACCACTTGGTCGTTATCCACACTCGACTTGATATCCATTCCTCATTCTCATTACTCCATCTCATCATCTCTATCAGCCCCTTATATACTTTCACGACCACCAAGCACACGACCACCAGCGTCATCCGCCAACTACATACATAGGCAATCTAGCCACACCACACTCGTTTAACAAAACTACCCTCCCTATCGTCCTCTTGTTTGTCACATCCTCCTCGCACAAATAGTCCATCTCAGCAACACCTCACACAAATATCTATACTAGTACATCTACACGCTCATCCAGCTACACCTCGGACGCTATCATCGCTTCGCGCCTGTACCTACCGCCACCGCCGTAACACGACACACTGCACACTCGCCCAAGCCGAAAACACGCAAACATCCCCACCTGTCTCAGCTCGTCCCACCGCCCACAATCGAATTGCAATTTCATCTACTACTCCTTGTCCCCCTGGATAGTGTCTCAGAACCATTCACTGCACTGTCAAAGCTCAATTGAGCTCAGGTCCCCCCTTGCATTGAGCCAACTGGTCCAGACGGAAGCCACTGCCGGCTCCCCTGTTCAGACCGATTGAGAATTGACACTCCCCCCTCCGTTGCCTTCAGGTCCGTCTAAGTAAGACGCGAAATCTTGTTACCAGGCACTAAGAGAAGAGTGCGAACGATCAAATCGGGCAAAGAACTATATCTACTTGATAGATATAACAGCTTGCGAGAAGGCTTGGTATCGCCCTCCAGCCAGCTTGCCGGCCGCGCCCCATACCACTACTAAGCCACCATAGAAGCAAAGGCAGTGCTGTCTGTGAGTGAGCAATATAGCCACGGCCGCAGAAAGTAATCTTCCGACTGACTTGTTGTCCGTCGTCCAGGTCTGCTCAATATACGATGTCCTCCCCCATCCTGCCTCCGTCGTTCGGAGACATCTTTGACAATGTCCAAGGAACCCCCCACATCCTCTCGTCCCCTGTTCAGTCTGCCTTCCCCGCTTTCGACCCTACATCGCCTTTCAACACTATCCGAAAGACCCCCAATGACCGTGGTCTACGAGCAAGGATGCGCACAACCGAGGGATTCCTCATCTCCCCCATGACCTCTACACAGGCCAACCTCCGTTCGCTTCAAAACAATTCAACCTTCTCAGCTTTTACCGATCGTACACCCACACTAGGTTTCAAGCCAATTTCAGTCGCACCTGCCCCAGTGCAAATTGCTGATCCCAACTCTGCCCCACAATGGGAGGGCATGGACTTTTCCGGCTTGCCTTCAGACGGGATCGACCTTAATGCCTACGATGACATGCCATATGGTTCACCGTACAAGGCGCCTCAAGCTGAGGCAAGCACACCCGTCATGGTGCAAATGCCTGATCATACTCCTATGCAGTCACCTGTTGCACCTCGAAGTGCGAAGAAGTCACGTACTCTGTCCGGCCTTGGTACCCCCTCAGGTGCCCATCGCTCGGCCAAGCGGATACGACAAGCCACGTATGACATGAACTCGATGCCAGTGTCTCCCTCTGCGCGTCGACGCGTCACAGCAGACGGCTCGTCATCGCTCACTACGAGCGTCCCTCTGTCACGCGCAGTGTCCACCTCGTCCATCTACCTTGGCCCACCAGGTGCAACCTACCCTCAGGACCGCAACGTGTCCAGCTCTTCGGCTATGACTGCCTCGACATCTTACGAGATCATGTCTCCGAGCTTGCAGGCTTTCAACCACGAAATGATGTTCAACACCATGCCGGTATCCACCAGTCTTCCCGAGCTGATGCCGTCCCAGTCTCAGATGCCCAGCCCAAACCTATCTGGTGGTCGATCACCCATCTGCACACCCCAGCAACCTGCTGGCCTCTTCTACACTTCCCCGGAAGCGGAGCAAGGGGGCTTTGTATCGAATGACATACAAGGTGATATGACACTCATGTCTCATGTCATGTCATCGATGCCTCAATCGAGCTCAATGGTATCCGTCTCCTCCTTCCCAGGCAGCCAGAGCTACCGACAAAACACCCTCACAACCATTGTGGAAACGCCATCTTTGCCCCAGGAGCCCATGACATACAGTGCACCACCGTCCACTCACCTTCCCTCGCACTCGGCCATGAACATGCAGCCGCAGTTCCAGCACATGGAGTATCCTTCTGTACCCGGCTTGTCGCTCAACTACCAGCCTGGCTCATCGCAACCTGTGGATATCCAAGCTTGGTCAACGCAGACGTACAATGTTCACCAGCAAATGCAGCCGCAAAACCAGATGTTCAACTACCAACCGCCACCCATGCCTCCTATGCCTCACAGACATGCTTCTGCGTCGTTCTTGAACTACTCAATGCAGTCAAACGAGGTTCCGGTCTTCCCTAGCGTCCCGAGGTCGGTCTCGGCGCCTTTCGTGCCAACAATGAACAACGTGCTACCGCCCCAACTTCCTCAGTCGCTATCGCAAGGCGGTCTTTTCGGTCCTGGTCCCATGTCCATGGCGATGGAGAACAACGGCGAACCATCTTGGAGCAGGTCGACACCTGTCAGCCCCGAGACGCCTCGAAAGCGCCAGACCTACCCTCCTGTTGGGAAACGACTGAAGCCTGGTCCCAAGCCTAAGCCCAAGACTCCCAAAAAGGGCAAGGGGTCTTCGCCTGAGCCATTTGGTGCCGAAGGGGTGATCAACCCTTCACTACTTGCTGGTCCCTCTTCTCAGCCCATGATGCAGGCGGAAGAAATTCCACCTGTTCCCCGGGAGCCATCACCGAAGCCAGTCCTGGTATTCGGTCCTGACCTCTCGGTAGCGGTCATGCAAAGGACGGCTTCCGGCAACCCAATTCTGCCTCCAGGTGCTCAACCGCAACTAGTGATTCAGCCGCCCCGGACATCGTATGCAAACAACGCAGCTGGTGGTGACCCAAACAACATTGCTGGCTTACCAAGATCGTTCCTCGAAAAGCTGTATACCACCTTCCTCACTTTGGACGGATCGATGACAGGCCAGCCGGTCAAGCGATTCAAGTGCTTGATCGAAGGATGCGACCGCCATTTCCCAAGGAAGAGCGCTATCCACTCGCACATCCAGACTCATCTCGAGGACAAACCGTATGTCTGCACTTCGGATGACTGCCATGCTGCGTTTGTGAGACAACATGACTTGCGGAGGCATATGAGGATACATAGCGGGACCAAACCTTTCCCGTGTCCTTGGTGAGTACTTCTCCCTCCTACTCTATGCCAATCGTTTCATCTGCTGATATGATCATGTTCTTTAGCGGGAAAGGCTTTGCCAGAGGTGACGCACTAATGCGACATCGCCAAAGAGGGATATGCAGCGGATCGCTCGTACCCCGCCGCGACGAGATGTAGCGCTATCCGCCTCTTGTTCTACAATCTCTTCCGCTCATTCGCTGAACGTATACCCACTTGGATCTACTCTCACACCTTGCATTACCTTTATACTTTTTTTTCCATAATTGATATTCTTGACTCTAACATTGTTGTCGACCGGTTCTGAACTTGTTTATTATTGTAGTCCACTTTTAACCTTATGACACGAACGAAACGACTTTGACCTTTTCCTCCACCTATCTCCCTATCTCTATCCCTCTATCCCTTGTCATCCTTGTGATTCAACCTACGGGTACTCCTTCTAGGTCGAAAGGACAATCATCTTAGTGCACTATCATCTTGCCACAGTGCCACCAGTAGCAGGAACGGTAGTACAGTACTGAAGTAGTAGCGAATGCAGTGCAGTAGTGCTTTATCAAGTTGACAAATACATTCATCATTATATGATACAAGGTCGATTGCACAACTAACGTATGTCTTATACGGTGACCTGTTTGCGCTTGAGAGCAACCTTCCTGTTTCCCGAGCTCAACTTCTTCTTCCCTTCTTGTACTTGGTCATAAGCCTTGTCAGTGCCTGCGCCAAGTAACGTCGAGTGACCTACAACGACGATACAAAAGCAAGATGGTCAGTGACCATTACATGACTGGATGTGAAGGACGGCCTCACCTGTCGACCTGAGCAAATCATCCACGATCACTTTACTGCCAGAAGTAGGATACTTGGCGGATACCCCTCTCGCCATCAACGGTTCAGCGAGCAGGCTTCTGAGCTCCGCTCGAAGTGAGTCTACGCTAGGTCCTTTGGTGACATTCGATTTATATTTCTTCGTTCGTTGATAGGGCAGATCCGGATCATCTTCCACGTCCGAGAACCTGTATCAGCAGAATCAGATTTCAATTTAGCGATGGACTCTGATGACACATCGGCGCATATTGCACTCACATATCAGGATCGATGTCGAGGTCCATAGCTTCGGCAGTCTCCTTGAGCCAATTCCGATCGTGATTGTCCTTCTTCACTCCATGTTGAGCCTTTTCGATGGCTCGAGCGACCCTGATTCGCTCTTTCAACTTGGGCAAGAACCCGCTCTCAATCGGTAAGTCCGGTAGCTCGTGGCCTATAAGACGATGAATATGTCAATCAGCGGGCTGTCTGCTGATATCAAGCAGCGAACTTACTCCTGCCCAAGCCCTTCATGAGAGCTCGCTGCATGCCCTTCTCCTCTGGGGAGCAAAGCTGAAGCGCGAAACCCTGATTCTGTGCTCTAGCTGTTCTTCCGGATCGATGGATATACGCGTCTGCGGTACGAGGCAGGTTGAAGTGGATGACATGCTCGACCGAGGGGATATCCAGACCTCTAGCCGCGACATCTGTAGCGATCAATACTGCTTTGGGAGAATTTTTGAATCGATCGAGGTTCTTCAGACGTTGTTTTTGCTGAAGCTGGGAATGGAGAGGATACACGGGTATTTGGAGGAGTTCGAAGAGGGGAATGAGACGTCGGATACCATCGATTGAGCCGACGAATACCAATGATCGACCAGGATAACGAAGGAGGAAATAATACAAGTATAAATCCTGCTTGAGATTAGCACATGGCTCAATTGTCCCACGACACAAAGCTGGAACACACCTTGTCAGACACAACGCATTCAATCATACTCTCCTTCAGCGATGAGACGACACCACCCTCAGGGCTCAAGTCGATAACCTCTGGTCGTTCATCTCGGAAGTCAAGCTTCTCCACCAAGTCCTCTACAAATAGCGAGTCAGCATGATGGTTCGGAAATCGGTTGATGATACGAGACTCACGAAGGGTAGACGATTTTTTGCCTTTGCCCTTACCGCCGAGTCTACTTCTCCGCTTAAGGTTCTGTTGCAGGTCTTTAGACAGTGTTGCGGAGTATACGAATGTTTGCATATCCTCCCTAGCGTCCGAAGCGGAGAGCAGGGTCGATGAGGCCGCGAATACCGGGTCATCGTCGTCAGGTCCTTGCGTCTGGCTGAGCAGTGTGCATTCACGTCAGTCGAAGTCTGTGTAGCTAGAGTGAGCACTCACGCTCCCGAACGCTGGGTCAAGCGAACGATGTTTTCGAGTTCCGCAAAGTGGCCATTCTCTATCATTCTGTCTGCTTCGTCGATTACGAGGAATCGAAGCGTTCTGATGCCAGATGCAAGGTCATCGTTCTGGCAGTCGCATGAGACCAGTCAGCTATTTGTGGAAGAAACAAGATGGCCACAAACGATAAAAGCTTACGGATTTAATCAAATCCCATAGTCGACCTGGCGTTGCGACTAGAATGTCACATCCCCTATCCACGATACGCTTCTGTTTCTGACTTGAAAGTCCTCCAACAACACTCCCGATGCTGATTCTGGGTGGACCGCTTTGCTTCTTCTCATCGCCTTCAGTAGGAGCCAACGTATGTTTGACAAGCTTATTGAGATGGTCAACCACTTGTAATGCCAACTCTCGCGTTGGACACAGGATCATACCCGATAGTGGTCTTCGGGCGTATGAAGATGGAATAGGGGAGCGGAGGAGGTGGGACAAGATTGGCAAGGAATAAGCAAGCGTTTTGCCGGAACCCTACGCGATCCGTTAGCGTACCCTAGATTGTCAAGTTTCGCGTGGACTCACAGTCTCTGCTACGCCGACAACGTCCCTGCCCGTCAGGCCTAGAGGCAACGATCTTTCCTGTATCTCGGTAGGCTTAGTGAAGTCCGCTGCAAGCAGAGCACGCTTGAGCGAAGCATGAAGCGGTATAGATGACCACTTAGGCAGGAGTTCATCTAAATTCTTTTGTCAGCTGGTACACCAGAGCTGGGAGGCGATGGGCTGACCTTCAAATGGCGTTTCCTCCCTTACGTGAGGCTCCTCATCGGCGTCATCCAGATCGTCTGCATCGACGCCACTGAAAGATGGAAGTTCTTGTGCTTCTTCTTCTTCTTCTTCTTCTTCTTCTTCTTCCTCCCCTTCTTCGCTGGGCGTATCCGCTCCTTCAAGCTCGTTCGCTGATGACACGCCAATGAGGTCCACTTCTTCGTCCTCAACTACAGCCTTGGCTTTTCCTTTGCCCTTGGCGGACTTCCTTGAGGGCTCAGATGCCTATGTTTGACAATAAATGCCCCGATCAACCAATGTCATGGGTGTAAAAGTCCTCAAAAATTACTCACAACAAATCTCGCAGTCTTCCGTCCTGCTTGATCCTCTTCCCATTCGATACCGACATCGTCGAGCTCTTCAAGCATCATCATCCCTCCACCCCCATCCACCCCAGAGAAGCTAGAGGTATTGACCGCTTTCCATGATAGTTCATTGGCAGCCAGTCTCACGCGTGGTCTCTTCTCTGTTGGTGCGGTGGAGGTAGACGCAGAAGCTTGTAGATGTGCTGAGCCAGAACGGCTTTTCCCTTTTGCGCGAAAAGGATGCTTGGATTTCGATTTTGATTTCTTTGATGGTCGCTCAGAAGACTGAGCTATGTGCGGCACCATTTTCGCTATCAAGTGTGTCGCGATGTCGAGTTGGATGAGTGAGAAGAGCAGTCGCACAATAAGAGAGCCAGAACAGCAGGATGACCTATTTCAACTTTTTGCTGTAAGGTCACGTGATCGATGACTTCGGGTAAAAGTGATGCGATATGAGTCGAATGTAAAATGTCAATCTCAGCTGACATTGGGACTGTATTCGGATGAAAAGTAAAGCACAAGCACGTTGTGACTGGTTCATCTATGCATTCCCCTCACCATGACCTCACAGATAGAGCTCCAGAATATCGGAACAAGCTTTGCGCTCGACCACCGACGTTCATCATCACTTGACTTCCAAAGAGAAAACGGCTCGATTGCAAGTGGTAGTCAACATGAAGTCGTTGTCACCCGGTCCGAGAGTCCGGATCAGGCTGAGCGAAGCTATAATGGCGATGAGCGAACAAATGACGTAGAACGAATAGCGCGATCGATATCCCGTGTGTCCACGCTAGCGGATGAGAATGGGTCGACAGTGTCTCAAAGGGATATGAGCGACTTGGACCGACCCGAGGGCGCCGAAGGTAAGACCCGCTATCTTATAAAGGACGTTTTACAGCTGGCTAAATTCGCTCATTAACCGCGGCGCATAGCATTCGAGGCGTATCCTGATGGCGGCTTATTGGCATGGTCGCAGATCTTCTGCTGTTTCTGGATATTCTTCACGACCATGGGCGGGCTATACAGCTGGGGTATTTTCCAAGACGCCTTGCATGCCCGAGGAGTCGCGTCGCCGTCCACCTTATCGTTCATAGGTTCAACGCAAGCTATATTCGAAACATTATGCGCCATGCCGTTCTCAGCTCTTGTGGCCAGATATGGGAATAAGAATGTCGCTGTTGTCGGAGCTGTACTCTGCGGTCTTGGACCGATTTTGGCGAGCTGGTGTACCGAATCCGTCGCTGGTCTCATGATCACGGAGGTGAGTCGTATCATAACGTTTGCAAGATATCCAAGGCACTGACAGTGTCTGGTCTCTACAACATTCGCAGGGAGTCTTGTTCGGCATCGGCCTCGCGTTGTGTTTCTCTTGCGCCGCGACCCTTCCTTCAGGCTACTTTTTCCACAAGAGGAACTTAGCGACTGGCTTAGTCTACGCGGGCAGCGGTGTGGGCGGCGCGGCCTTTGCACTTTCTAGCGATAGTTTGATCAAGACAGTCGGTCTTCCATGGGCGTTCCGGATCCTAGGGATAATTTTCCTCGCAATCAATCTGCCTTGCGCGTATTTTCTCAAGCCAAGGAAAACCGCTTTACCCATACAATCAGCAGTAACCAGCAGGAAGGGCATGCAGTGGAAGCGGATCGTGAATGTCGAATTATTGAAAGACATCCGATTTGTTCTTGTCTTGGCCGGCACTGCCATTGCTGTCTTCCCGGTCTTCGTGTACGTCTCGCTTCCTCTTCGATTTTCATCTCCCAAGCTCGCGTCACTGATGAACTTGTTTGTAGCCCCCCTTACTTCCTCCCTCTGTTCGCCACGTCGATCAGGCTCAGCTCTGGTACAGCCTCGTTGATGCTTGCGGGCTACAATATATCCTCGGCATGTGGTAGGATTGGATGGGGGCTTTTAGCAGACCGGAAGGTCGGCTCCTTAAATGCGTTTTTGCTGTGTCTTTCGACTATTGCGGCGTCAACCCTCATCATTTGGCCCATTGCCGAAAGCTTGCCTCCATTGTAAGTGTCTGATCATCTTATGGAGGATATATAGCTAAGAACTTGACTTGGCACGCTTTGTCGTCCCCAGAGCAATCTTCGCGATCATCAACGGGTTTTGCTCGGGGGGGTTCTTCTCGCTCATGCCGGGTGTCATCTCTTCTCTCTTTAGCGATTACGACCTCCCCACAGCATTCAGTATGACCTTGTTCCTCTGGTCTCCAGGATAGTATGTATAATTAATCAGCCTTATTTCTCTCCTCTTCTTGGATATTCTCCGCTGATCACCAGCATTTGCCCAGTTTCCTCGGTGCACCTATCGCGGGTTATTTGCTGCAAGCATTCGGAGGGGCAGACAGTGGATACGAGGCGTATCGTCCTGCCATCTTCTACTCGGGCGGATTAGGCATGATAAGCGCATTGTTGATATTGGGCGTACGGCTCAAAGAAGGAGGCAATTGGCGACGCAAGGTGTGAAAGGTCTTGTTATTTAATATCTGCATAAAATAAAAAAACAATGCTAGGCATCTGAAAGTCCTTGTATACTGATATATCGTCAGTCCCAGCAGGTCTACACTGAAGCTGATGAAGATAAAAAGGAAAGTATGCATCAGCTCAGTCCCGATAGATAAGACTAATTAATGATCCGTAGTAACTGCGTAGTGACTGACACTAGTGTCGCACTGATGTCGCACTCACTCGATCCGGAGCAGGAACCGGTGGTTTTTGTGAACACCCAAAAGTAACCAAATAACTCCATATTTACGAGGCTGGCTCTTTATACCTTATACCTTTACTTCGCTTCTTCTCAGCGCAGTTCGACCATGCACACGGGTCGATATGCGTATATAATACGTGGGTGCCGTCTGATTCTGGCTGAACATGCATGCTGGCACAGTGACACGACGCTGACACTTCGTATTTATGTTTAGTTGTCGTCGTTATATTCCTGTTGTACGGCTTTGTCCATAATTTGTCAGACGAGCCTTGGCACATCCCTTTCTTGTCTCCGGTAAGTCCAGCCTTGCTGATCGTTGGTGGTTAGAGATCGGAAGCTGATGTCAGCTGCCTTCTTACACAGCCGCGATGCCTCCCGACCGGCCATTTGGTATCTAGAGTTACAGGTGGCGTACCGGGTTTCTTGGTCTTTGAGAATATCTGGTTTAGAAATGATACGTTCTGTGAGTCTTCACTCCAGCGTAACCTCCGCGACTGCTTCACACCTTATGAAAGTCAGATGGACTGCCTATGACCTCCCCAGTCAAGCGGTCTTTGCTAACGAATTCATCGCTCAGATTTGCATAATCCCTTCTTTCGCGATCGCACTTTCCCCTCACAAGACGAAGTATTTAGCGGACCTGTGAAATTAGTGCAGAGCGAATGGCCCTTTGATTTCCCTCCTGACCAATGCTTCTATGACACATCAGGTAGGTTGTGTCCATTTGTATCTCATATCTATCCAAAATCTCTGACTCCCGTGTTTTCCTCTCTAGTGTTTCTCAACGAAGGCGCCGCACCAGGATGGAACGGTCTTTGGCATTACTATCATTTCGCAGCGGAGAACATACTTGGCGCCTTTGCTGCTCTGGGCATAGCATCAGCAACAATGCGACCTCCACCTCCACCTCCTCCTCATCATCCTCCGGAACACGATCACCATGGTGATATGTTTGAGCACGAGTTTGGAGAGGAAGATGAGTTCGATGAGTTTCCGCAGCGGATCTTCATCCCGTGGGAAGCTGGATGGAGGGATAAATGGGGAATGAACGAGATGGTCATCCGGGCGTTGTTCGGGAGTAGTGGGTACCTGTCTGGCTGTTGAGCGATGATCGACGTGAAGATGAATGAGCTGAATGTATATTCTAGGTGTCACAGAGAGAGACGCGTGGGAGAAGATGATCGGTCATGGTGACCAATGGCTCTTTTTCGAGAGAGGTAAGCACATCCACACTGATCATGAGCGTTGCTATTGCGCCTTGCTCATCGATCATTAGTGGTCATTGTCGATAGATGGGCATCGCATCGACACAATCCTCAAGCGGACATATGGAACAAGATGGCCGTGCCGATCTTTGACGTCTCGCCACCTCCCCATTTCTTCGCTCAAGCTCGAGAGAAAATGATAGAGTATCACCAACTCGCCAACTCACTGACGACAAATCGAAAGAAAATCGTATATATCGATCGGCAAGATAGCTCAAGACGGCTGAGCGATGCCGATCACGAGGCATTGCTAGAAACGCTTTTTGAGGTGGGAACAACGTGGGACGTGCAAGTCGAGCATGTCTTGCTGGAGAAGTTGGACAAGAAGGAGCAGATCCAAGCTGTCGCCGATGCTTCGGTTAGTCCGCCACTCAGACTTGGTCTCCCACATACCCGTTGATGAGTGGCTAATATGGACTGTTGCAGATCATGATTGGGATACACGGTAACGGTCTCACTCACGAGATGTGGATGCCACAAGACGCGACGTTGGTCGAGGTATGTCTGCCCTTCAGCTCTTCACTTGAGCAGTGGCTCATAGGGCCAGAGTAATAAAAGTGCAGAGAGACACCTATGCTGACAGCGCTTCGATTCCGCGGCAGATGTTCCCCACCCACTCTTTCTTGAGGGATTACGAGTCCGTCGCCCAAGCGCTGGGACATGGATATATGGCTATTGTCAGTGCCGTATACTTTTTGAAGGGATGATTGGGATGCTAATGCCAGATTTGACTATAGCGCAACGACACTGCCCTCTCAGTCGAGGAATGTGTACTGTTCAAAGGCGAGCAGCAAGCAGGAGCGATGCATGATGGGACGCAAATAGCCGTGAGTGGCGTTGATCTGGTTCACATACGCGTATTGCGTATCAAAATGGATCTCGCTGAATAGCTTTTGGACTTGCGTTATAGGTCGACGCCGCCCTTGTGCGGAGAGTGCTGGAAAAGATACTGACGAAGGAGGGGATATAGGTCTATCATTTCATTCAAGTCTAAAGAGCTGGTTCGGAGAGTTGTAATTTGCTTACACGTTGGCGGGAACAGGGTAGTTATAACAGGTATAATTTGCATATAGCGCATTTGCATCAGCCGAGCAAAACAATGTACAGCTGGCTGGTTAGTCAAGTGATGGTCGAATGCTGACACATGTCATGACGGTTCAAAAGCTTTGCCCCACCATCGCCATCGATCTGCTACTACTGATGCAATCGTACACTTTAGGAACCCAAATCTATACATGCTCCTCGAATATGGTCATCAACATACTCAGTGCTTGACGTTCAACGCTGTATCGCTGATTTCGCTACTTGATCTCTAGTATTAGATACCGGTATCGTGGCGGAAGAAAGAAAGGCAATAGTCCACTAGTCCACTACAGTGCCGTACCACGCTCGAAGTTTGCTCGGATCCTGCACATTGATCGTCAGCTCGAGTCATAACAAAAAGAAAGATAATAGCTCACTCTGTCGTGTACTTGTCAAAGTACCTTGCAATCTGTAAGAGCAACAGGCATCAGCATCAGCATTGCGAGTTTCGTTGATTATGAATCTGCGCACCTTCTTGTTGAAGACCTTGTTCCGGTCGTTGATGTAGTTGACTTCTCCATCGTCTTCCTCCTTCTTCTTGCGCTTGCCCTTGTCCAAGCTATGAAAGATAAGCGTGTTAGCTGATTCGACAGGAAGACTTCGAGCAAGGCGATATATGCTCAAAGCAACTTTGAAAGCAGCGGAGCTAAATATGGAAGTCACAGAGACAAAGACGTACTCCTTATTGATCTTGCCAATGACACGATCAACAGCATCCTCACTAGGCTTATTATCGCCATAAGCCAGAGTGTCTGCTCCTCTATACAAGTCTTCCGCCGCGGACAATCCACCAGTACGCGAAGGACCAGCAGCTGAGAGCTGTGCTGATGTAGTCCCGATAGGGACCAGGGTACCAGGAGCCAATCCCAGTGCAGCTTCTTTCTGCCTTTCGTACGAGACGAGATCGGCTTTGGTTGACCGTATATTGCGGTTGTACAGCTTGTGCGCCTCGTCTTCGGGGTCTGTAGGCGACAGTGATCGTTAGCAGGAGCGATGAATCACGGCTAGAACTCTAAGACGAGAAGTAAAATCGTCTTTTACCCCTCTTCGCAGGCATTCAACAAGAATTGAAGGACACTTGTTTCTGCCCACCAGTGCCGGCAGTCTCATACAATCATAAGAAGCACAAGAGGATAGCCGCACTCACTGTGGAATCGAGTATCGCCCCTGACCTCCTGCTCTGCCATCTTCTTCTCCCACCTCTCATTCTGCTCGATACTCCACTCCCAATTCTTCTTCCTCTCCAGATCCTCCCCATTCTCTTCTGCTTCAGCCTTCAACCTCAGAGTCTGGGCGAGCTTTCTCTGTTTCTCCAATCGGGCTATTTCCTTCGCTGTCACTTTAGATTTCTGGTGGTCTGCTATCAGGTCGCGCCGGTTGGCTGCTGTTGATTGGTTCTGGCGAAGTAGAGGTTAGCGTTGCAATGAACACTTCAAGCAAGAGAGGCAAAAAAAGTACGACAATACTGCACACATGCACATGCTCACTGCCTGAAGGAGGATGTGGAGGACGAGGAAAAGCAATGGGTGGAGACAAGACAACTCACCATCTTCGCTCGCAGCTCCTTCAGCTTGGCCATCCTCTCTTCTCGGGTGAGTTTGGCACCACCTCCCTCCTCGAGGTCAGCAGCAGCGGCAGCAGCGCCGGCTGCCTCGCTTTCTGGTGCCGCTTCCTCTGACACATCCGCCTCCGCCTCCGCTTCTGCTTCCGACTCCTCTTCTACTGCTTCGGGCACGTTGATTGCTCCATCTCCTTCTTCGTCATCTGTTGATTTACTTTGCGCGCTTTGTGCGCTTTGCGCACTCTGCACTGAGCGTGATCGGCTGTTCCGTCCTCTCCCAGGCGCCGAGGGTGACGGTGAAGGCGCGGCAGACTTTTCTTCCCGCGCACGAGTCTTGCGGGGCGGCATCGTCGTCGTCTTTCTCTTCACTATTCCTTTGTTTTCTTAACCTCAATCACGAGTGCAAAATACCAGTAAGAGAGATGCAGCTTCTCGAGTCAGGTTCAGACTAGGAAAATGGCGAGTCTTTGACTTCAATTCGACGTTGAGGTTGAGTTATGCGCGAGAATATCAGTAGAAGAGAGAGTGATGAATGATACAAGTGCGAATTGACCTGTTGCTGAATTGTGAAAGAGGGTAAAGTGGCGATACATATTACGTAAATTACTCTACCCCTGTACTTGGCCCTTGCTCACACGATAGCAACATTGACAATATCAAGAGACCTGTTCAATCTGAACATGCAAAGCATCGTCGTTCATGATTGCATCGTAATTATGGGTTATATAGACATCGCTTGATGGTTCCATTCTGTATCTTCTTCTCGGAAAGATCTTATTAATAGCTCGCCCTTCCTCCCTCCACCCCTCGCCCAACTGTAATCTCTCTATGCCTTGATTGTATTCGGTGCTCCGCTCACAACTCCCGTGCCTTGGTTGCAGCTGCGTTTCGAGCGGCTTGCCTGTCGGCGAGGTCAATACCCACGAGCTGTAATCAAGTTATATGACGCTTAGTTCACCTCTAATATAGTAGTATACGCGCGATACTCACGATCTTGCTCGCCTTCCAGAACTGCACGACGTTGATGATCTGCTTTCCAGCGCAGATGGGGAAGGTCAAGAGTCCTACAATCTGAGGCCAAGAGACCGACTTCAACATCCAGTCTACAGTTGCAGCGACCTTGTCACCCAGGACAGCTGACAAGAACGCTGGTGCGCCAGAGTGGGGGAATACAGGGTTGGTCCAGAATTTGTTGAGGTAGAGGCAGACGAAGAAGAGCTCGTTGGCAAAGCAGAATATGAACAATGTTCGCTGCATCCAGACGTCAGCTTGTCTTCACGGCCTCATGTGAGCTGTCAGCTCACCGAGTCATTATAGTAGTACCACAGAATGCGCGAGACATCGGACGTGACTGTTTTGTGGCTCGAAGATCCGGTGACCAATGATCTATTTGGTAACGCATAGATTAACGAAGTTCGATTCCTCAAGACTCTTCCACCTACGAGTACATGTGCATGTAGTGCGAGGAGAAGTCGAGGGTGATGAGGAACATGAAGACGAGGAAGAAGTCCTGGTAGGTCTTTGAGAGGAAGCACAACAAGCATGCGGTCGTGCACCTGCAAGACACAGAATGCAATTATCAGCATTGAGACCGCCAAAGATACGCCAACCAGCTCACCTATCGGTGACCATGTCTAAAACTGCGCCAAACTTGCTAGTCTGCCCGAGAGCGCGCGCAGCCTGACCATCCACCGCATCGAGCAAACAGCTGACAGAATACAGGAGCATGCACAGCTTCGGGTAATGGGACATATACACCAGCGATGCGGCGGCAGTGACAACGCGGGTGTACCCTATGAGGTTGGGAACGAAGAGAAAGACGTTCTCGTCGACACTGATCATTTCGAGCGGAGTTTCAGTGTTTGTCAGCAAGAGGTAAAGGAGAGTGCAATGAGACTTACGTGGTTGTGCTACAGTATATGATCGTATGCAGAAACAGCAACGGCCATAGTCAGTGAATGTTAAGCTTGATTGCAGGATTGAAAGAGCGGATGCAGCCGAATATCGTATAGTAGATACTCACGCGAGGTCAACGGCGCTGTCACGCGACAAAAGCGATATCAGCATGTTAGTCCATATGCATGACAGAGAGATGAGACTGACTACTTGGGATCCCAGACATCCTCTGCTCTGGTCCTGCTTCCTTCTCTAGGTCTCTGCTTGATCTCGTTGATTTGAGGTGAGACGGCCGTGGACGAAGCCTCTGGCGCCGGAGTGGACTGTTTGGAGCGTGTTGTTGGTGCCATCGTGCGCGATTGCTAACAGTGTTTGAAGACGTGTATTTCCTCGAATGTATTATCCGATGAGCAGTAAGAATACAGTCGCTGAGTGCTGATTTCCGGGCAGCAGTGTTTACTGTACGATGACTTGACGAGTTGTTTTGATGCTCAGTGAATGCGAACGAGTGAAAGCAAAAGGAGGAGGCGATAAAGTGCAGAGTTTACGTCGTCGTTCAGCAACAACGCACATTCACAGCTCGGTCATCGCGGTGGAATCACGTGTGTCATATTGATTAAATGGGGTCAATGAATAAAACAATCTCGATGCGCGAACAACCTCCATGTTCACGTCCACTTCAGTCGCAGTACATGCAGGGATGGTAACAACTATACAAGTAGCTACAGCAGCAACATTACAAGGGAGCCAAGATGTCGACGTTCTCGCCACCGCCTGCGATGGGATCACCGTCTAGGTCTTTCTCCCTCTCAGGGACTCCTGCTCCGCTGCAGAGCAGGAATAACCCAATCTCGTTGAGGATATACAAGGCTATTGGGACCTCGTTCGACGATGCAGGTTCGAAAGAAGCGCTAGAGATTGCGTCGTCTTTTTACGCGCCTGCTACCACCGCAGCTGACAAGGGGAAAGGGCGTGCAAGTGACTCTCTTGTTGCGAGAGAAGCGGAAGAGGAAGCTGGTGATTCTGATGGACTGCCTAGAAGACGGACGTTGAGGGGACAGAGCGCTGCAACGGCTCGGAAATGGTTGAAGAAGGATGTAGAGAGTACGCTCGCTGGAGGAAGCAAGAAGTTCCTGGAGGCTTTTGGAGAAGTAGATCAGGTGAGCTGTGTTTCAACTCGACCGCCGTGATGGCCAAATAGCTGATCTCACGCGCCTGTCTTCGTCTAATGCAGAAACTCGAAGTGCTGCGAGAGCATATGCGGGACATGCAAGTCCGCTGCGACCAAGTGCAAGCTGAGCTAGATCAAGCGAACAGCGGCACAAAGTACCTGCTCGAGCGAGCGGACGGATTGCGCTCCCAGCGGTGAGTCACCTACATCATCTCCTGGCGTATGCATCTCCGACGGCTGATGCAATGCGAAAAGGGCATCGGCACAGCTGCGCGCTTCTCTCGTGTCGCTCTTCCTAGCTCGGTTCACATTATCAGAGGCAGAGCTAGCGGCTCTTACTTCTCGAGAAGTCATGGTCACTCAGTCATTATACGACGCTTTAGATCGTGTAGAGGCGATAAGAAAGGATTGTCAAGTGCTTCTCGGTGGAGAAGAGGGCAAGGTTCAAGCAGGGTAAGCAGCTGCCTATGAACGTTATGGCGTATAGGACTAATGTGACATTCAGACTCGATATCATGGCGTCAACCGGAGATCAGATGGAAGCTGGTTACAAGAAGATCCATCGGTGGTGTCAATTCGAATTCAGGCAGTTCACCAGGGAAATCCAACTCGAGGTATCACCTGTAATGCGGGATGGCATACGCCGATTACGGGATAAACCTCCTCTGCTCAAGTATGTCCGCTATCATTTTTGACAGCTGCCGTGCTGCTCTGTTCCAGAAGGTGACAAACTGACGTCTTACTTTAGGGACGCCTTGCAAACGCTCACTTCCACGCGCCAAGCGTCGGTCCTCCAATCCTTCCTTGACGCGTTAACCCGTGGCGGTCCGAACGGTCTTCCTCGGCCTATCGAGCTTCACGCCCATGATCCGACACGGTATGTGGGAGATATGCTTGCGTGGGTGCATCAAGCCACAGCAAGCGAGCATGAGTTCTTGGAGGGTCTCTTTGGCGTAAGAGATAAGCGCAGGATGGTCGGCGCTGAGAGGACAGGCATAGAGGGTGAAGCTGAGGGTATGGTCGCTGAGGCGCTGGACAAGAATCTGGAAGGATTGAGCAGGCCCTTGAAGGTGGGTCCATTTTCGAAATCAGAAGTTTGGCCGGATTATAGCTGACCACGCTGCACATCAACGTAGCTGCGCATCCAGCAGACAATCAAAAGCCAGGAAGGCATCATTATGACGTACAAAATAGCGAACTTGCTTCAATTCTACCTGGTCACAATGCGCAAAACGATCGGTCCGGAAGCGTTGTTATGCAAGACTCTTGAAGAGTGAGTGCAGGGAATGGGCAAATTGCGAGAAGGCAGCATAGCTGATCCTCCTCACTCGAATAGGATACACGAACAAGCATATGTGGTATTCTTCGAGACACTTGATGCGCAAGGTCGCAGCTTGCTCAGATTCCTTCACGTGAGCGATCTCTCACATCACGGTGTATTTCCTGCTTTGACTGAAGACACCTCTCGCAGCCACCCGACGCGACTCTTGCACCGCCCTTGGCATTGCGCGACGCCGCCTCAGTTCTCCGCGAGTTGCTCTCAGTGTATTCTACGTCCCTCGTAGATCCTTCAGAGAGAGAAGAAGATGCGGATTTGGCGAGATTACTCGAAAAGGCTATTGACCCTTGTGTGGAGATGTGCGAGAAAATGGCAGAGATGCGTAAGGGCGGTGGTGATTGGGATCAAGATGTGTTCTTGATCAACTGTCTGGGATACCTGCAAGTGAGTACCGAGTCATTCGTTGACTCTCGTTGTTCGGTATGCGGCGTCTACGGGACCAAACGTCTGAGTATCCGAGAATGTCTTCCAGCGCACCCGGGTGCCTCTGCATCTTATTCGCTCGTCAGGTCTCGTTACCTTAGTGACGTCCACTAATGTCTTGCCCTGTAGCACACCCTCGAAGCGTACGATTTCACCATCAGGCGCGTACTGTTGCTGGAGGAGAAGATCCGGCGCCATGTGGAGAGCATGACATTCGAGCATGTAAGTGTTATTGGTGGCTGGTTGAATTCACGACCACTTGCTTGGCAACCAGGCGCACCTCGCAATGATAGGTTTGCTGATCAGGATATGTTGCAGCACGGAAAGCTGCTTGAGCAATGCGGCTTGGCGCCGATCATGCGGACGATCCGAACCCGAGCACCTGATGTGAGTGATTCTCGAAACACGTCGATGGTGCTATGGCTAATACAAGAATTTTTTCTTGCGCTGGTAGACACCTCTATCCCGACTTCCAGCCACATCGCCTAAGAACGTTACAGCGGCCTTACAAGCTTTTTCCACATGGTTAACATCGATAGACGTACTTTCGTCTCCGCGATTAGCATTATTGACTTCGGCGAGATTAGCAGAGATCATCCACCGCACAGCCCTGCGAAGGATATATGAAGCGTATGGAGAAGTTTGTTCGAGAGTGTTAGATACTAAAGAAGGGTATGAGTTTGGTGAGACTATGTTGCGTAGAGGACGAGAGGAAGTGGGCGTGGCCTTGGGCGTGCTGGGTGAAGGAGATGAGTGGGACGGGGATGGAGAACTGGTTCTTGATGATGAAGATACAACGAGAGATGACTTCGAAGAGCGAGCCGAGCAGGAAAGGGAAGTGGATGCGGAGGGCAGAGAAGGTGGGGATGGGAGTGCGAGTGCCGCATGATGCGTGATGCGTGATGAGTAATGAGTGATAACAAGTAGAGGCCTGACCGCATAGATAGATTAGAACGGCCGTTCTCCCCGTCAGTAGCTCGGATGCATATGAGCTGCGCAAACACTTGATTCTTTCGTCAGTAGAGAAGGTGTGTGATCATCTCAGCCTCATATTCACTTTGCCACTGCGGGTAGAGATGTGCTGTCCCTTCGACAGGGTATCCGGAGGGTGATATCGCAGCACGTAGTGACTTTGTTGAAAGTAATCAGTATTGTGCATGTATATTGTTCATACTGCTCCACGAGCATCTCTATATGCACCTCACTACTATCTCACCTCACTCCATCTCGCCATATCTGCACATGGACCTTTCTTTTACACAGCAACCCGCAACGTCAGGACGGGATAATATCCTGCTCAAAACTCGAAATATGCTTTACACAATTCACCCAGCCTCACACACGCTTTGCTCCCTGCGCTCAGCGCTCAGCGCCCAACGCCGAAGCAACAGCTTACAAGCCCAAGAACAGCTCTTCGAGCTGACGCATGGTGTCCTCGGGGCTTGTGACGGTGTGCCCGATCGTCTTGGGGTCGGAGAAAATCTCGTAGTCGTTTCCGCCCTTAAAGGTCTGATATACCGCGGGGGTCAAGAGAGTCAGCAATCAATGATTTATTGATACGAGCGACGACGGCGACTGGAAATGAACGACCAAGAGAACATATAACCTACCTTGTCACCGAAGAAGTGGATCTCGGTGAAGCCCTCTGGCTCAATGTGGTTGAGCGAGTACGTCTTGTCCCAGCCTACACCCGTTTATGGTCAGCGCAGGTTACAGCGCACTTCGAAATCAGACACGTAGCCCAAGATAGGAGGGCTTGAAAGGACGAAGATGATCCAGGCTCAAACAGACTCACCGTGGGGGAAGACGTCGAAACTGATTTGACCACCAATCGAGTATGTCAAGCCGAGATGGGAGAACTTCTCTTCCAGGTCGGTAACGAAAGCGGCGCGGATGCCATGTTCCTGTGTAGTGGAATATAATCGAGGTGGAGTTAGTGTAGCAAATGGCCCACGTATGTCGTGTGAGGAGTAACAACGAGGACGATGAGAGATACGATGTCGGAAGCGGAGAGATATGAGATGACATGAGAGATAAGACAAGTCAGTCAATGGTGAGGCTCGAACATGGGACTCAACGAACCTTGTCGTATGCCTCGAATTCGATACGCTCCTGGATGCTGCGGGAGCCGAGATCAACATGTCAGATCAGAAAGCACATGAAATGTTACAAATTGTGAATGACTGTGAGCGGGTATGATAATCGTTGAATGTCTCACCTCGCATTACGACCGATAGGAGAAACGTTGATCATGCCATTACGGAACTCGACGAATGTGCCTCTGTACAGTGATTTGTCGTATCAGTGCGCCATTGTTGGCGTTCAGGATTGACTGCGAGGCGCACGCAAACTCACCGCTTGACGGGCACATCAACCTCGCTCAGGTACCTGAGGATATAGTTGACGAGCTTCTTGTACTCCTCTTCGCCGACGTGCTTGATGAAGCTCGCAGATGCAAGCGGTTGACCAAGCTTGTAAGCAGTCAGACCGTTCTCAGCGAATCCGTAGTCGAACTCGTTAATCGCTAGTCATCCAAAAGAGTGATCAGCTTTGCTCGTTCCCATTGTCATGGCTACTCTATCATTGTCTGGTGCTCTACTAACGCGCCAGCGCGACTCACCGTTATCGCCCAGCTGCTCAACGATTTTCTTCAAGTCGCTCCCTCCCACAAAGGCAGTGACAGTGTACTCTCTCAGCTTCTTGAGCGTCGCGATCGTCTCTGGTGTCGCCGTTTGTCTGGCCAGAGACAAGGTGCCATCCACGTCGAACATGCAGATGGTCTTTGGGAACTTGCGTTGAGCATAAGGCAAGACGCCAGGGGGGAAAGTGATCGCTTCGCTGGGGACGACGGGGACGGACATGTTGGCGGGTAGTCTTTGAGATGTTTTCGAGGGAGTTAGATGTGTAAAGTAGCAGTAATGGAAGCTCGTCAAGCTACAAGTGATCAAGCTACACGTTTCACTGATGGTATTGCAGCTGCGGTATCGACGAGCTTTAGCTTGTTCGGTTGCTACGCGCTAGTATCCACGTTGTCAAGTACCGCCGGAAACAGTAACAGGAGTGACGTGGTTTTCTGGCGGTAGACGGAATCAATTCAATCACCGTTTATTATCAAGCATCGACGTGTCCGTTGCATTGATTGTCAGCGCGACAGCAAAGCAAAAGAGCAGGCGCGAATTTCAATTTATAAACATTTCACAACGCTATACACGACTGTAAACACTCCTTTTCCAGTCCTTTGGTTACACTCTCACCAGTATCCACCTCTCTCTATACTTTGATTGGCATCTGAGGAAGTTATCACCCATCATCGCAAAACCGCTGGAACCGCTCATGCCCCCTAAAAGAGGTCGACCCTCTCGCGCTTCCGCCACAGCGATCAGCACGAGTACCGCCACAGCCTCCTCTTCACCTTTGACACAACGAATCACCCGCTCAGCCGCACACCCAGTCTCAGCCACAAGTACTAGTCGAGACTCGTCAGTGCCAGCGACTTCGTCAGCGAGCATAAGCTCGAGCAGTACCCCTGATACCGATATTGTCATTGTCAAAGCTGAAGCTGAAGAGGGGATGCTTCATGCGCGCGACGGCTCGGCTTTGCGCGGTAGAAATATAGAAGAGCTTGGTGACGTGGAAGAGAAAGGTCTCTTGATGGCTAGATCAACTTCTACCGACTCGGTAGATGGCCACGATGCCAATGGCAACTCGTCTAGACGGAGGAGGGCAAAGGAAAAGCAGATGAGCTTTGAGAAAGTCGATTTGCAAGTTGAAGACGCTGGGCAGGGGTTGACAAGCAGGAAGGATAAAGAAGCTTTTGCATTGCTCGTATTACTTTGTGAGCTTCACTGCCCTTTTCCATCCGCTCAGAGCTGACATTTTTGTACAGATCTGTAAGTGTCACTATGTCGTCGCCCTGTCCCACCAAAACACTGTACTAAATCACGATTGATATAGCCTCCAAGGAATTCCGCTAGGCCTAACGTTCGGCACCCTCCCTTTCCTCCTGAAACCCCAATTATCCTATTCGCAACTAGCGGTATTCGCTTTATCGACCTGGCCTTACTCTCTCAAACTTCTCTGGTCACCTATAGTTGATGCGTGGTTTGTCAAAAAGTGGGGCAGGCGGAAAAGCTGGATCGTCCCTGTACAAGCTATAGTTGGTGCGGGACTGTGGATCATCGGTGGAAAGGTTGGAGGATGGTTAGAAGCAGTAAGTCACCTCTGCCACTGCCGTTCACCGTTACTGTGTGTTGATTTGAATTACAGGAAGAAATAGATATCCACTTCATCACAATGGTCTTCGGCAGCTTGATTCTCGCAGCAGCTACGCAGGGTATGTAGATGGCGGTTTGACTCGTCTGCATGTTTGTGCTGACCGCGTTTTTGGTCCGTGTGTAGACATTGCGGTGGACGGTGAGCTAATTGGTCACATGATAGCGAAAAGGTAGCTGAGGTAGCTGACAATGGCATAATAGGCTGGGCTTTAACGCTCCTATCCCAACCCAATCTATCATATGCCTCGACCGCGCAAACAATAGGCATCGGCATTGGCAATGCTCTCAGCTTTACCGTCTTTCTTGCATTCAATAGCGTTGACTTTTCGTAGGTCAAATCGTGTTTTCGATAGTCTTGGAATCTGAGGCTGACCAGTGCGATAGAAACAAGTATTTCCGCTCAAAACCGCTTGACTATGGTCTGGTATCCCTTGGCGGCTTCATGCGTTTCTGGGCAGTCGTCTTCCTTGTCATCACAATATGGATCGCGATTTTCACACATGAAGACCCTCCTAGTGAGGACGACCCGGATATGGATGTGAAAAAGGTCTACAAGATCATGTGGAGCATCGTCCGGCTTAAGAGTGGGTACCAGGGAATAACACAAGCTGTAGTGCACTACGCTGATCTTTCTTTTTTTCCGTCTGTAGACATCCAATCATTCCTGCTCGTCCATCTCGTCTGCAAGATCGGGTTCATGGTAAACGACTCTGTCACAGGACTCAAGCTGCTGGAGAAAGGTCTATCGAAGGAGGATCTGGCCGTTGCGGTCTTGCTCGACTTCCCAGCACAAATGGCAGTAGGATGGCTCGCGGCAAAGTGGTCGAGACCTGCTCCGCCATCAGCCGCTGGACACCCTCTTACCAGCGCAGCAGCACACTCTGGGACAAATGTGCTCAGACCGTGGCTCTATGCTTTCTGGGCGAGATTAGCGATGGCCGCTATTGCAGCGCTCGTTGTGGCAGGCTTCCCAAGTGGTCCGATCGGTTCAGGGTACTTCACTCTGGTGGTCGCCACGACTTTGCTGTCTTCGCTTACGAGGTGAGTACCGCTATAATGAGCTTGATTCCGAGCTCACGCAAACTGTTTGCAGCACGGTACAATTCGTTGGCATCTGCGCGTTCCACACGCAGATTGCGGATCCCTTGATTGGCGGCACATACATGACAGTAAGCTTGAGGAATATGCATGGTTGCAGAAAGAAGCTAATCCGTCGTGCATAGCTGCTCAACACCATCTCCAATCTTGGCGGAACATGGCCGAAGCCCCTGATCCTTCGCTCAGTCGACATTCTGACAGTGGCCAACTGTTATCCGGCCAAAACGTCACTCAGCGAAAGCGCAATCACCGAGTGCGTATCTGAAGCAGGTCGACATGCCTGTGCAGCATCTGGTGGAGTGTGCAGAACAGAGAGAGATGGGTATTACATAATGTCCGCTCTGTGTGTAGGATTGGGAGCTGCGCTGTTGATCATGTACATCCTACCTACGATCAAGCGGTTGTCAGGTGAGTCATGCTGGACGCAAATAAGGGGATGTAGCTTCATACTGACCTGTTATGACCTACTTAGGCCTGCCAATGTCTGCATGGAGAGTCAAGATACCTAATTAGTTGGAATTGCCAATGCATCCAAGGGTCACACGTTCTGCTGCACGTCGTGACAATTCTCGCACACTGCACGTGATTAAGTGAAAACGTTGGTGCTCGAGCCACCAGTCACGCTCGTTGGTGATGAAAGAGCGATAGTGACATATTCTATACTGACCGGGGGACAGCCCGCGTCTGGCTAGCAGCATCTGACCGACGACGACTATATGTGCTTGAGTCTCGTTAGGGAGCGTTGACAGCAATGCCCCACCTGACAACTTCAATAAACACGTTGGCTGACGCACTGACGCACTGACCTCTATTGATCGCTGTTGAATGGGTCTCGTGGCTCGTTGATCAGAACATGTCAATTTGATCAGATCAGTATAAACAACATTGATCTTCCTAGCTTCACTTCTCATCCCTTTTCCTTCTCGTCTACTACTCTGCTAAGCTCATACCATACGCTGATCATCGATCATCAGCAAGTGTGGTGAGCAGCACCTCTCACTCAGTCCTCCCGTGTTGATCCGACTACGCACACCCGATCAGACTCACTCGCTCAGACACAGTCACTCATAAAAACGACAACATCATCGTTCACTCTTCCTTTACCTTTGTCTCCACTATACAGGAAGGCAGCACAGAGACATGACCCGACCTCACGACACTGACGAGCGTCACGCAGGCCAGCAGGTACGTGCGAGAGCCGTGGCTTGCTCTGTGTGTCGACAGTAGAGAATCCTATACTGTGAAAAGGGCACAGTACGCTGACGAGAAGTTGGACCTTTCCTGTCTATTGCAGCTTCAGACAGTGCGTCACTAGCTGTCTATCGGTGCTTCGAGCTAGAGCTAATATCACTCACAGACGATGTCTGTGGAAGAGCGACTCAAAGCGCTGCACCATCATCCCCAGCAGCAATCCCTCTCCATTACCGCTGACCTCTTAGGAGAGAATGGAATGCTGAAGGAGCAGGTCGGCAGGAAAAATGCTGAGCTCGAGACCGTCCGACAAGAGGTTGAACGATATAAGAGCGAGCTTTCGAATCTTCGCTATCGCAAGGCTGACGAGGAGCGGCACAAGTTCGGCGAAGCGATCGTTGATACCCCCGATCACACTGCGGGTGGGATGAGAAAGTGCAGAGCCGTCTACTATCGCATCCCATCAAGTGACAACCATAGCTCGATTGTCAAGGCTGCTGTCCGCGTCACAGATGACGACAACCAAGCACTCACCCAACCGAATCCTGGCGACGACGAAGGCCAAGATGAAAACGCGCCCGCGCCGGCGGCTGGAAGCCTGCCCGCCCCTCGCCCTCAAGTAGGTTGCTGAGACTGATCGTAGTCTGCTTTGCGCTCACATGTCCACTCGTACAGCCCAACGACGGTAACATGTCCTCCAAAGGCAACCGGACGACCCATGGACGGAAATTCAGCAATGCGGACCAGCCTCCCGGCAAACGAATTTGGACATTTGCGGACGATCTACCGGTTGGCAGAACACAGCCGGCAGTTAGTCTTGGCTTGACGGACGATGATCTATACGAAAAATACGGCCACATCATCTCGGAGGAACTACAACAGGGCGGCAAAGAACGTCGTGACGAGAATCAGCGCTCAAAATCATCTTCCGGTCCACACCTGCATTCCAGTGCAGTGTCCTTGTCTATCCATCGCGAGCCTGGTACAGCCATCCTCACTACCGTCTACGACTTCAGTAAACCGATTGATCCTCGCTATTTACGACCGTGCTATGTCGCCCGCTTCCTGCAAAGGTCAATGGACATTATGAGACGTCAAGACAAGTTAGCCCTTAACAAGCTACTGGCAAGATGTAAATTATCGCTGGATTCGGGTTTGAAAGAAGCCACATTGGCAAAATTGCTGTACGTGGCTTATGCAGCTCAAGTGATCTGCAGCGCCTACTTCATGCTCGATCACGAGCATGATAGGAGGACTGTGTGGGGAAATGCAAGGCAATTTCTCACGCGCCAATATCACAGCGACTTGCGAATCGTCAGAGAAGCTGCATGTGCGGCATGGAAACGAGACTCTGCGCACATGTCTGAAGCGGAGAAGAAGCACCGGAAGAGACCATTCGACATCCTGCGGATCAACCTCGGAGAGGAGTTTGAGTAGTCATGCCAATCATCTGTCGAACCCCTAATGCACCGCCACAGAGTAGTCTATATTGATTCCCAGTATCACATGACCACATCATCGCTGTGCTCTTCCCTATCATTCGCCACCAGCTCCGCCACTTCTCTTATCCTCTCTTCCAATACCGCCTCGGACAAGTACCTGCCCAATATCTCAATCTCATCCTCATGATCGCTCATTAACGCCGCTACGTCTTCTGCCGAGAACGACGGGAATCGAGCTGCCAATTCTGCCGGGAGAGGAGGTTGGGATGAAGTGTATGGTGACAGCATGAAATTTCGGGGGAAATCCTTTTCACTGTTGATAGATTTTATAGTTTGATATGCTAGTGTCGATCGAAGTTTGTTTCGTTGCGCTTGATCACTTCGACCAGTAGTATTTGATATTTCCGTCCAGCTATCTCAATGCATTAGTTTGTGTATTCCAAAATGGTGCAACAAGAGGACTCACTCATCGCGGATGTATACTCTCCTCCAGATCGACAGCAGCGCAACCTGCTTCCTCCCTTCCGGTAATGTCTGGTACCACGTCAGTGATTTGACTCGAATAGAGACAAGAGGAGACCCACTGTATCATGTACTAGCCTTCCAAGAGCTATAGCCGCATCGTCCAGGGTATCAAAATTATCTTTGAGGGTGAGGACATCAACTAGTCCTTCGATATCCAGTGCAACCCCGTCGACAAGTTGCTGTGCCAACGTGACGAACAGTTTCTGGAATGCCGGTCGATTAGACAGTAATGAGGCATGTTGTTCGAGCGACAGAGGTCGTGCACGAGATTGTGTAGAAGAAGATGAAGAAATGAAGGATTCTCGAAGGTCGCTTTGTATTTTTACCAACTCCAGTTCGTCGTCAAGCTCTGCGTACACCAAGCAACTGTCAGTTCCAGTGTTGTCACAAGTACTCGTGTTCCGATTACTCACCTGCTAGGCGTTGATTCCTGGCTTCGGTAAATCCTTTGCCCCGTACATCCGCAATTGCTGCCAGTTTTGCTATCGACCCAACAAGCTGTAGTGCCACGAGTCAGCTAAACGTCTGAATACGACAAACTCTCGACACTTCTATTAATGATGAAAGAAACACTGACATGTTGCTCCTCCAGTTCTTTGGTCGTTTCGTCCACCAGAACATCCGCTAAAGCACCTGCCGCCTCGCCATACCGCTTACAAGCGATATGATGTAACCATGACAGCTCGGGATATGCGTGTATCTCGAAAAATCGGGTAACAAGGGATCCATAAACCTCATCTTGCGTTAATAGGGCTTGAGGTTGACCTGTGACGTGTTAGTCTTGCAATGTCACTTGCAGAAATGGTGAGCTGGGGACTAACCTTGATCGATATACCACTGGTACAGCACAAAGGCAAACTCTTCTCCGAATCGCTCGATGTATGTCTGCAGTCTCGCCGGTCCTGCCCCCGCTATGGGTTCGTGACACAGCGCAACAAGTGTTGGGAAATCGCTGTGATGCTCTGCGAGCGCAAAAGCTTCGGCCACCCGATCGATCCCAACTGAATGAGGCACAAAGATCAGCTTGATATTGACGTTACGGGGCACAAAAGCTCACCCAGAGGTCTAATGACACGCGGTTTCATCGTTAACCATTTCTCCTTCAGGCCCAAACCTTCTTGTGGATCTGCTCCATCATCCATCTGCCTTCTGAACACGCAGTGATCAGCCTTCTTTCTTCTTCGCATAAAATATCTCCGACGCGGAACGCTCACCTAACTGTTGCTCTACACTTGTCCTCCATGTTCGCACACAAAGCCGCAGCGAGAGAAGCCATCTGGCCTTTCAACTGTGCTTGAAGATGCTGCTCTCTCCTCAAGTTCGGTTCGCTGTGCTCGGAAGCAGGTTCATCAATGACTGAACCGAGATCTCGGGTGCGTTCTTTGATCAACTGCTCGGTTGTCGAGTAGAGGAAGTCAAGTGCATCGATGAGCGTATCTTGAGCTGTCCAGACTTCGACAGCGGGCTTCTCGCGGTCAATTTCGTATGTGTCCACCTCTTCTTCTCTATATCTTGCGGCTGTCCTCTCGACAAGCTGATGGCGCGTAAGCTCACGCATCCACGGTCGGGGGATGACGCAAAAGCTTACCACAAATATTTTGTTCGCTTCGCTGACCCATGATGCAAGCTCATTGCGGTTTGCATTGATTTGAGCAGCCTTGAACGTTGCGAAGACAACTTCCAACAATTTATTGAGATTTTGCACCTATCAATGGGGTCAGCCTTTGCCACTCTATTCGAGAATGACGCTTACCTGCGTTCGGAAAAACAATCGGACGAAGTCCTCTTCTTCCTCGACATCCAGTTGATGCATGTAGAACAGGATAGCGTCGGACAGCAGCGAGCTTGGCGATCGGGTATGTATTTGACTACGTTTGATCAGCGAGTGCTACTTCTTTCGACGGTGTTCATCTCACTCCATGAGCTTATTTTGATAGTCCCACAGGTCAATGGCAGCGCGGACTTTCTCTGCGTCTCTGCACAACCTCCGTCTTGAAGCTTGCGGTAACTGTATACACGGTCAATCCGGGACGATTATCGGCACTATAGGCCGAACTCACGATACTGAGCAGTCCATTGTGTCGTATAAATGCCATAAGCTCTTTGAGTCGAAGCAGTCGGTCGCTGAGCTGGGCTCGTAGCTCGAAGATGGCTGGCATATATGGAGAGCCTACAAGGGGGTATCAGTCTGATTCATACCAAGAATTCGGAGCCCTCACTGGAAGCCAGGATCTCGGCAGACACTGCCTCGGCTGCTTGGGAGGCATCGCCTTGGAATCCAGCGGGGAGGTCGAAGGAAAGGGGATTCTGAGGTGTACTTGTTTAGTTTCAAGGTACTGCGCCTCGCGGAAACTCACATCGCTCCGCTCGCCAAAGAAGACCGCTTGTTCCATCTTGGACTTGAGACGGGCTGTAGCGGACGATTGTTGTGTCCTAAAGCATTCGGCTTCAGCTCACTGCTTTAAGCCGCGAAGAGACTGGGACTCACAAGGCCTTTGAAGATCTGGAAGGCTCTAGAGCCTCGACAGAAAGCAGACCACCAAGTGCCGGTATCGCAACGATGGAGGGTACAGTCCCCTTCTTTGCGGAAGTGCTCGTGCCAGCCCCAATGAAAGCGTTCCTTCCCGTATCCCGCAGCGTAATTGCCTCCTCGTATGGCGCGGCTGTATCACGATCAGCTGTGACCTCTTGACATCTGAAGTGACATACCTTCATCAAGGGAAACCATCACTATCACCTCGGCGAAACGGATGAAAGCCATTGTGCTACCAGTGGGCACGAGCAGTCTGGGAACGTCGAGCATGCGGGGATCCCGATGCTAGGCGATAGGTCAGAGAGACACAATGTAGCTTTGATCAGAATACATACTGCGAGATAAGACACGTTGATAGCCTTGGAAACGATTACGGTCTGGGATCTTGGATGAATGCCAAATGTGACGATAGCGTGTGAGTAATGGACGCGAGGATAGCCGGATGACCCAGGTTGTTGCTCCGTATATGACACGAGGGCTGCGAGCTCGTCTTGTCTGTAGGTTTCGAAGGAATCAGGTGCCGAAGATAGGGACAGATGCAGCCTACTCACCCGCAAGGGACAATGTCGTTCAAGACGAGACTGACAGATGCTCCCGCCCAGGCATCGCCAAAAAGCGTACTACCCACTGCTTCATGCAGATCAAGTTCTTGAACAAACTAGCGATGTCCATCAGCTCAGACTTCAACCTGTATAGACGTCACTTCAGCGCTGACTTACTTTTTGTCCATCAGGGCCAAATGCCCATTTCTGTATCGTCCGCTGCGCAAGGAGGTACACATCGCCAGCTGAGCTAGCGACTGCGTGTATGCCCTCTCTGTCCTCGCTCGAGCTGAACAAGACGTTAGTGGCTCGACCGAACATGCCTCCAGGCCGAGTAAGGGGTATGACGCTGGGTACCAATCGCCCGCCAGATGAAGCGACAGTAAGTCGGAAGGCGAGGGAAGAGGTGGTCGTGATGACAAAGTTGTTACCCTGTAGGAAATCAAACTGTCAGCGCTACACTCACGTGCTGGTTAAGACTGCATACTCACGTCGACTTTGCACAAGTGTTCCACATATTCGTCATCGCTCAGCTCCAAGACGATCTCCTGATACCTCTCGACGTTAGCCAGAGCGAGGCTCATGCTTTCCCAGAACCGAATCTCGCCAGTGGAGTTGACGAGGATCATTCCAGGCTCAGCAGAAGCGGTGCCTGTGTAAAGAGCTGCCAGGACTGGCGGTTGGGTCGGGGCACTGCTATATGATGCGTTTGGAGCGGGGAAGGTGTAGGTGGTCGGTGAAGAGTGTGTGCGCTGCGATACAAATAGCGTTTTAGCATTTTCACAGACGATTTCGGCGAATGAGCGCGAGCTCACCTTGAGATAATTCCACGCTACGCAGAAAGAGGGAGTTGCGACCATTGCGAAACCGCTTTTCGGGTCAACATGCCCAGCAATGGGTGATGTGACCAGGTCTGAAAACGTTGTTAGCTTCCTGCATTTCGCATGATTATCAGCGGAGTCATACTGACCTGCACTTTTGACTAGCTGTGCGACCTCTTTCGGCAGTGCTCCAAGACTAGCAACCACATGCCTCTCATCCTTACTCCAGAACACCCTATCTCTATCCCTCTCATAATCGCCAGCCTCCAACCTCGTAGTCCTAATTGTTTCTCCAGCTGAAGAAGTCGGTGAAGCTCTCTTGACTACTGCTAAGCGCGAAGACCTGACGGATGGTGTAGTCGGGTACGGCGCGACAGCTTCCCGCTCTCGATGGGATTGGGATTGCTCGGAGAATATGGACGGTGTGCCCCTTATTGAGCGCGTTCCAGCAACTGACCCAGTGTCCCGTAAGCGAGACGGAGCGCGGCGGGGCGTCGCCCGAGTCGACGGCGAGTTGAACATGGCGCTGCGTGTGCTAGTTGCAGAGAGAAGGGACGAATATCAAACAAGATGTTGGAATTGGATCACTGTGACATGGTTGTGCGCGTTGATGCAACAAAAGGTTGAATCACGTGATTTTATTCTCGGTTCCAGTTCATATCGTTCTTGGTTGTCTTTTGGTTATAAATGCTCAATCCTGTCTCTTGTTGTTAACGTACCTCTTCGCTGTTCATCTATCACGGCAGAAGAGCTTTCATCCACGTCAGTGTATTGAAGCACATAAGAGAGCGAGTCGTTATGGCAGAGCAGAAGAGTGCAGCGGTAAGCTTGGTGATGATTTTTTCCATCCTCTACCTCGCTGATAGACTAATGCTCGACTCGTTCAGCACGCTGCGCGACCATCATGGAACAAGGACGAGTGGGCCGCTAAAGCCAAAGAGAAGGATGCAGAATATGCCGAGCGGGCCAAAGAGGCTGAATCGGCGATGGCAGCGGGTATGTCATTTGTCTCTCGACACTTTGCCCATCCTTGCCGAACCACCAAAATACTGTACTCGACCCTCGCATTCCTTTCTGGCTCTACGGCGCAAGCACCTCGATTCTATGTACAGTGTCACTGACAATATGGCTTTGTGTATAGGGAAGCGCCCACGACACAAGATGGAGGATATCCCGAAACCCACCAAAGCCCTTGAGGCGCGATCAGAGGATCTGGAGTTGAATAAGAATAATAACAAGACTATGCTGGTGCAGACTACTGCCACTGGTCAAGGGCCTAGAGGAGCTGGATTCTACGTGAGTCCAGTATGCCCTCTTCACAACACTCGCAGTACAAGTAGCATCTGAGAGGACCTCGTAGCTGATATCAGATTGTGTGGTCAGTGCGAGCTGTGTAACAGGACGTTCAAGGACAGTTTGTCCTACCTCGACCACGTCAATGGCCGGATGCGTGAGTGGATGACTGGATCAACGAAGAGCAGTGCTGACATTCAGTCAAATCTGCGCTGCATCCGATCATATGTCTCTTGACAATCTTTCGGTGTTTGTCACATATGTCATCTCACTATCATTCTGGTCGGCGATTGTAGATCTGGCCAAGATGGGCCAAACGACGCAAGTGTCACGCTCGACATTAGCTCAAGTGCGAGCCAAGATCGCTTCCTTGCGCGCGGCAACAGCGACCAAAGTCACAGCGCAGAACTACGATTTCAACGAACGATTAAAAGCTGTGCGCGAAGCAGAATTGTCTGATAAACAACAGCGTAAGGAGGAGAAGAAGAGGAAACGCGCCGAGAGGCGAGAAGCAGACCAATTAGGCAAAATCGGGATCATCATTCATCATGATGACGACGATAGTAAAACCGAGGCAACGGCGGCAGCAGCGATAGGGAAAGACGGCAAGGTCGACCCGAAATTGAAAGCGAGAGAAGAGCGCGAAGCCAAGAGACGGAAAAAGGAGGAAGAGGAGATGATCCAGAGAGCCCAAAAGGATAACGACGATATGGCCGCCATGATGGGTTTCGGAGGCTTTGGCAGCGGCAAGAAGCGCTGACCGTGCTCATCCAAGTTTAGCAAGAGTAGAGAACATGTTGTATCACTCAATGCGAGTAATGTATGCATTATCCGTTCCGCGCGAGCGACGAATTACCAGAAGCGCGTCACAATTAGGATTGTAGAACTGAATGCGCCCTCGAGCGCATATCGTGCACTTTCAGTCCTCCCTGCAGATTCGGAGCCGCAACCAGCTAACCACTAGAGATGCATTCTGGTCATATATGTACCAATCCGTATACCCGCCTACCATATACCATCACGTAACACAAAACACTGAACGAACGGCTGTTCGCCATCATACGGAATACACCCACTCGGACAGGTGGAACGAAAGGGGAACACTGGGAACATAAATGAGACGAAAGGGGGTAAAATCGAGTTAAGAGGAAGAGAGAAGAGGAACATCTATTAAAAAGTATTTTATCAACAGCGCAAGAAAAATGAGAATGTACAGTCGTGAGATGAGCTCGATGTGATATTTTGAGTTGTTGTTATCTATTCCACACCGAAACCCATAGTCTCCTCGACGCTATAGAATCGGTTTCAGTCAGCCATCGAGTCTTTTACCATCAAATGCACGATCAAGACTCACGCAATCGTAAGTTTTTGCTCGAGTGCTTCATATGTCGCGTACGGCGGGAGATCGATACGGTTGAAGCAGGTGTCTGATGATAGTGATCAGCCGACTGTGTACAGAAGATGAAGTTGGGCTCACGTGATTTCGGCAGTTGGTCTGGTCCACCTGCCTTCTCGATGGTGAAACGACGAGGTCCATCACTGCCTTGGAGATCTCGGAAGCGTGCTAGGCGAAAAGGGTAAGTTCAGGTTACGCAACAGACACGAAAGTCGACTTATCTCCAACTGGAATTCTACTGGTACCAGTAGAGACTGGAATTGAAGAAATGGATATCAGCAACTATCAGAGCAGATACCAGACACTGCTAGAATCGCTATGGATAGTACTCGGCACCAAATGCAAGTAGATCCTGAATGCAGCTTCTGATACTCACATTGTAGCAATCGACTCTTTCTCTCCGCTGGCCAGCTAATGTGGCGTCGTCAGTTCGCTGAGCGAGATTATCTAGTCTGATGTACTCACCCGCCAACAATCTTCCAGAACCATTCGATGACTTCATCCGATGGGTTGCTGGGAACCATCAGCACAACTTCCTGATTTGCACACTCACTATCCCCTGTAGTCTGTGTGCTTGATCCAGTCCTGAGTATCAATTTCACTCATACCGCCAATCAAGAGCTACACGAGTTGACATCAGCTTGAGCAAAGGCGACTGGAAGTTTGAAGATTCTCACCTCCAACTCTCTCTCGTCAAAGACGTTGATCAACTCCTGAGGGATCAATTCGTTGAAACCAGACATGAAGGCGTCGAATTGCTCGCTGACTCGGGTGGAGATACGGTATTCGGTGACGTGGCTACGGACGGGTGCGTAAGCGGGTGCCTCGGCAGATAAAATGATGACTCACTCTACGTAATCCTTCTTGTTGCCTTCTGTGACATCGATGTTCCGCCCGTTCTCCTTCAGATCCACAGTAACAACCTCTCCAAAGTGCTCCTCGGTGATCGAGAAGGTATCCTCGATGACATCGGTGATATCGTTCTCCAACATCCAGGTAAGACCTCTATGCAAACCACTGTCCACACTCTCAAGATCTTGCAAGGTGATCTTCTTCTTCAATATCATTTTGTAGAAGGACACGATGAAGTAGGCATCAAGGAATCGACGGTGGAAGATACCCAATCCGACGACTCGGCCGATGAATTTGAAGTAGTTGAGATGTTCAGGGTTGACACCAGAGTTGGGGTTGATTTGTAGCGTGTAGTTGTCGTGCGCCGAGTATTCGAACAGGCAATAGAAGGGGTTGAACATTTCGTGAGACAACAGGAAGAAGAACTCTCTGCAAGTAAAGTCAGTGACCGACCATTATGTAAAAATGTCTTAACCCACCTCGACAAACCACCGTAATCCAAACCATCTTCGCCCTCGAACTTGATCATCAAACGCTTCTTCAAGTCGTTGGGTGTCTGCCTCATAATCTCTGTGTAACTACCCTCGAAAATGTTCTCACGCGACACCTTGATGTGGCATTGACCAGTGTTCGACCTGAGGGCAGGTTGAGATCGGAAGTAGATAAGCTTGCGTCGGAAGTCTCGCTTGTACTGTGGAACATTCTGGTCGAGCGACGATGGCAAACGAGGATCGTCCCAAGTCGTCGTTTTCGTGTTGTGGTCCACAAAGTAGACTCGCGCTGTAGACGTGAGACGCATCTCCCAGCCGCTCGGCAATGGACCAAGCTGGCTGACGGTTTGTGGTTGCACCGACATGTTGCCCTGACCCGGAGCAATGACACGAAGTAATTGTTGTCGTCGGGGATCAACCCATGTCGTTGTACGGGTGTTGTGGTCAACGAAATATGGCCTGCCTTCCGGCGTAAACCTTTGCTCCCATCCAGCAGGTAGTGGTCCCTGACCAGCAGTCGTTGCATTGCTGGCAGCAACTGGGTTCGCGCCACCGTTGGTCGGCGTGGCCGCACCAGTCCCTTGAGGCTGAATATCCAGCATGTCATCCGCAAGTGTACGCTGGTTGTGCCTCGCCCTCGCCTCACCAGTGGAAGTGGCCTGGTTTGCACTGTTGGATTGCTGGTTATCGCTGGGTCGGTTCCAGGTGGTTGTGCGGGTGTTGTGATCAACATAATATTGCCTTCCGAGATGATCAATTCGCCTCTCCCATCCTGCGGGTAGCGGACCCAATTGATCCGAGTGTGAGTCGAACTCGTGGCCAGCGGTGGTGTTGGTGCCGGTTTGACCAGTCGCGGCGGCCTGAGTCGTTGGCGCGACTGTTGGGGCACCCGAGGCAATTGCAGCAGCAGCGTCCGCGTTGATAGGTTGAGGTACGGCAGCTGAAGGCACACTTATGGAAGGGGGCTGCGCCTCACTACGACCAGGACTTTCTGGCTCGGGTGACGCATTGGCGGGACGGAGAGTCGATCCCGGGCGCGAGCCAGCTGCAGCGTTTGCGGCGGCGGTGTTGAGTGAAAGAGCGGAGCCGTTGGCTGGAGCGTTGAGCATGGTGGTCGATCCGGAAGCGGCAGGTCCGGCATTCTGGATCGGGGTGTTGGTCTGGGTAGACAAGTAGACGATGAGTTTGCCCTGCACAGCTTGGTTATCCGACCCCTTCTTCAATTCCTTAGTGAGCATTTCTGCAATATCGATTGTAAGCTAGTTTGCACTCTGACTGATCCCCAGGATTTAGCTCACCCTGCCCTCCAAGCTCCAAGTCAATGACATCGGAGACCTTGACATTGATGACACCCAAAAACCCTTGGTCCTGTCGGAGACGTTTCAGCTCGAGATGTCACCGCCGAGGTGTTTTGGCATACTCACCTTTCTCTTGAACTTGCGTTGGTCAAAGATCTGCACCGCGACAATGGACGAGTCTTTGACGGTTCTGAAGGAAGGTCAGCGCGTTGTCCCAGATATCCTCATCGATCCATCGAGTGGTCACGAAATAACTGCTCACATGTCAAAGTTCCTGATTATCGATGACAATGTTAGCCTGGCGCCTTCTAAAACCTGACAAACCAAGCGACGACTCACTCATTCCAGTAGGGGTTGAGGGTGCGCTTGATGACTGATGTTGTGTGAATCTGCTCAGAGTCTACAGAGACAATGGCGAAAGGGTCTGGGAGTCGAAGGATGTCGCGCTTGATGAGAGAGTCGGCAGCGACGACTGTGGGAATGGGATGATCGATGGGTGATCATGATAAATAAAGTAAATTCGCATGATGGGTGAAACACGGCAAAGAATGAGTCAGATTGGGCGATAGGAGTTTAGGGCACGTCGTAAGTGGGTTGGATTTGTACATAGACGCGGGTGTAGATGAGTTGAGCAAGGCGTTTTCAGAGATGGGGGGAGGATAAAGGATGTATTGATCAGCGGTAGTCATCTAAATATACTGACACAGACACGTTTGGAGTTGACTTACTGGTGACGCGGATGGTCCGCGATCTGTCGGTCATTGATGATAGTGTGTATGCATATGTGCGTATAGCGAGAAAGTCAATTCGAGAAATGTGTCGCGGGGAAACAAGCAATGCAAGTGAAGATAATAATAGGAGGGATTTAGTATGATTCGATGCTTTGTGAAAGGTGACACATCGTCGTTGGGGCGGTGTTACTCATTGGATCACACTTACAGATTGCGGTTCCCACTAGCGCTGTTGGCGACCATCTTGCCAGATCGTTCTAAGCGGTACGATCAGGGGTCGAATGCGGTGGGTAGTGTGTGCTGCTGGACACGCAGACCTGAAAGGTTATTGTAACAAAGAAAGGATGAGATGTAATGTAACTAGTGCTAAAACGACCAAGTGAAAGTGAAATCCTATGAGCCGTGAGCCGTGTTACTGCGACATCCGTCATCACCAATCACTCCAAAATGCCACCAATCCCACTAACGGGATCAAATCTTCTACCTGTCGTGTATTTTATTCCATTTTATCCCATTTTATCCCACACATAATGTCTCAATTTGAGCTATTTTGAGCTCACCCCGTACACCCGGTATCTATGCTAGTCTTATCCCAGTCGTCATTGCTGTATTAGTTCGTCTCACTGCGCGTATCGTTTGCCAAATGTGGCAGAGACGACATAAGAGAGTGCGTTGACATCTACAAGTCAACGATTAATTACCGACAGAATGCATCATGCTACGGACCCCTTCAAGCTGATCACCTGTGTGGCTTCCACCTATACTCGTACACTTCATTTTTCAGGCGCATCGGACAGATCCGAAGATTCTGCCGAACGACCTCGCTGCGCTTTGCCAGTTCCACGTTTCCGTCCGCCTGAGCGTTGTGGTCTGCCACGCGTAACTGAACCTGGCTCTTGCTTGGGCGTAATAGCGGTCGCGGCTGACTGTCTGCCACCCGATTTCCGTCTTGAAGGGGTATCGGTCGCTGATGACTTGCGCGCCTATACGCGTTTGTCGAGAAAGGGCGTATGCCATCAAGGGTAAATAACATAGGGAGGGTGACATCGAAGTAATCTTGCGCTGTCAGCTTATAGTCAATCACGGTGCCGAGAACGCAGTGCATACCTTGCGTACAGGCTGGTCGTCTTCGACTTTGACGTCAGGCTCAGACTTGATTTTGCGTCCCTTCGCAGCAGCGGCTTTCTGCCTGGGTGTAGTCACTTTGGCCGGCTTGACATCCTCGCTACTCTGACTCAAAGCAGACGAGCTTTGTCCTCCGTCCTGACAATACGTAACTCAGCATGCGGCTGTATTCTCTCGCAAATAGCTCATAATTACTTACAGACTGATCGCTGTCATCTTCGCTCTTGGCTCGCTTCTTGCTCTGGCTCCCTTTACCGCCTTTACTGATCTTTGGCTTGATCTCGACTCCATCTGGCATCATTTGCAGCTCTTCCACTACAGCGGTGGTTCTACCGCCCACCTCGATGAAACTGATTGTGGCCGGTGAGCCATTAGGCTGCCCGGTCAAAACAGATTCTGATCAGCAACTAAAATAGTACTCCGAAACACATGGACGCACCAGGGCTAAGAATTGCTTATTTTTCGGCTTGATGTCCTCGCCGCCGGTCTCCTCGTCTTCTCCAAACTCTTTCCGCTTCTTGGCCGCCCCCTTATTTTGCTTAGCGCCTTTGCCCCATCTCCAGCGGAATAACCAGTCCTCAGGGAACTGCTTCGAGTCGGCGTTGACTCCTACTGCCGTAAGCGGGACTTGACGGAGCTGGTGATGCAAGTCTTTCACATTTTGCTCGGAGAGATTCGGGACGGGGCATGCTGGATGTATGCGGGCTTGGTAGAGCACTCTACGTGAATGAGTGGTGTCAGCCTTTACTGACTCTTGCCCATTAAGATAGTGAAATTGGCGCACTCATCTGCCACCCACTACAATATCGAGCAACATCCAAGTTAGCATCAATGTAGCGAGTATGTGACGGACTGACAACCCACATTGCCCACTCCAGCACTAAAGGCCTGATCCATGATCATACCTTTTGTAGTCCCCTTCTTCTTCGCGATCAACGCCTTAAACTCCTCCAGAGACGGATGACACAGAACAGGGTCAAAGCCGAGAGCTGAAACTGGTGGGTGATCTGTCACAGGGTCTGGAAGCAGTCTTAATCTGCCCAATCTGCGGCCTGTGCCATGTCTGGTTGAGCACATGTGACTCTGGCTTTCAGACGAAAACTCACCATCGAGGAAAGCGAGTTCACGGGGCTCGTCGGATATAGAGCCTGGCTGCGGTTCAAGCTTGAGCACGCTGTGAGAATGTCAGGTTTCGTATGTATATCAACATATTCTGACTTGCAATTTGTAGAACTTTGTGTGCGGTACACGGATCAGCCAGCCATGAGTATACGATGCGACACTAGTGCTTACTCTCGGAGGCCACACGTTGGGGCTCTCCCGGGGCTTCCGACGATACCAAGTGGGTTCCTGCCCTTTGAGCTGGATCATACCCGTCATGCCGAAATGCATGACTGGGAAGCGTCCTTTACCAGAGAGCGTCATCCAGAAGCTGCGTGCACAATCAGCCTCTAATAACAGCACTGTTGATCATCGTCGACTTGGAAGAGAGCTCACGTCTTGCCCTTTCGCTCGCAGCCGGTGATCGTGCGGCCGATGATCTCTTGCGCCTAACCACTAACTCAGTATACGTATACTGCACCGAGAGAGAGACGCACAAAGGCATTATGGTCCGTTCCTCCTGTGTATACAATCTTGTCCTCTGTTGCATCAACAGCTTCGATCTTGTAGCCTTTGCAAGCTTCTGCAATGAGCTTTCGAGCTCTTTCGACCTCTACAACGCGAATGATTAGCAGCCCTCAGTAGCCAGCAGTGCTGCGAGGTAGCTCACCTGGTAGCTCTGGCATCTTTGAGCGAGCTGGGCTATCAGTCCGATTGGCCAGTTTAAACAATATGGTGACACGATATTGAACATTAGACAAGTCTGTATTTACCGGGTGTCATCATCGTCCGTTGTCCGATCAGGCACGGTCACCCAAAAGTGCCTCAACAACACACGTGACATGACTGAGGTGTGGGACATGAGACCACGCATGTATCTACCAAGAATTGGCCACCGTACTTTGCCCCATTTTACCCAACGAAGATCCTCCATCCAATATAATTGCAGAGAAGAGCAAAGCAAGATGCCTCTCATTGCGCCCGTCACTGTTCAACAGGCGCGAATGCGGGCCGAGCCGTATCTCCAGCGTATACAGCTTCTGGCGCGATTGGCTTTATTGTATAGGTTGATACGATTCGTCCTTATTCCGAGTTACAGGTATCTCTATGCCAAAGGTCTTGGAGGTACTATCTTGGCCATTCAGGACCGTATCAAAGCAGTAGGTCACCGCCTGATCTCTCACAAACGTCGATAATGACATGGGTCACTGATCAACATCACTGTAGATCGTTGTGAACATCGTTTTGTCCCTGCCCTCGTCTCGCGCCAAGATCTCATCGGAACTCGCCAAAGCTCGCGGTCAGCTACGTGAGAAGCTGGCACCGTCCAAATATCCCGACGGCGTGACACTCACCACCGTAAGGTCCTTGCCTGCACAAGGAAGGAGTAAGGAATGGTTGCAGAGCGAATGGGATAATCTGAAGAAACTCGAGCGAGGGGATGTCGATGAAGGCCGAGTCAGCGGGGCTGTCTACCACGTCAGTTGCTCATTATGGAGATATGAAGGGTACAACAGCTGACGACGTTGCGTAGGGCGGAGAGGAGCTCAACGCTGTCATCAATGAGGCCATGGCACGGTTCATCGTCTCCAATCCACTGCATCCCGATGTCTTCCCAGGAGTCAGGAAGATGGAGAGTGAAATAGTCAGCATATGTCTGAACCTGTAAGCTGCTTCCTTAGTTGGCTGCTCAATGTATTCCACTGACTGCCTCGCCCTAGTTTCAACGCTCCCGATGGCGCAGGTACTAGTGAGTCTCTTACTTCCACCAATCTTCACCGGCCAATGCTCATTACGCGTCTCTAGCTACTTCCGGAGGTACCGAGTCCATCGTCATGGCTGTTAAGACACATCGCGACTGGGCACGAGCGACGAAGAATATCACTGCGCCAGAGATGTGAGCTGTCGCACGTAACACGATGTCCTTGTCGCCACTAACCAGCTGATTTGCGAATAGGGTCATCCCTGCATCTGCTCACGCAGCGTTCTGGAAAGCATCACAATACTTTGGCATTAAGCTTTGGGTCATTCCTGTAGACCCCATCAGTCGCAAGGCCGATGTTAAAGCTATGAGGAGGGCAATGTACGCATGTTTCATTCATTAAACCTGGTTCGAGCTAACTCGATAGCGTGCAGAAATCCGAATACGATTATGCTAGTCGGTTCCGCCCCAAATTTCCCAGACGGAGCCATCGTATGTCAAATCAGTCCCTCACTTGGATACTCTCTGACATGTGACGTGACCAGGACCCTATACCTGCATTGGGCGCACTTGCGAAACGCCATAACATTGGTCTTCACGTCGATTGCTGCTTGGGATCTTTCATCATGCCTTTCTTGGACAAGGCTGGGTTTGGCGACGGGGTAGAACCATTCGACTTCAGAGTGAACGGGGTCACAAGTATCAGTTGTGACACGGTGAGTGCTATTCCCCTCCCCTTCTAGCTGTGCACTTATCAAACCGTTTCGCAGCACAAGTATGCTTTCTGTCCCAAGGGTGAGTGCAAAATGATTCATCTCACGCCCAATGTCATACAGCTTATCCCCTGGTACAGGCTCGTCGGTCATCATGTACCGATCTGCTGAATTGCGACGCTTCCAATACTACGTCATGACTGATTGGGCCGGTGGTGTCTACGCGAGTCCTTCATTGGCTGGTTCTCGGTATGTCTAGCGTTTCGTTAATCTTACAAGTATCCCGAGCTGAGCTGTATTTTAGGCCCGGATCCATTTTGGCGGGAGCTTGGGCTGTGCTCAACTATGTCGGTTCGGAGTGAGTCGTCTCCTTGCCTCAACGATCAGTCAGTCTTCCGCGACGCTGATCAAGTCACGTGTGATAGCGGATACACCGAATCATGTCGCCTCATCGTGTCAGCTGCGCGGAGCTTCATTATTGAACTCAAAACGCGATTTGCGGACGACCTGTTCGTACTAGGAGATCCAAAAGCGTCCGTGGTGGCTTTCGGGAGCAAATCATTGAACATCTATGATATAGGAGACAAGATGGGGAAGAAGGGATGGCATCTTAATGCCGTGGCTGGAGACATGCCAGGTCTTCATATGGCTTTCACAGTATGTCTTCCGTTCTTCAGGCACACCTATTGTAGCGTCGCAGCCTTTCTCGCAGTTTAGCAGCTCGGAAGAGCAATGGAAGCTGACTAGTGATTGGTACGATCGATGTAGAGACTGACCGCCAAGAACGTCGATAAGCTCATTCAGGATTTGGCCGCGGTAGTGGAAGAAATTAAGAGCACCAAGAGTGAGGCAGGGAGCGAAGGCGATATGGTGGCGCTGTACGGTAAGTATACCCATCAGAGCAGCATACTACCGAACTCCACGTGCGGTGGGAAAAAGTAAACGAAGCTGATATACTGGTTTTTGACTTGTAGGTCTAGGCCAAACTAGCGCTGGGCCTCATGTCGTGGCCAAGCTGGCGGAAACCTTCTTGGATACCTTATATGAATAGCCCTTGGGCGGGACTTGGGATCACTTGGACGCTTGAAGGCTGATTGTTTATGACTATGTTACTTATTCGGAGATGATGATTATGCATACAGGATGATCAGCAGATATGTCGTGATACGTGATTATATTCCGATTGAAAGGGCGTGATTGAGCAGATTGTATTAGAAGGCATGCGAGAATGCAGGAGTGAGTGTATAGAGATATTGGAAAAGATGTGTGAAGCAACCGGGATGATATAGGTAGCTGCGTTGTCGACTGGCGATTCACTGTAATTTCTTGGAGTCCGGTCCAGAATGCAGTAGATTGACGCATTCTTGTACGACTATGAAGCCAAGTGGAGTCAGCTCATATTCTTGCACCTCAATTGGGGCTATCATACGCGGGAGATGTGGCAACTGCCAGGTAGACGAAGGGGAGTGAGGGAGTGAGGGAGTGGAGCGATAAATGAGAATCGAAGGAGAGCAGAGGGGAGAAGGGGACTCACCAGCTCGATCGAGCGCTTCGAGCCCGCCATAGCCTATTGCCATGACAGTGAGGAGGTACAGCATCTGTGCAAGCAGGAGTCAGATCGAGTCTTCCATTGACACCGACTTGGAGCGAGCGGGGCTCGGTTGTGATGTTGACTCATTGACTCACGCTGGGAACGACCGGAACGCTATAGCGATTCAATCTCTGCAAACAGATCAATGGCTCGATGACCAGATGCTACATCAACAATCGAAGGTGATTAGCAATCTATGGAGACAACGGTGATGACAACTCACACAAGAAGCAGCGAACCAGGCTGCAGCTGGAATAATCCATTTTCCGATATACTGATACACGAGAAATCTTCCTTGGTTCGCCAATGAGT
The DNA here is from genome assembly GCA_026538315.1 of Cryptococcus sp. GC_Crypt_6. Lineage (NCBI taxonomy): Eukaryota > Fungi > Basidiomycota > Tremellomycetes > Tremellales > Cryptococcaceae > Cryptococcus > Cryptococcus sp. GC_Crypt_6. The sequence continues at coordinate 129,185 of JALPBY010000010.1, forward strand.
CATCTGCCGACGAGAGCATGAGGAAGAGTAGTGCGGAGATGCCTATGACTGGGCCGAGGGTGAGGCTTAAGCGCGGTAGCAAAAACTTGTCGACTTTTGGGTTCATTGGCTGTACCGAACCATCACGCAATCAGTGTCCATCTAGATGCGCAGTGAATGGAAAGAAAGGGGTAGTAGCGACGCACGACGTTGAAATGCCCCAGAGCCTCATGACCCATCTTGTCAATCACTTCTCTAACGCCTTTTGTTGTCGCAGCAACGGGTGAGAGGGGGATATCGACTTCGACGCTTCTGGGTCGAGTCGCTATGTTTATTCGGAGCGTGGACAGGGTCGGACTGTTGGGTGGGACGGATAAGCGAAGGGTGGTCGAGGGTGATGAAGTCGATAATACCGAGTTGGACGTGTGTCTTTTCGCTATGGCTATAGCATGATGCGACATCAGTGCTCGTTTCTCATCACTTGCGAAAAGAGGGCAGTCTAGTGTGCGAATGCGCCGGGAGGTATGACAATCGAGGACAGCAGCGAGGTTGAGCATGACTCACCAAGTAAGAGATCGGGGCGCTTGTTGAGCCACGAACGGATCTTCCGCCTGCCCGCACAAGACGAAACACAACGAATCAGCATACAGTCCCGCCTCGAATAACAGAAGAGATTATCGGTTGAACACGTACAGCTCTGTATCGCGAGCCGCAGTTGACTCGGACATGTTGATTTATGGATAGATCGATGTATCGATGTATCGATAGACCCAAACTGATGCTCCAGCTTCCGATCTGTGCTAACGGGCGGTCAAGATCTTCGAGTCTCTCACAGACGTATAAGTGGTCCAGGATCACTTCAATACCAGCAAACACTAGCTAAATGATATGTGGGCTGTTCGAAGCAACTTGCTTGCAGTGATCGATAGCGTCCTACAATTGGATGAGGTCGTGGGCGTCCTTGGTTTCTTGGGCTTTGGTTCTCTATCTGTTTTCCCAGGCTACCCAAATTGATGCAAGTTGATTGGGTATAGTATGATGACAGTGTACGGGTATCTGTACATACCATATACGTATGTATGGACGACGTTGGCGCCCTCGTACTCTATCAACGAGGCGCAGGATAGAGCGGAAACGAAATGTGGAGGTCAAAATACTGTACCAAACAAAAACATGGCAATGTGGCAGTCACCTATTTCTTCTACTCCTTCAAACGTGTGCTTTGCAATCCTCGATACCCAGCTCTGCAATGCTACACGATACATCGTCGTGAGACTATGGACGTTCAAGATTATATCTGCAGAAAGTGCTACGAATGCGAAGCGAAGCGAAGAATGAATATATGATTCGAATGCGCAATTCTGTTTTCTTCTTCCGACCACCACGACTTCAACGTTCTCTCATCACCTCTCCTCGCACCTCAACTACTGACACGATGCACTGATACGCCACTACACACGACCTTACGCCATGTGCTCGACGTTGGCGGTGCCCTCGGTCGTCTCCTTGTGCTTGACGTCCTGGGCGACCTTGTCCAAGCCGATCTGCTTGGCAACGCGCTCGCGTCGGGCCCTGTCTTCGGCACCGGATGAGTCTCGGAAGATAGCATCGACCTCCTCCAACGATTTGCCCTTCAGTTCTATAATTGAGGTTTGAGCCGTCAGTATAGCTTCTGGCGACTGTACTAAGGAGAGGACTTACCGGGAAGGAGGAAGACGGCGTAGATGAATCCAACGATACAGAAGCACATGAAGACGATATAAGTCTTATAGGTGATATTCTTGATCATGTGAGGGGTGATCATGGCGACAGTGAAGTTCATCTGTACAACCACAAGTAACAATCAGTCAATACATCACATTGGGGGCAAATCTGACAATGTTAAAGAGTAGCTTCACTCACGATCCAGTTAACGGACGAAGAAATGGACATTCCCTTGGCTCTCATATCAAGCGGGAACACTTCGGCAGAGACGACCCATGCAAGCGGGCCCCAAGTGACAGCAAAGTTGGCAATGTACCAGTAGACCATGAAGACAGCTCCATTACCGGCAGCCTTGTGAGTCGAGAAACTGTTGCCGTAAACCGCCACAATGCCGGCGATAGTAGCGTGAGAGATGGCCATGTTGGCTTCACCCCAAGCGAGAATAGGCTTTCGTCCAAACTGTTGGCGGCAGGCTATGAGCACGACTTTATGCCCGCAACCGAGACCATACGTACGTTGTCAACAAACAGCACAGCGGGGATGGTGAAAACAAAATTGACGATGCCAACCACACCGGTAGCAAGCAGACTGGTCGTACCGCCTTCCAAACCAATGTTCTTGAAGATAGTAGGGGCGTAGTAGATGATAGCGTTGATACTGTGATACCAGTATGTCAGCACGTTTCGGCCATTCATGCATACGTATGTACTCACCCGGTCCATTGCTGCAATGCCTGAGCACCAGCACCAAGCATCAATCTGTGCAGAAGAGGCTTTGCAGTGAACAACCTCTTGTACTCGGCCATGGTGACTCGGAAGTTGACATCGTCCTGGCCGTATCGCTCCTTGGCGGCTTCACGCTCAACAAGTCGCTCGGCTTGAAGCGCACGGAACTCGTATTGCACCTCGGGAGAATCCTCGGGGAGGTTTCGGAGCTTGGCAAGACCGACTAGGCATTCCTCCTCTCGACCTATGCAGAACGCGTCAGTCAGCAGCGTTCGCTTATTATTCAACCGGCGGACTTACCTTTGAGCATGAGCCATCGAGGAGAGAAGGGGAGGAAGATGGCGCCAACGCAGAGGATGACACCAGGAATGAGTTGCAGGGCCAAAGGCAGTCGCCAAGCGGCATCGCTTTGTCCAGGGTAGGTGGTACCGCCAATGTCTAAATGAATCGAGGGTTAATCAGCAATTGCCGGCGGCATAAGCGAGTTTTGGACCCTGAATAGTCCTTATTCTCGCAAACAGTGCTAAAAAGTGGAAAAAGACTCACAGTTGGTCCCGTAACCGATCCAGTAGGATATCAGGATGCCGACTGCGAGCGCAAACAAGCGGATTTCGGATTTGGGGTCAGCGTGCAAGCCCCCGTTTCTGGCTTTTTACGGTAACGAGGGGAGGTGGATGGAGCGCTTTCGCTGATCAGTGGGGGTGGGGCGACTCACAAGTGATGGCGAGCTGTTGAAGAGCGACGAGCGAGCCTCGAATACCAGGAGGTGCGAGCTCGGCGTTGAACATGGGCACAAGCATGGAGAGAGCGCCGACACCCATTCCCGCGAACCATCGACCAGCTGCGAGAAGCAAATGGGTCAGCACAATGCATTTTCTTTCGAATAAAATAGGAGTGGCGCACCGTAGATACAGTCAACATTGGCGTTAGCGCCGACCTGGATAGCGACGCCAGTCATGAAAACAACACACCAGCCGGAAATCGAGTACTGCAAGAGGATACGATGAGTGACTGGTGACAATTTTGGCGTGACGTAGCTGTCCACTCACTTTACGAGAGTATCTGTCTGCGAGGGGACCAGCCATGAGGGCGCCAACGAAGGCACCCAATTCAAGAATACCGGTTAGGAGACCTTTGGTGTCGTCGTTCCCCAGCTGTACAGGTTGGTCAGCATGTTCTGCTTTTGGGGTAGTTGTGCACGAAGAGACGCACTGTAGCAGGGTAACGGTTCTCAAAGCTCTCCATGACTTGAACTTGGCCAAAGACACCCTGCAAAAGCGGCGCGACATAAGATCAGTGCGTGCTCAACTCGCTTCTGTAGGGAAGCGAAGCTTGGCGCACCTGGTTGTAGCCGTAGAGCACACCACCGAGAGAGGCGAAGAGGGCCAATCCCAAGCATCGACCATTTTTGAACAGACCACGCCAGCCTTGGTTCTGCTGGTTGGCAAGAAGGGCGTCAAAGTCGCCTCCGCCTGCTGCGCCGCCGCCCATGTTGTTGTTTGTACTTTAGTCTGTAAGGAGGTTGGTAGGGCTTATAGAGGATGTAATTTCGTTCTGTTGATGAAGATGTGAACAAGATGAATGAGATGCAGATGGATGTTGTATCTGCGGTATGAGTGGATTGTCTAGATAGAATTGACTGAGAAGGATGGGTGACGTCGATGATGTTTGATTGAATAGTCAGCAGACCAAAGCGAAGCTTAAGTAGTGCTTGGAGACGAGAGGGCTCGGAGGAGTACGCAAAGTTTTTTCTCTCGTTCGCCAAGTGAATTCCAAGGCATATACCCCTTGGAAGGGGTCACCGGATCTATTAGAACCTTGGCTGCACTCAGAAACACTGCGCAATTGCGATCGGATGAGCCCTCGAAAGCCCCCCGTTACAGATACCCGCGGGACACCTAGACTAAGCAGTGCCCCCGTGCTAAGAGCGAGGAGCCGGGAGGAGTAGGGACAGGGGCAGAAGGGAGGCCTTGGTCCTTCCGGTTAGAGATGGGTCGACGCAAGCGAACTGAAATTTGGCACTACTCCATGACGTCAGGGCGGTAATAATAGTAAGCCACGTGCCTGAGATCGTGTTCACTGCTATTGCCATTTGGTGCCGCATCTGGTCTTCCGCCCAGGTTACATACTCGTTTCGTACTCTGCCGCATTCCAATGCATGAATCACCTATGCATGGTGGTGGCTTGGAATACTCTCGAAGAAAAGTACGACTTTGGCCATTTGCGTCATGGTAGCAGAGAGTGATGAATGACACTCATCGGAACGGAACTCACGCAAGTTTTGCTGTTTCGATTAGCTAGGCGACGTGGGCTTCCGTACTATGTGACCTCGGAGCACATGCTCCTGTGGGAACTTTGCCTTGCATTGGTCTTTCTGCCTTTCGGGGGCCGGACAAGCTCTTGCATCCTGACCTAGTCCCGCGGCGGCAAGTGCTACTCGGGACGCATGTGATTCCTTACGTCCTGACGTCGGTTTTGGCCGGCGGCAAAAGCATGGCTTCAGACTGCGACTTTTTCGGAATTTCATGCCTCGCTTCGTGGCAGCAAGAATATAATGGTTTAATCAGGAAGTATCTGTTATTAGGCGTTGTGAACCAAGGTGAAGCCGCCGGTAAAAGCTTTTGAGGACCCTGAGAAGGCGAAGGGAGGAAATACGGAGGAACAAGGGGAGAAGCCAGTGGGAGTTCGCCTTGACGCTAGATGGACAGAGCGATTCGCCTTACGGAGCTTTCCCTCACCAAACATCAGTAGCCGACAGTTTACCTCCGGCTGCACTTATCCCAGCCGAAAAGGAGCGCGAAAAGAACCAAACAAAGTCTCCCACTTGGGGCCGGGCGTGTCGTACAAGTAATGACATTGCCCCGCAAGTCTCATGTCCAGTGCCCTCGACATCAATCGAATGGTATCAGAACATGCACGTAACCACTCCTACAAACGAGCAATGCCACCTGTGTTTCATATGCGCACTTGTGTGAAACGGAGAGTCAAGCGAAACATGACAATGACCCAATTGACGTACCACGCACATATAGCAGCTGATCTCCTGAGTAATATGGGTACTCTTGGTAGACTTGCATGCCATATCCGCATTCGTGAGTTACTGTACCATGCAAACAAGTGATAAAACATATAAGACGGTAGCAGCCCATTGGTAGTGGAGATGAAAAGTCGTGATGTCACGACATGTTGCTCGACTCGGTTTTTTCACTGCACTGTAGTCAAGGTGAATTTCGGGGACCCGGTCCATTCACAGATGTAAATGTAGATATACTTTCTCCCAGGACAACAGCATTGACCGTCGATACAAAGTCAGACACAGTGCAGGACAGCTCCTCGCCGGGCTAGCGACAAGTCCTAGAACGTTCCAATACATTTAGCGCGTCTGTGTCGACCACCGTCGGGCGCAACATCGCTCGAACTACCTGTGTCTGACGAGTGTATATCGGAATCCGGCGCGACACGATGGCGGTAAGTCTAGATTGCCCATCGTCACTAAATAGTGTACCGTAGCAGGATGAAAGCTAATGATTGTATGTGCGCCATAGTTCAAAAGCAAGGTGACGCCGCTCACCATCGTGATCAAGCTCGGTAAGTGGACCCAATACACTATGCTCCAGTGGACTCAATACACTATGATCCCACCCCCAACACCCGCTCTTCATGACTAGTGTAACGGGGTTGAGTAATGGGAGTATCCGGCTAACAAAATACTGGTGGATAGGCACATCATCAATAGTTTCCACGACGTACCCTTTCCTACCCCACCTACAGCTCTTATCGTCCATAGTGGAAACCGTGGTTCATCTCCGAGCACAGGGCCATAGGGTCGTGCTTGTTTCTTCTGGAGCTATCGGTGTTGGATTGAGGAGAATGGGGTTGAAAGAGAGAGGCAAGGGCTTGAGTCAGAAGCAAGTAAGTCTCTGTCCCTATTTCCTCTTCGAACACCTCTGACAGGAACGGCTTGATATCTTTGCTTGAACATCCAATTGACCTTATACTTCACATCAGGCCCTAGCAGCGATCGGTCAAGGACGACTCATAGCTCTATGGGACAACTTGTTTTCTCAGCTGGATCAGCCTATAGCCCAAATCCTTCTCACCCGAATGGATATATCAGATGTGAGCTGTATCGTTTATCTTCTTCTTCAAGCACTTACATAAGCCCTCGTACACTAGCGCACACGGTACCTGAATGCTCAGAACACCTTTTCCGAGCTGCTGCAGATGGGAGTGGTGCCTATCGTTAATGAGAATGATACCGTGTCCGTTTCAGTGAGTGTCGTCACCGCTTTTATAGCTGGCGAGTCAATGCACGAAGGGAAAGCCAACTGATCACCTTGTGCAGGAAATCAAATTCGGCGACAACGACACTTTATCAGCCATCTCTTCAGCGATAGTCCATGCAGATTACTTGTTCCTCCTGACAGATGTCGAGTGCTTGTATGTCAATAGCCAGTACCCATATCATTCGGATTGGAGGTGCTGATAAAATCGGTAGATACACCGATAACCCACGGAATAACCCTGATGCTAAACCTGTGAGGGTGGTACGAGACATCGAGAAAGTCAGGCAACAAGGTACGCTCCTCGTTAATGGCTACATAACAACCGCTAAGCCGATGTCACTCTCTAGTATCAACATCGACTCTCGGCACATCACTGGGTACGGGCGGGATGTCAACGAAGCTCATAGCTGCGGAATTGGCGACGGCAGCGGGAACTACCACTGTTGTCATGCACTCTGCAAAGGTGTCTGATATATACAGTGTCATAGGGGGTGGGTCTGGGCCTAGTCGAGAAGATGCGGAAACACCGGAGTTAGAAGAAGGACCTTTGTGCACGAGGTTCCTCCGACGAGAGGTTGCGTTGAAAGAGTGAGTTAACTTCGAGTATTTGCAATCAAGTCAGTAAAAGAGTCATGCTGACATTGTGCAGCCGGAAATGGTGGATTGCACATGGCTTGCATTCGGCGGGAACAATAGTCATCGACGAAGGAGCTCATCGAGCGATTATGCGGAAAGAGAGCGGTGGTCGACTATTACCTGCCGGCGTCGTTCGTGTTGATGGGCCATTTGCGAGTCATCAAGCTGTGCGGCTCGTTGTGAGAAGGCGGAAAGGACGGGTATCCGATCTCTCCACTTCACGTGGCTCGGTCGACGAGTCTTGCCCTCCTAGTCCCACTCCCGTAAACAGCGAGCAGAGCGCAGGAAGCAGTACGCAACCACTGACAACCTTGGCTTCGCCTGCACTTCGACATCTGGGCCAAGCGGCCGGATCTCATATCCCATCACAACCTGATACGCCTCTAATACAACCCACCATGTCTCTGTCCTCTTCAATAGCCTCATTAGATCCTTTGAGCAGGTCGATACCGCCCAGTCCAGCTATGAACGCCATCATTGAGAAGCTGTCGATAAGCAGCATCGCTAGTACAGGGGACGAGTGGGAAGAAGTGGAGATTGGGAAAGGTTTGGCGCAATACAACAGCGTTGAGATCGATAGAGTCAAGGGAATGAAGAGGTTAGTTGCACATTGAAGTTCGTTCTGAAATGATGAGCTAACGAGAAAATGTTCTACGACGTAGCTCGCACATTGAGCAGATTTTGGGTTACTCTGAGAGCGAACACGTGGTGGATTCAATCACCATCTTATAGCATTGCGCATGATGCTTTCGTAATACGCTACGTTAGCACAGGTAATTTGGAGCATGGCGCTTCCACTACTCCATGTATCCTTGCGGTCGCGATCGGTCACTGGTTATAGCTCTTTGACTGAATGCATCAAGGCAATACATTGTATGGGACAAAAAGCGAAACAACCTCATACTCGTACATACGACGTGCCACAGTTGCTCTCTTTTGCCACTGTCACGCGTTTTTTTCCCTGAATATACTCGAGTACAGTCAAGTTTGATTCCGCCGCGTCACCTGGTATCAACAACAATGCACATATTCACAAAGTCACTGCATATCCATAACGTTGCTCTCTATTCCACACCTTGCATCCCCTATTCTTGTCTATCGCTCACATCCACCACAGCAGGGTACATCAGCAACGGCATTTGACTGCTGAGTCTTCGTCCGAGTGCTCGGGAATCGATATTGCGACAGGTCACGACACAGCGGGAGGCTTGACGGCGGATTAGTCGACTTGTCCAACTGAAGCGTCATTCACAATGTCACAACTGACCCCAGGCCGTAGGGCCAGACAGGAGAAATATGTGCCGTTCAACAATGATCCAAAAGGTGTTGGAACGTGAGTCACTATCTGTTGATGGCGATGCCAACAAATCTGAACTTGAAACGGTTGATTCATCTGCTGACGTTGGCTTATCTCATATGCGTACACTTCTTCTCATCATGCTCATACACACATCTACGCATGCCGGCATATGATACAGGCGAACCAACACTATCATGCCGAAAGACGTGGCTCGGACGGCGGACGGCTTCGAAGATCCAGAGGAGTTCTTCCGATCACCAGGGACCGTCATCGACTTCAATCGATCAATAATGAGCGTCACGTCGAAAGCCCCACGAACCCCAGGAGGCAGAAGTACCTTCACGGCCGACACGCCAATGACTGGTTATACCGACAGAACAAGTCTGACTGTCGCTAGTGGACCTGGAAGGAGAGGGAGGTTGAGCGAGTTGGATCTGGATGATGATGGAGGTCTCGAAGCGGACGAGCTGTTGGTGGACGAGGATGAGCTCGGTCAGTATTGTCTCCCATTGACAATTGAAAACCGGTACTGATAATAGTGATATAGGCCTCGATTATCCCGCATCTTATTCTGCCGACGACAGTGCGTACTGATCTCTCTGAAATGATCGGAAATGGAAATGGCGCACGAGCTGATTAATGCTGCATTTAGACCTGTCATCGGCCAGATTATCCTCCCGCCCACGTTTGCCTGCTGCCTCGCCTACACTAGATATGGACGATGATACCTCCCTCTCGCCAGAACGGCCAAGTCAATCCACGCGCAAATCCACCATTGGCGTCAACTATAGGTCTTCACCCACGCATACTACACCCGGAGCGCGACTGAGAGGGATGAATATAAATAGGGATTCGCCTCCGCGTACACCTCGTGGACCTGAAGACGTCACACCGGAAGAGCTCGATGAGGCTCTCGCTAGTCAAGCTGTAATCGATGCTAGTCCCGAAAAGGACTCGTCTCCTACGCAAGCAACTCAAAATAGGAAACGAAAATCGCCCTTCAGGTCGCCCAAAAAAGGCAAGACGAATGAGCGGGGTAGAGGTGAGAATGAGGCGGAAGATGAGGACGAGGGAGGGGTCGAGACGGAGAAAGGCCGAAGGGACAGATATTCTGTCGCTAGCAGGAGAAGTAATGGGACGCGTAATGGTGACGGTCTTGCCAACTCGGAGGACGAAGGCAGTCAAAGCGACAACGACAATGGACCTTCTTTCCACTACGATGCTGGCGCAGACGATGATACAGGATTGGGCGGCAATGATATCAGCGGCTTCGTAGATGACATCGCGGATGGAGGCGGCGCTGATGCTTACGATGACGAAGATGATGATGTGGGCATGGAGGAAGCTGCTGTTCGTGCTGAAGAAGAAGGTGGGAGCGAGGAGGAGCAAGGTGACTCGATCGTAAAGAAGAGGAGGGTGGCCAGGCCAAAGGCTGCAAGCAGGAAGACTGCTGCCAGATCTGCGCCGGCTAGAAGGTCTGCTGGCCCAAGAGAGGGAAGTGTTGCTCCTCGACCGAAGAAGACACGGATATCGCAAGTGGGCCATGGTAAGTTGACCTTTTACCCTCAGAATTTCTGTTTGTGGGGCGGATGTCGCTGAAAAGTTCGCAACGCAGAGCTCGAAGGCGATGATGAGGACGGATTCCACGGCAATTTCACCACTCGTCGCTCGCAGCGACAGCATTTCAAGCCTCTCGACTGGTGGCGCAACGAGCACTTTGAGTACAAACGCGGCCCTGGTCTACCGGTTATTGCGGAAGTTGTCACATATCCAGAAGAGGAGACGTTGTCTTTTGCCGAAAAGAGGAAAGCTCGGACCAGAGCTAGGAGTAAGAAGAGGGCCACTACCAGCGAAGAACCTACTAGTAGAGCTGAAGAAGGGTGGGACGCCAAGACAGATCCTACGGGAATTGTCATGGATTTCGCAAAAGGTCAAGAAGTTCATCGAAGTGAGTGCTATTCCTATCCATTGTTTCGTGGCCACAAGGGTTGCTACCAGTTGATAGCGCCTCAATCGTGTTGCATCGCGATAATCGATTGCTGACCTATTCTTACTTTCCCACAGAGGTTGCATGCCCACAAGCCCTGCTCGACCCAAAGATGGTCAAAGGCGGTACTTTCAAATATCAAAAAGTGTTCGGCGAAGGAGCATTTATGGCTGCAGGCGTCGTCTACATTCCCGTTGGTATGGCCAAGGGTGCTAAGCCATCGAAGGACAACTGTTATGTAAGTTGGCTGTTGGTCATTGCGCAAAACGCGGTCTGTGTCGTTGTGGAGCCAGGACCAGAAGACTGACAATCCCAACCTTAGGTCTTCTATCTCATCCAAGGCGCAGTGCAAGTCTCGGTCCACCGCACGAGCTTTGTGATGGCTCCAGGAGCTCAATTCCTCGTGCCAAGGGGTAAGCATGATGATCTGTGCCTTTCTTGAGGGAATCTCTCGCTAATGTGCTGTGCGACATTGCAGGCAATGAATATTCCATCGAGAACATTTCACCAGACAAAGAGGCTCAACTCTTCTTTGCCCAAGCACGCAAGATCAGGAGGGACGAGGCTGACGGTGAAGTGGGATTAGGTGAAGATGGACCCTCACAAGGAAGGGCTAGTGTTGTCCCTGTATCCGTTGCCCGTCGTGGAGGCAGGCGTTCTGATGCTGCGGACGATGATTATTGATTCCGTCGTCGTGGTAGAACAAGGTGTGATTGGTGTTATTTTGGGGTTTTGTTTTTGCCGTTTGGTCCAGGTCCAGGACGAAAGACGTTGGATGGGAGAGTGTCAATGGTTCCGTTTGAGTCTGTTGTCGGGTTGTTGCTTCGTTTCATCAGTACAGTCGCTGTCACATTCGTATTCGTCTTCGCTCATACTAGTTTCTCTGATACCTTTTTGACGACGTATAGCTATACCTGTAGATAATAATGAGATAATGAAGAGATGCTATGAATCCAAATGCCACTGTAGAGCGAACCGCTACTTTGATGAACCCGGTTTATCCGGCTTTCGGCTCTGGCTATTTCTGTTTGTTCTGTTTCCGGCTCACTGCCTCGCGTAATACCGTCTCGTCCTTCCTTCAGTGGAATTGCACAACTTACACAGCGTCAGCGTTGCGGAGAGCGCAACGGCAGCCAAGTGATCAACTCAGCCGACACGGGCATCGACGCGACGCGGCATGTCTGACGACGAGCGTGCACCTACAGGAGGGACCACTTCCACAAACGCAACCGCCTTCCCCTCGCCTCCTTCCGGCTCATGGCGCGGACTGTCCACTCCTACTCTCCCTACCTTCAGGCCGAACATACCCAACTTCCGCGCTGCGCTATTGGGGTATCTGGGGGAGATAGAGTTGGCTCTGAGGTCGAAACTTGGTGATCTGGATGGCGATGGGGTGGAACGTGCGACTTCCCCTGAGACCTCTATAACATCAGGAGAGGAGTTGAGCTTCTCGGAGGAAGGCGAACCGCACGATTACTTTGGCTCTGGCTCTGTATCTGGCGATGCGAGCGGACAGAGCTCGTCAATCGCTGCGCCCTCGAATGACGCCTTGCGATACCGTTCCGGAGGTTCGCGGCAGCATGCTCCAGCTCCAGCCTTTTCCGCAGCATCAGCATCAGCATCAGCATCAGCATTAACATCAGCTCCTGATCCGGCTTCACTTACCGCGACGCACCATACGCTTCTCGCTCACTTGTCGGCTTTGCGAGAAGAAGCCCTCAATTACCTACCGTCGCTGACGGTACCATCAGTACACATGCCTACTGCGCCCCATATCCCTAGCCGCGAATGGTTGCGCAGTCTACCGTCTCGATTATCTGCAGTCGATCCCTCCATTGGTCAAAATCTAGCCAAAGGACGAGCGAAGCTTAGCGATGTGCGCGCCGGCGTTTATGGCGCTTATGCTCATGGCGATCGAGGTGTTGGCGTGGAGAAAGCTAGAAAGAGGATGATTGAGCTTGTGCATGCCATGTTACCTTCAGACGAATGGGAAGGGTGGGAACGGCTAGGCTGGGAAGAGCAGGACGAGGAGCTGGGTGGGGGATCTCCATCCTTGGCGGGTCGACCAGGAGTGCCTCGAGCTCGTTCTGCTTCCGTGGAGAGAGTGCGCGCTGCAGAAGACGAAGACGAGGACGAGCCAGAATACCTGTTCCCAAACCGTACGCCTGCGTCTGCTCAAGCTTATGCCAGTCGGCGAAGAGCCGTGAGGTCCAAGTCCCTCGGCGCACAGTCTCTGCCTACACTCGGATTCAGACGGCCGGTCAAGATGCAACGAGCGAAAACTGCACCAACGACTCATGTATCTCTTCCGTCAGATGATGAACAGGACGCAGATTCAGGCGACTATGATGCTAGTCTGACAGATAATGGCGTGGGTCACGAAGAGGATGGCGAGGAAGACGAGGCATTCATCGAGGACCATCCTGATTTGGCAGATACAAAGCTCACGCAACTAGCTGCAAAGTCCAGCAAGCTCGGTCCGTCCGTCCAAGACGCCCTGAAAAGCTCAAACGATGGAAAGCGTCTGATACAGTATGATGATCTACCCTTCATCTGGCGCAACAACGAACATATCATCACTGGATAGTGAGTCTGTCTTCTCTCCAGGTATGCCTAGACTGGGCTCGGCTGATGATGGAACGTGTCGTCGTCAGCCGCTTTATTCCCCTGCATCTCAAGACTGGCCCTGTGCCGCTCATCAAGTCCGCCTTTACTATGCACAACGAGACTAGTACGTCGTAGCCGCAGACATATGCGGCGATACGCTGACTAGCGGATAGTCAACATACATTCGCACTTTGTTCCCACTATTGTGATCCTCCTGTTCATTCCAGTGAGTGATAGCCGCCATTTCGCTGATTCTTAACTTGTTCATATCCATTGCAAATGGCGCGAGCATGACTAACGCGGCTGCTACATAGCTCATCATCCTTCACTCTCCCTTGCCCGATGCCCATGTCGTTGACACTGCCACTATCGTCCTGTACCTCGTGGCGGCGGTTTCGTGTCTTAGTTCCTCGGCCGGATGGCATGTGTTGAGCGGGTGCGCTGCGAGACGGTGGTTCGAGTGGGGCGCGTGTGTTGATTGTGCGTATATCAATCTGTATCATCAGTCGTTGGATAGCTGATTATGGGTTGTTTACCCTCTATCCAGACGTTGGAATATCCTGTAAGCACACGAGATGCTTCTGTGCGTCGCGAGCGCGCACTGACCATGATTGATTCACTTGTTTTCGTGTTTGCGTGACAGGGCTCATCGCCGCGTCATTCGGAACAGTAGTGTATAACGGCTTCTACTGCCATCCGCGAACAGTGGTATTCTACTGTGGCATCAATTTCGCTTGTGGTATATTAGGCTCGACATTGCCTTTCCAGAAGTGGTTCAATGAGCGGCGGAACAAGGTAAGTCGACCGAGGGCTACTTGCTTGTTTCAAGGATCAAGACAGAGGCTCGTTACTCATGTACAACCTGCTTAGAAATACCGGATTGCCTTCTTCCTCTTCTTATGCTTTGCAATGTTCGCGCCAATATTTCAGATGTTCTACCTATACGGCTTCAATGAGGCATCCACGTTTTTCGGTGAGTATGATACTTAACTTTCGCAATTCTAAGCTGTTGCTACGAACCACGACGAATCCGTGAGCGTGGAGGTTGAGCTGATACCCTGACCGCGTTCTTAGCGCCATTCGGAATGTCGATATCGGCCTATATAGCAGGTCTGATATTGTACGCTTTCCATTTCCCCGAATGCGTCTGGCCAGGCAAGTTTGATCTATGGGGCGCAAGCCATCAAGTGAGTAGCAGCGCACATACAGTGACAGAAGACAGAGGACATGCGCTAATGCTATTCCGAATCGACTTTTGAAGCTGTGGCATCTCGGCATAGTCATTGCTATCATATTGCATTACAATGCGGTATTCACGGCTCATGGCGTTCGATACGATTATTCCTGCGCGGCACCAGATGCTGGCGTCCCAGTAGCCCAAGTAATTGAGAGGATGCTTTGGCGTCGATAGCGGGCACAGTGCTCTTAGGTCAATTGCAGCGAGAGCGCGCCGTGACTTGACACGGCACGATCTCAGCCGCACCGCCAAAGCTCTTCCGTACCAGGAACAATGGCTTGAGACCATCACGTAGAGCGCAAAATCATACATGCATGTCATTGCGATTTCAACTTTGATGCGGGAATAGAATGAATGCAGTGCAGCGTATTTCATATATGATTTCAAGCGTCTCGTACTTCCTCCGCCGGCAGTGGCAGTGCACCGTTCTCCGCTCCTCGCTGACAGCTTCTATGTCGCCTTTTGGACTATATACACATGTAAAAGGGTGGGAAAATGGGAAAGACAGGAATATACTTTTTGCTTTTGATGATTTCGTAGATTTCGTATTTTGTTTTAAGATTTTTGTTCATTTGCGGGTTGTAAATAGCGTTGAATGATTCGTCTGTTGGTCGTGTTCTCCTCGCTCGCTCCGGGCGAGATGAGATGATAGCGTCACATTGTGCTCGTAGCGTTTCATTGATAGCCCGACTGGCCATAGACGGGGCGCTACGATCAATGGTCAGTCGAACGCCTCTTTTTAGCCACGGAGAAATGATCGATCCCTAAATAATGGACAAGGAAACATCGACCATAAACGCAATTAAGAAGCAGCGACTCACCTGCCCATAGTACAGTCCATGCCCCGGAGCTTGCTGCGCCATGATTCCCAGTCCACCGATATTAGGCTGAGGCTCAAAAGTCACTGGCGGTTGAGCAAGTGCTGAACCTAAACGCATAGTGGCTTGTTGAGCATATGGCAGGTCGACAGATGGCGAGGCAAACTGCAAGCGATGATGCACATCAGTACCGCGTAGTAGCAATCAATTCAGAGTCGGATGAGCCACTACTCACCGGGTTGAAAGGGTCCGAACCTGGACTAAGCATATTACCAGCGGTGGACATCCTATCCCTTCGTCCGGGTCCTGGGACAGGAGTTCTGGGTGACTGGTTGCCTCCTCCATGACCATTCAAGTTAGGACTTCCACCTCGCATTGACTGACCGAGAGGCATGTTTTGCGGGATCAACAAGGGAGAGAGATTGTTGCCGGCTTGTCCGTAGCCTCCCGGTGAGATCGCCATTGGTTGATGGTACGGATAGTAGTTTTGCCCGGCATAGCCTGCGCCTCCTTGAGGTTGTCCTTGTTGCCATCCATTCTGATGTTGTCCTTGCCCTCTGCCGAACGGCGAGTTGCCAATATATCCCGCTGGAACGGGCAAGCCGACAGCTTCCAACAATAATCGATACGGAGGGGTATTGGCGGCTTTGATTCCAGGCAGCACTCTTCGTACGGCTTCGACCATCTTCTCTTTTTGCTCAGCAGTGATCGCAGTGATGGCCAGAATTTTACCGATAACCTGACTGCCATTGCTCGCATCGCTGAGTATCTCGGTCAGGGTCTGGTCGTTGGTGGACGTGAAGATGGCTTGAACAAGGCTGCTGCCAGCAGCAGGCTCAGCGGTCTGCGCAATGACTACAATGGTTGTCAATAAAGGCGGTTTCACAATTGGGGCTATACTCACCTCGCAAGACAGTCAGGGAAGCCAGCTTGTGAGTGCATAAATGCGCAACATGGGGAATGAATCGGTTTGCCAGCAGGCCGTAACGGCCGGGAAGGTTTGACGAGTCCACGAGCCAGGTCAATAACAGTGCACCGTTAGGGTTGGTAGCGAGCGGGATGGAGTTGAGTATGATCCCGGTTGAGATGCGTTTCTGCTTTGAGTGTCAGATATGCACTCGGCCTGAAGGAAAGTATGACTCACTCTCTGATAGTGGGAAGTCTCTCTAGCCTCGAGGCATGTCCTCATACATCTAGCACCAAACCTGTTTTGCGCGATGTCCCACATCCTGTCGATCATCGCATCAAAAACGTAATCGTTCCAAGGCGCACCGAACCGTAAAGTGCCGGCGCATACGTAGTTACCAAGACTATCGCACATAAGAGGAGGGGCGTACGCGCGGAGATGGTCGATGATGACGTTGCGTTCTTCATCGGTTGTGCTACACTCAATGATCTTTTGCGCCGCCCATGTACCGTTCTTGTGTACACCGATTGTTGCCAAGTGGGGCGCTATTCGTTCGAGCATGGCAAAGCGGATGGCGGACGAAGTGCGTTCGAATAGCTTTTGAATGATGGTATTGCCGATGTAATCGCTCGATAGCTTGAACGATGTCAGCTGGAGCAGTAGTGTTGCTATTGTGCACACTTACCTCTGCACAATCGTCCATCAACTCTTGAGCAATCGAGTCAATCTCGTCCTGCCTGCATTGTCCCAGATCGAGCTTCTTCTTGAGGTCTTTGAGCTTGCTTGCCTCATACCGCCTAGGTGGGCGAGCAGCAACGGCCGGGATTGAGGTATAGTAAGTGACAGGCGGACGGTTCTCTGTGGTGTCGTCAGCAATTGGTCGGATGATCCACCAAGGCGCGGCTCACCTGCAGCAGCTTTAATATCCCCGTCCTCTTCGGCGTTCGTACTGAGTACTTGCATGATCATCTGTTGGTCCGAAACAACACCATCATTGTCCAAGCCTTTCTCAAGGACTTGTTCGTGGACGCCTTGCTTGACAAGATCAATGACAAGCTGGCTTCGGTAGTTTTCCACTCCGCCACCTTCGGCCGATAGCTGTTGTTCAGTTGACACCGCAGCAGCGCCTTTGACAGTATTCAGCGCTTCACCCAGGGTGCCATCTTCGTCATCGGAGCTACCGATTGTTGGCGACTTTGTGGGTACTCGAGCAAAGCCGATACGAATGACACCGATATCACTTCCAAGTATATCTCTGCCGTTCAAGGCATTACGAGCGGAAACAGCAGAGTCAAGTCGTTCATAGTTGACGAATCCACAGCACTGAAAGAGGTTCGTCAGCAGATATCGTATTTCATCCAGAGAGTAACCTACCTTGTTCACCAAGATACGAGCTGATTCGACGGGACCGAAGGGAGAGAAAACCTGTAACAAGGTAGATGGTGAAGTGGTTCCCGGGATGTTACCGATCCACAATGCTCTGGTAGGCAAAGTGCTGTGGTCACCACCATGTTGCTCAGGGGTCATGATGACGGTCGAAGTAGATGGCGGAGGTACAGTCACCGCAGCAGCGCCGGTGGCACCAGTGGTGAAGACTAAGTTGGGCGGTGGTGGCGCAGCGGTATTGAGAGATGGGCCATTTGGCGCCGAATCAATCTTGCCGAAACCGATCCGAACCGGCGCCGTTTCGGACAAGGCAGATACGTGTCCCCCCATACGGTTCAGCACGTCGTCTCTCGCTCGTATGGCATCAGGCTTTTCCATGAAATTGACGAATGCGCAGGTCTGCGAAACTTCGTCAGCGTGCCAATATAATCCTGTCATTCAAGCCAGCACTCACCTTCTCCGGCAACATCCTTACACTCTCGATCTCGCCATACGGGGCAAAAACATGTAGCAGGGCGTCGCTGGTAGCGTTGACATCAAGATTACCGATCCAAAGACTGCGTGTGGGAACTTGAGGAGTAGAGGATCCCTTTTCGACATCCGGTGTACCCGTACGAGATGTGTGAGAGGAGATTGATAATCTTGGACCCCGACTCGAGTCTCTCGAGCGGGTCAAGTCACGCTCAGAACGGGAATGTGAAGGGTACCCATAGGGTCTTGCTCCTGCGTAAGCATTGACAAGATCCATTTGAACGGGTGATTGAGGGATAGAGGCGAGGTAACCGGCATTGTGATGAGCAGCCCGGCGACCAGGTTGATCCAGAGCGCCGATGGTCGTTGCGCGGGGTCTATTGACATCTCTATTGTACATGTTGTTTCCGCCGTATAGATGTGGGAGATATCCGCTGGAATCGTACATGCCAAGACTCTCAATTGCTCGAGCAAGGTTCTCTTCCTCTTGCCTCAGGCTCATGTTGTAAGGATCAGTGTCACGCCCATACGTGGGAATAGCTGTGACAGAGGGTCTGAAAGGTCGAGCGAAATTGGACACGGTGCTGGCGCGAAGACGACTAGCAGGACCGGAATTGGCAATAGCACGCTGAGCTAGGTTCTTGACCTCTGACATGGAAGCCGGAGGAAGCTGCCCTTCACTGCCATCTGCCAGACCGAGGTAATCCAAAGTGAAGTTGAGATCGTCTGTCGCGAGCGATGGTGAAGTGAGATTCATCGGATCTTCATCCTCGGCCGTTGTCGGGTGACCTAAAGGCGATCGACCCGGGGTGGCAGAGTGGGACCCAGTGGACAACCAGGTATTCCCGAAAGGACTGTGCCCGAATGGCTCGCCCAGTCCTGCGCCGGGGAGGGTAAGAGATCCTGAGCGAAGACGATTGGCAGAGTTGCCTGTCTCCAAACTCGCGGCGGATGACGCAGCGTGCCGCAAGACAGGTCGTGTGGAGGTAGTCTGTGGGTAGGCAGGAGACAATGCAGAAGTGCGGGCGTAATTTGCAGCATTGACTGCGGACGATGTAGCTGGAGGTTCGTATTCGTCAGGAATGTCGTATTGCTGAACAGCATCGTGAAGCTTGGAAGGCATGGTACTGCTAGTGATGAGCTGGGGCGCCACTAATGATCACAAAGCCGGAGCAGTTCACTTACCCAGCCCGTGCTCTCCTATAACCGCTTGCTACGCCATTGCTGGTAGCGCCATCACCTCCATCATCATCCGCATGGTCGACCACAGGCTTGAACACCGGCATTCCTGTTTCATCCTCCATGATCTCACGAGCTCTAGAGAAGCAATGAAGCAGATTATTAGTCATTGCTCTCACTACAGCCGCTGTAGCTATGAAAAGGAGACCACGAGGCTCACCTTCGAGCATACGCTGCGCTAGGTGCAGGAGGGGGAGTCCTTCCTTCTCCACTCCTGATCGCAGCGATTTTGTCCGGTGATAGGCTCGAGGACTTTTGAGGTGTCGTTGAAGATGACATGGTGCTGAGCTTCCAAGCAGGTTCAATGCCGAGTGGTGATTGTAGAGTACAAGGTGTAGTAAAGGTATTTTAAAGAGCTAAATGTGGAGACGTTGATCATAAGTGATGCACATTGCGAAAAGTAGGTCCAGACAAGGGGTAATATGAGTGCAACGTGGTGCTCGCTCATACACAGACACAGTCTGAAAAGGGGGTTGGATAGTCTAGCTTGAAACGGAAAGGGAGACAGTCAACTCACCTTTCGCACTGCCGTCGCGGATGAGGACAGAGACGTCGTCAGATATGCCAGCTGACCGTGTTCGCGAGAGTGAATAAGATTTGCAATGAAGCAAGATATTGAGGCTCGTGAGTTCAATGAGTGATGGAGATAGTCCGGTGAACTACGAGTACGACGTCGACAGTACTCGTTGGACCCTTTTTGATTCTGCTTTTTGGCAAGGAGCGGAGGACGAATAATGAGTGGTCACTGCAGATGCTGATGCTGATGAGGACGAGGGTATCAAATAGTTTTATTATGCGTATGTCGAGTAATAAGAAAGATGCAAAGTGGTGTGAATCAGCAAGGATGTTCAATGAGTGAGAAGTGAGAGACAAGGGTCTTTGCACATTCCCATTCCACATGCACTGCCCCTCCACTCTCAACATTCGTCGTCACGACCCGTTCATTCGCATTCCACTGTCGCGTAGCATAACTACCATGGACTATGTCCTCACTGGTAAAGCCTATACATCACCCCTACGGACTGTGCGCCCTCTCGTCCACCCTCGTCGCCATCTCCAACCACGTCGTCACCACTACTGCTACTGCTGCTGCTGCTGACCGCTTGAACACCGCGTTGCTCATCCGAAACGCATCCCCCGCAGCTAGAAAACCCTTTTACCCCACATTCCCTTTGTTACGTAAATCAATGTGTCTCTTCCCTTCAATAGCGGTTCATTCACGTCTACCACGAACTTCCAAGCTCTATATGCTCATCGCCATGCATTGCCTTTTGCTCTTGGTTGACTAGTCTACGGCATTACTTCCTACCCTCCCTCTACTCAGCCTTTTTCTTGCCCTTCCTGTCCTTGTCGCCTTCTCCCAGCGACACCCACAAGGAAGCGAAGAGCAAGAAGGTGATGCTCGTACTGACCGTTGCGAGGTAGTATGGCCATGCACCCGTGATGAATCGTGGGTACTCGTCATGTCGCAAAGGCACGATGGACGCTTGAGTTGAGGAGCGGATAAAAGTCCATCTAATAAAGGATCAATCATCAGCACCTGCTCAACCTGGCACGACAGCGTAATGAACCGCACTCACCCTGGACGCCAATACTCAACCACAAACTTGAATACACCGTGTCTGTCGGGCGCTCTAAAACTCGCATTGTAAGTCGTACCGATTTCAGGCGTTGCGTCCTGGTCCTCTACGAGGCTTGTTCGGATATGCGGGTCAAGCATGGTGAAGTCGAGCTGAATGTCCGAAGCTGAGAACGGGCCCCAAGCCGAAGTCCCGTTAGGAGTGGTGTAGTGCTGAGCAAGAGTGACAGAGTAGGTCTGACATGTACGGTCAGCGTCGAAGCATCGGAATAAGAAATATTTCGGATGAAACGCACAATGTCATCTTTCTTGGTGTACAATTGACTCGGTTCAGTTTCGTTTGCACGGTAATGAGTGGACGAGACAATCTTGACCACGCCCGTCTCCTGGAAGACCCATTTTGCAAAGTCTGAGGCGAAAGCCGCATTGCCGGTCTCGGCGCTGCAAGTTTGAACTGTGAGCAGAGCGCCTCCTGATATGCGCTTGAAACGATACTTACGACTTTCCATCCTGACCACTGACACTGGTCTGCCAGTACTTGTCGCTAAAGAGAGCTCCACTGCCAACGAATCCTACGCGGACATTCTCTCTGGTCTGAAGAGCGCTGACGAGCGATGCCTTCTTGCCATTGACTACTGGTTCCCTGCCTTTTCCTCCAACAGTCTTTTCAACCTCTGCCTCATCGCCAGTGATGAGTTTGTCTTGTCCGACATAAGACGTTTTGGACGCATGCAGCACATCAACGAGGTACGGGTTCAAACCCGCGTAATGGACGGTTCCGGAAGGGTAAACGATCGGTCCGCCAGAGATAGTTGATGGATCAAGAATGGCAGCGTTATGATCTAAGCTTGCGGCAGCTGGAAGGAGAACGGTGGAAGCTGATTCCGAAGCGAGGTGGGAAAAGGCGTCAATGAGAGTGAGATCAGGGTCGATGAATTCGAGATCGTACTCCCGGAAGTGCTCGCGGTTGACCTGTGACAAGTCGGAAGAGAGGAGGTACAGGGTGTTGAGGCCAAGCAACTGCGATTCCAGCACGGCTTTGGGGGACAAAGCCTGGGAGAAAGCTACAGCAGTCATAGGAGTATGTCAGCTCTGGGCGTGAATGGTTCACTTCGTCGACAGCTGACATACATTTTGAGCTGGGCGCAAAGTGGATCAAATGATCGTACTGCGGTTCTCCATATTTGACTAAAGGAGCATCGTCCTTTGGTCCCTTGAAAGTGAGCTCGAAGCCGCGCTCTGCAACATGAGAACAGCACTCTATCAGCTCTGACATGGTTTATCGAGCGCCTTCCAGCTGACCTTTTAGGGAAGCCCAGAACTTTGAGTAAGAATCCTTTTGTACCGAAGGGTCAAGGACGACGAGGACCTTGTCGCCCGTAGAAGAACGAGCAGACGCGATGCTGACCAGAGCGAGAAGCGGCGCCAGCAGAGTGACAGCGCGCATGACTAGATGCCCTACTCTCGTGTTTTTGGAATGATCAAGCAGTAGCCGAAGTAAATGAAAGACGAATGACTATAGAAAGAAGATGCGCTGTAGCTGTTTTCGCGACGTGGAGGAAGAGTCAACTGCGGGGGGTGGATGAGCATTGAGCTGCGCGTGGTGACCACGTGATTTAGCTTTTTTGCCACAAAAGCTGCTCCTCCACTTTCAGTGACGCTTTTTCAACATCTTATATTTTGCGTTGTATTTCGCTCTACAACAATACCTATACAAAATACCACCGCTTACACCGACGCTTAGTCACTGCTGCCCTCCTCACGAACGTCCGTCGCGACGCTACTCAGCTTTCCATCTCACACCGACGTCAAGCAGACATACCACACTCGGCTTAAAACGAGATCTTTCTCACTTCGTTGCCACCAACTAGCATTCCGGCAGGAACATTACTCTCCTGAACTCTGGCCGCCAACGATCTATCATGTCTCAACCGACCCCCACTTCACCCACTATCCTTTTGTTCGCCAGAGGCGCACTTGCTCTGCTGGACCTCTGGCCGGCACTCACCATCGCCGTTGCAGAGCAATGGGGCGGATCAGATTCAGCAGCCAAGAAAACTTGGCTCGCTTCTGTGATCATTGACGAATTCGAATCTCGAGCCTCCTACCTTCCCGCTTCATCTTCCGACTCTTCCTCTACTTCCGGTGCTCCTACAGTGGATCCGGCTACAGCCAACGACCCTCCTTTAGATTTTGACGACCTGGCCGACTTGTTACAGCAGATCATGTCAGACGAGTTTGACGCCAATATCGATGATGGTTCATTAGACGCTGTCGCAGGCGATATCGTCCGATTATGGCGCGATATCCTTACTCCAACACAGGATAGAACGCCCGAGACGCTCGTTTCTGCTTTAGAGCGTAAAGCGGAGGAAGTCAAGCGGTCAGGCGTCAACGCGAGCAACGGCGGTCATCCCGATGTGGAGGATGACGAGTCAAGCGACGACGACGATGAGGATGAGGGGATGCAAGTGGACTCTCAGGCGCCGCAGCTTGTTGAGAGTCAAAGAGAAGAGAGGCAAGAACCAGAGGTCGATGAAGACGGCTTTACCATGGTGAAGAAAGCTGGTCGAAGACGGTGATTTGCGTAGGAGTAAATGTTTGCAAATCATGCACGATATATCCCGCATCAATCAACACCATTAGCCCGAGCTAATATAATTCATACGCAGTGTTCTCGTAACATGCAAAGTTTCCTGCCAACGAGAAGCATAGAATCCAGGTGGGACAAAGGAGCTGTCAATTTGATGTGCGAACGATTCTGGTGTGCTACCGAACGTCGCGTCTTCGACTTCCGTTACCGTTCTCATCGAAGAGCACGCAGGCATCCACGGGCCGGTGACATCACGCAGATGCTGAAGGTCTTCGATACATTCTGACATAAAACGTGTTGCGAATTACGTTGACGTAAGATGCGTACAGTGTCTTCTTCAAAAGGCTTTTTCTGGCCACTGCATCGTCGCAATTGTGGCGACCATTTCTGCTGCATCGTAACACTCTCAACTTGTGTCGAGAAAGCAAAACACTACCACGACAGATATCGAAATCACATCTTGACTCCAAAAGCTTCTAGCGCTACACGCCATGTCTCACCCGTATGACTACAACACAATGTCGTATTTGGAGAATTACACTTATCCTGATCCTGGATTACATGCGGCCTCAACAAACCAGATCGAGAGGCTTTCACAATCCGAACTCTTACATCCTGACCTCGCAACGGAACGCGGCGAGCAAGTCGGGAACGCATCACTTGAGGAAGTCGACTGGCAGATGGTGGCGGATTCTCTCTATCCATCGCCGGACACAGCATTCCCATGGCACGCCGAAGCTGAGACTGACTCCGCCGAATTGATGGGGTACTCACAATACGGGCATGGCCCTCCACATGTTGATACTCAAAGATCTAATACCGCTTGTGTTGTTCTGAACGGGATGGAGGACGGTCGAACCAGAGACGCTGACATACAATACACTTACCAAGACAACGGCGCTGCGTCGCTCAACTCGCTGGCCAATGCGAGCGGGTTGCAACATCCATTACGCCCAGCGGATGTGGACTTTCCGGCTGCTTGGACGAGAGCAGCGGTGTTGGTGTCGCCTGCATCAGAGACTGTCCGGTCATCGGTCGGTGATAGCGAAATCATTGACGCTGACACTGAGCAGACTCATTCCGGACATGATGCGGCAACAGACCCGGGCCCTCAAGAGTCTCAGCCCTCGGGCGATGTCGACGGGGCGTCACTGATGAGACGGAACTGTGCGTGCTCCTTCCGAACGGGCCGTCTGTTTGGGCCCTGCAAGCAGACCATTCACTGCAGAATCCACAGCCGTACGCTGTCATCCAAGTCTATCCCCAGAATCATGACACGTAACTGTCCAAGCTTCCAGGCCAAACGTTAGTCTTCCGTCATCGCCAGCTGAGCCTTGCGGTAGATTTTCTCGGCACTAGCACTCATAGTGGTTTCCTCCACCCTCTGTCTGGAGTGGACATGATGTGGAAGCTGACAGCTAGCAGCCCATACGCACTTTGATGGTACGACGCACTTTGTCCACAAAGTGCAAGCCAGCCTCGCCGGCACTAGCATTGCATGCGTTAACAAGGGATGTCAAGCAAGTATGGGTTACGACACTCTCCAATGGAAAGATTTAGAAGTAGTGTCACTTGCCGATAGGAGCGGTTTCAGGCAAGAATCAGGATCACAGACTGGCAAGCAACCTTTCAAGAAGGCAACGTGCGTACTAGGGTCACAACGGATTGCCAGAGTTGGTCCATGGACAAAGGGCGTCCATTGCAGCTTGCACAAAACGCGCTTAGTATACCGCCGATTACCTATAGTATTGAGAATTGATTGCAGAAGCGAATGTGGACAAGGTAAGTCATCACCGGCTTGGTACGAGATTCAGTGTTCTCTTTCCGCCCAGACTTGACGCTCATCCGCTGCGGAATTATCAGTTCTCACGAGAGCTAAGCGAAATCAGAGTGGACAACTGGTCGAGTACCACTACACTCCCCATCTTATGTCCACCACACATGGTCGAGGTCCAGAAGGGAGCTGGTCCTGCGTCAATTGTGGTACGTCGGTGAAGTTGCACGATCTGCACTGGGTCACAGCAATGACGAAGACGCCCGTACCTTGCGCCCACGATGGAAGTATCGAGAATGAGGCTTGAAAGATCATCAGTATTTAATCCGATCTTGCATGAGCCCGCAGACCGTGTTGCTTTCTAGGTAGTCCCGCAATGCATACACTAGTATTCGCCAAAGGCTGGGCGTTGGGTTGGTCTACAGGAAGCCTCGGCCCGTTCCTTTGGGGAAGACACGAACGGTGCTTGGTTCCAATCGGTATTGTAGTGGTTTGCAGCGAGGGATATTTGGAAAGGAAGATGGATTTCCACTGGTTACCGCGGTCAATGGATGTGATGAGATCTGTTAAGGCGCGTGACATGAGCTCTGGTAGAGTTACGGTTGTCTTTAGAGTAAGATATGCTTACCTCGCCCATGACGTCTCCGCTGCGGCCTGAAGAAAGATGAGATATCCTCCACCACACCCCTTGACCTAGTCGCAAGAGTCGAACAAGCAGTTCAGTCTCTGGCGGTATCGATTGCGTGCTCGCAGAGGATGGTGAAGAGGAGAGAGGCAATGAGTCGCCATGTATTGTTGACACAAGTGACGAGTTGGTCTATTCGTTTGAGAAGTGATGTTAGGCGATGCGAGAGCCGACGAGACGTGAGGGAGACTTACCTGTCTGACTTGGGCAAAGACCGCACGGACAAATCGTCCTATTTCAACTGGCGAAAATCCCATCCAGAGCAACTCGGTTAGCCCATCCAGTATAACGAGAGGTCCAGGGACTGAGTTGGTTTCTGACTCGAGCTCGCGTGCCGGTGGAAGGTGTGGGAGTATTGCATCGTATGTTGGGCGAAGTGATGGGCCTTGCGATGTGAACAGTGACGGCGTATTTGAGGAAGACTTGAGTGATATTGATGGAGGCAGTGAGCTCGGGGATAGATGGATGAATGATGACGATGTTGTGGGTGGTAGAGGTGTTCCCTATTGTTTTCAAGTTAGAACGAGCATTTATCAAATGTTTCTTGATTCAATTAGAAAGTGTGAGTGAGACGCACGAGTTTCTTCAATACCGCTTCCCAGCTCGGTCGTCCCTCACCGCGAAAGTCGACCCATACGACCTGTTCACGACGCTCTAGTCAGCAAACGGAAGGACGAAAAGATAAAGACTTACCTTTCTCTTCTCTTTGCTAAATGCCGCCGAGACCAAGTGGTAAAGAGCGAAATGCGCTGGGGACTGTAGTGTGTCCGAGATAACGAGCTGGGATCTGGGCGGTGGGAGAGCAGAGCTGGAGCTTGAGCTCGAGGACGAGGACGACGAAGAGTGGGAAGGGAAGGGGAGATGCGGGGTGAGGTATGTCATTGTGTCGGTGTCAGTGGATATATATTTGGTTTGTATAACAAGCAACAGTAGTCATAGCTTGAAACCGACTATCATCAACATTTACAGTCGCTACAATCGTTGCTGAGCACGTGATTACCACGTGACACAATTGCATCACATCGATGATCACCGGTTATATATCACTCTGAGCCAGCGGCGTTTGAACGCTTACTCTCATACTCGTCTTGACAATTGTCTATCTCTCACTCCCGCTTTGTTATATATAAAAGGATAATGTCCATTCGACTCTCTACCAGAGCTATCAAAGCTACTTCCACCACCGCACGACTCGCAAAGACTACTGTTTGGTGAGTACATCCTATCTCACGATCGACTAGCGGAGTGACCGCGCGACATCTTGTGGAGCGAGCTCTATCGTGATCTCCTATTATCGCTTATCGCTTATCGCTCATCGATCATCGCTGATACTCGTCGTAGCTCTCGCACACTGCTCAACACCTCTCAACGCACTTTCGCAACTACCAGAACAAACACCATGGGTGAGTACACCTACTCGACCTCCTCGATCTCATTCACTTGCCGAATCAGCTAACACTGGCGTAGCCTCCACAATCCAGTCCGCGGTCAAGGCTACGGTCGTAGCTGCTCACTCTACTTTCGCAAACCTTGCGTCCGCCGCGCCTATAAAGGTCGGCGACGCAGTTCCCGATGTCGAAATCAAGATCAACGACATGGAGGACAAGGTCAACTTTGCAAAGTTGCCAGGAAAGAATGTCCTCGTTCTTGTCCCCGGAGCGTGAGTGGGTCTATACTCACATATAATCAAAGGCTCATTACTTCTCTCCATGCTACTCTTAACCTGCTATTCGGTCCTCCTATTGCTGCTATTTCGATCCCACTCGCAGCTTCTCCCCCGCTTGCTCGTCGCAGGTCCCAGGGTACTTGGAGAAATACTCGGAGTTCACCGCGAAGGGCGTCAAGGGCATCTACGTCGTTGCCGTCAACGACATGTTTGTCATGAACGCTTGGAAGGACAAGCTCTTGGGCGAGAAGAAGGACACTTTGCAATTTGGTCAGTGCCTCACTCCTATATCTGACAGGAATCCAAGACTAATTCATATCTGTAGCCGCCGACGACGCGGGCAGCCTCGCTTCTGCCTATGGCCTCGTCCTTGATGCTCAGGCGATCTTCGGTGGACCCCGTCTCAAGCGTGGTGCCGTCGTCATCGAGGACGGCAAAGTCATCCACGTGGCAGTCGAGGCATCGCCTGCTGATGGTGAGTTTGCGCATGGTCGCGGTCCATGTACTCTGCTCATTTGTCTGCCACGTTCGCAGTCATCGTCTCGCACGCCGACGAGATCATCAAGACCATTTAAGCCCGTAACGAGGAAAGCGATTTGGCAGAAACACCGATATGTGTAGTAGCATATTGCATTTCGAGAATGTCTTAGTCTACAAAAGGGTCAAAGTGCAACAGTGGTCTAGGCGGGATGTATACCTTGTTCAGAAGTGCAAACCGCGCTTATCGTGCGACGGACTGAGTTGTGGCATCGTCTTGAGCAATACAACTCACTTTCATTGGTCGCTAGATTTTGACAGCGAGCCCAACTGGACAGGGGGACTATTCGAGAATCAAGTATGATGGAACGTCGATTCAATTCCAGGCGTCATTTCTCACGCACGCACAAGCTTGACAAGCAGGTGCTCAGCAGTATCCGCGACCGTGTACTCAAGTACCCGAGCTTCCGCTACCCGGTATTCGGTATCCGGCAACGACTGATCGAACCGTAATCTTCTTATAGCCCCATAGTCTGAACGACCTGTGCAAAGATACGGTTTAAGACAGGTCAAACGAACGGGTACGGTGCCTATCACCCTATGGGAACTACTCTAGTCAAACTTGTGATTACGCTCGCCCATACGTTCGAGATCGGATACAAACCTGTGCGATCGATGCTAAGCATCATTCATGCTTGTGCCTACGAGTCAGCAGTCGATGTCGTTTGTACAAGCTAAGGAGCGTTGACGAATCTAATCATCTATTCAGCCGGATTTGTTTGTGGCTTTTTCTCAAAAACAGCTCTTGTACCAGTAAGTGTCCGAGTATACATACATGTCTGCTGCAGACGGACCCTCAAAGTCGGAAAACTGTTGATGTACACTTGTGAAGAAAGGGAGCGAGCAGCACCACGACTACTACTGTGTAAGCATATGCGAATGACTGGAACGTGCGGGTAAGCTTATCTCCAACTCAGGCACCATCTGCCCCGCAAAAGCACTGGAGTGAAACAGCGAAACTGCAGTAGGATATCTCAATTGATCTCATCAATACAGTATTCATGCCATGTCTCGTTACTCGGCACGAATGAATAGGATAGCTACAGCTGTTGCCTCGAACGCGACTCGCATGACGCAACGGCCTGTATGCATATACTCACTGGCTGCGCGGCTCCTCCACGGGATATTCCAGTCGACAGAATCGACAGGACGTGAGACCACGCTTCGTCATCTGAGCACCGACGGACGTGCAGTATTACACCAAACCAAACTGTCTTCACTCACTGAATCGTCGTCTGGACCCACGATACTAAGATAATAGGATGCCATAGAAGAGGAACAGAGCATCGCTAGCTTGATCGAGCAGTAGTGCATGAGCATGTGCTACTGATACATTTCCCACGATGCCCTCTGCGTCTTTGCGCTTCCGGCTTCACTCTTTCACTCCTTGCTCCTCTGTCCTGGGAACCTCGCAGCGCAGCACACGACGAGCGAGAGGGACGACAGAACATTCGAGCGCTCGACACGAGAGGAAGATAGCTCGTCGACCAACCAGGATTGCCTGTACTGTCAACTCCACTCAGCAGGTCACACGTATATCTCGTTCAACGAACAGCTCTGTGCTAAACTCTTCCCCACCCCAGACGATTTCGTCGTACTACCTCATCTCTCCACCGCACCACTCAGAAGTACTCTTCATATGGTGTCATAGCGTAGTATCCTTGCCAACGACTGGTGGGTGTTGACTTGAGTCGTGATCAGTGACTAGCTCAAAGGAGTTGAGTTGCCGCGGATCATCGTCCAACCTCTCTCTCTCTGTCCTCTTTTTTCTACACATTCTATCACACACGCAGAGACAAGCTATACATCCTGCGTCACCCTGTCACTAGCTCTCCTCCTTCCTTCACCCCGCCCATCATCTCCATCCACCACCACCACCCTCCTCACCGTCCACCACACAGCCTGCCAAAACAACGTCTGTGCTCAACCCCCACAGCTTCTTGATCCCTTCCTTTCCCCGGCATCAATAGCACACTAGCGTTATTTGCCACCTGATCCTCCACAGCGCACGGACCCAGCACAGCATATACATATATATCACTCTGCTCGATCCTCACTCTTTACCCGATCTAAGAACTCCTCTTCCTCGTGTACACAACCTTCCTCTTCTTCTTCTTCATTGTATTACCACTCCGATATCTCACGCAGCACCATGCGAGGGATACCGTTACCTCCCCTCTTCCCGCCATTCAAATCGTCTGTCCCGCCAGCTCCCAATGCCTCTAGGCTTGACGTTATCAGAAACAACCCTGTTCCTGCTCCGAACATCAACACCAATAATTCCCCGACTACTCCGCCTCCTGTGGGCAGGAGCGAGGAGCACTTTTCTTTCCAGCCTTTCGACGATGGAGACAATATCTTGGGCGCCATACGTCCACCTCCCTCGTCAGATGACAGCCTCAACACTCACAATGAGCCAGATACAGTCGGCAATGGAAAACGCCCAGGACTGCCATCCGACCGAGCCCACCACGACGATACACAAGACAACAAGGCTTCTAACGGTAAGCCCCTCCTCACCAAGGGAAAGGGGAAAGCCAAGGAGCAAGACGAGCAAGTGAGCGCGACCGAAGTGAATTCATGCCTTCGAATGCACCCTTCCATTGCCACTCATCCCTAGTACTCTTCTGCTGACGTCAACCTCGTCTGCAGCCAACCACACCTCAAGGTCTGCTTCTCGGTCTACACTACATGGCGAACGAAGCTGCTAGTCCCACCACCGGCTTCCAACCATTCCAGCTAAATGACCATGAAGCTCATGTCATCGCTGACGAAGTCGGCAATGTCCTAAGCGAATGTCCCTCGCTATATCGCATCGTGTCAAACGAAGTTCACTACGCCCTCACCAACTCCTCCAACCAGTCGCGCAGGGACAGTCACAGTCCTACTCACCGCCCATTGTCCGGTAACCCTTCTCAGATGCACAGGACCCCACCCAACCGCACTGCTCCTATCGGCAGCGAGAGGCGCCTTGATCAGTCGCCAGCTTCGCCAAACAGCACGAGGCAAAGTCAATCGCCTCACGAACAACCTGCATACCGGTGGATTCGTCCTTCTGGCCCTGTTCCTTCCTTTCCGATGGAGAACAATTACAATCATGTTGTGCCTGCCCGTGACGACCAGTATCGGTCCGCTCCTTCTGCGAGGGCTAACCACCACACGCAGTATGCTAACAACAATCGCGTGGCTGGTGTCCCTGCGACCCTCGGCGCTTTGGCTGATCATCAAGCTCACCATGTGGCTGAAAACGACTCTTTGCGTGGACATGAAAGGGTGCGTTGGTTGCATTGCCATTTTGACACTCAGCTAATATCTCATCAGTCACGCACTACTCGTGCCGTTCCAATCATCGACCCCAACAGCGCCGAAGGGCGTGTCCGCGCTGCCATGGCGGTTCGAGGCCATGAGCTCTCTGAACATGCCACTACTCCTGGTTTTGGGGGCGTTTCTCCCCTCCGTGGATACAGGCGTGAAAAAGCGCAAGATGTCGGTTCGGCAACTCGTCGACAAGATGTTCATGATGCCGCTCATGCACCTCACGGCTTGCATGTTGTCCAGTGGGACGGGGCCCCCGCTCATCATACACATACACTGCTTCACCAAGGTCCGAGAAGGTCGAGCGGTGGGTCCAGATGTGGGACGCATCGTGCAGAAGCGAACGAGAGCTTGTACGGCTCATCGCTCGAGGCCATCCTACGCTCGTCTCAACGTCTCCAGCACGACTCTCACTTCGAAGACGAAGCCCATGCGAGTATTATCCCTTTTGACAACCACAACGAAGAGAGGCGCGCCGAGAACTACCAAGCTCCTACTACATCGCCGCCTCGACGTCCCTTCGTTCCGACCGCAGACAATAACGCCACCGGCCTTTTGCCCTCTTTGTGGCCTCAGAATGAGAGACACTTTAAAAGCGGAACAGTAAACTTTGCTCCCGGTGACTGGTGTAAGTCCATAGCGGTGGTGTATGGAATATTGACAAAACTTCAGTCTGCACCATGGAATACTGCGGATATCACAACTTTAGCCGCAACGCCCAGTGTATTCAGTGAGTCTCTCGTCGTGGTATAGGGCTGAGATCAGATGCGGCCACCCACGACCTCATGACACTATGGTGGGTGTTGTGACTCAACACGGTTTGCCAACAAGGCAGGGCCCGTACAACCACCCATCTTTTAGTCCTCCTCTTGGATCGGATGGTGACTGGAAGTGTCGAGTTTGCAAGTTAATTAGTAGGTTTCTGACGTTTTTACATCGCACTAACTCGCTGGAGATTGGAGACGCAGGACATACTGCTATACATGCTTCCCGGATCATCCGACCAATCAAGGTATCATTGGCCTATGTAGTGCCTTAACTTTGCTGACGTCGCAACAGATAACCGCAACAGGTCCAACAGATCCAATAGAGGGTATAACAACAATCATCAGGGTTCTTATCAACCGCGAAGGCTGCCCGGTTGCTATACGGAAAGCAACGTTGGGACGTCTCCTCGTCCTCGTCAAGTAGCCGAGTCCAGCTATGCGGGTGCTCATGCCCAATACGGTCAGTGGGACCCTCAAGCTTCGAGCTCTACCGTCGCGGCTCAGCAGCATGCCAGCCATAATCCCATTCCACGATACCCTTGGCAGAGCGACGGTCAGGATACTGCCGAGTGGGCCCAGCATAGTTACCACCATGACAGGCGGTCGTAAAGTGAGTGTTGGGTTCCGAGTTTGGCTAGGATGCTTGGTCGCACGCCTGACACTTCATCAGTCCGGAGATAAACAAGACACCATATGAATAATACGAAAGGTTGTATCATCAAGGCATACACACTGCGGAAATGATACAGGAACAAGGATAATGTCAACTGGATGGACGTTTCTTGACACGGGGAGACCTTTTTCTTTATAAAGACGACTATTGTACTACTGATATACCTATATTCACTGTACCCTTTTACGACCCTGCTACCCGTTTCTTAATCGCGCACCCTCTCGCTCTCACTCTGTACAATCACCCTCCCATTCCTCTCTCGCCATCTGTCTCATTCTCGCTCGATTCGCTCACATCGCTCTCAGCACTTTTCTCTCACCTCTTCACTCGCTCTCGGTAATTCGATCGACAATTATGCCCTCTCCTCGATAATTCGAATTCAAATAACATTCGGTACTCTACCCATGCTCGGTCTCCTGGACCTTTTCGGTATCATTATACCACAGCGATAGGTCAATACTCTACGGCGGCTAATACTGGTTTACTGCTGTTTCAAAATCGGAGCTGATGTAGTCTAGGACCCGTGAGGGGTTATTTCAACACATGTAGCTTTTCCTCAAAAAAGACAAAACAAGGGCATGGCGGTAGGTGGAAGGTCCAAGGTGGTTGGATAGTACGGTAGGTCGTCGGAGTGGTCTGAGGAATGTATCAACACGTATCGCCGATATGCATCAATGTCCTACATGTATGTGAGATTACAAACCTCCTGCCACTCTCGGCGAGACTGTCAAGTGGGCTGGTAGGTAGTGAATGAATAAAGTTGAGACCTGCGCCACTGTCTCTGGTGAGTCGCGAATTGCTTCCTTATCTCAGACAATGTTCGCCATCTGCTAGATTGCGGAATGATAGTGAGTCCATGCCACAGTGGGCTGGGACTCGACACAGATAAGAGGAGGAGTGGGATGGAGCTTTACAAGGATGACTGTGCTGAAGCTGAACGGAAGGGAGGAGCGTCTCAGTATTTTCAGCTGTCTCATGTGAGAATGTGAGAACAGATATGGTTCACGCTTATCGTCTATCTGAATCTGCAGGTTTCACTCTTCGTACATGCTACTTATCTTCGCTGGAATATGGAATACAGAATTGCCACATTCAGGATAGAACCCTACCGTGAACTGCGGGGTGACAGCGCGGGGGACAGCTTTCTGCGGTGTTACAAGGGAATTTATCGAATGTGGCAGCTGTACTTCCGTAGTGTTATCGCCACTCAAGCGACGAGAGACAACGTCACTCAGGGGAATACAAGTAGAACAATAACCTAGCCGATCCCACCCACCACCCACCAGCTGATGGATGCCCTGAAATCAGTAAAAGTTTGTACAGCGAGTGAGCTTATACCGAAACTTTCCGTGCTGCCCTCCCGTTTCCAGCACTCGCACCGCGTCAGAAAATGAGGAAAAGAGAGTTTGCCTGATGCAATGTGTGCGTAGCGTTGCGCTATGAGCTGAGCCTGGCCACGGCGCCGTTAGCTTGGGCGGGACGGGTTATGCTGTAGTGCTAGGTCTAGTTGTATGCATCAAGCTCAAATCGTATCAGTGCATCGCGTAGTAGTGGCATGAGCCGATTACAGTAGGGCCTGCGAGTTCACATTCACTCTTTTTCATCATCATTCAATTATTTACTTATTCATTCCCTATTCCCTCCATTCCTCCATTCCTCTATCCTCATACCACATCCCTCGCACTCGTCCTTGCACTAGATACACCAAGACCAATACCTAAAATCGCATCGCATCGCATCGACTTGGCGAGTAGAAAATATATACCACCCAAAAACAAAACAGAGAGAGAATCACGCAAAACAGGATCATAGCGCGCTCCACCCTTCCCACGACTTTGTGTTCGACATACGACTATACGTCAACTGTACAATCGCGCTCGACTATAGATTCATTTTTTGGGCAAGGATAAAGGACAAGGAGCCAAAGCTAGATCGTAAAGGACAAGGACAGAGGACACAAACAGACACACGTCGGCCGAGCCGATCTCGCTTCTATATCCCGTATCAGTGATACGTGGCAACGCAACTTGGCATCGCATTGCATTATACCTCGTGAGTGGACTGCTTTTATACACAGCTTTGTGGGATACGACGAGAGGTAGATAGTAGTGCAAGGAGTCAAGGACGATTGGGATTCTTGGATCATTGCGCTACACCGTCTCGTCTTGAGATCCAAAGGTGGACAACTGCGCAGTGTCATTCATGGGACTACTACGTTGATCAAGTGGGGGAAAGGGGGCAATCACAAGCTGTCCAAATCATCACTCTCACCGCCTTCAATCTTTGCTGTTGATTATCTTCCCAGCTGACAATCCCCAGTCTTTATAGAAACGATTGACGAAGCAAAAGGGCCATAAAGGAACCAATCCAACTCACACGACGTGACGCCAACGCCAAGAGCAACGCACAACACTGCATTCTTTCGACAGTTTCAAACTTATTCAACTCCTTGGATTCACTTACGAGTCGCGTCAATCAATACCAGGCTTCCATTCCTATTCGAGCTTGCAAGTCAACTCGAGGTAGCGATCAAGTTGATTCTCTTCGGACACGATTCACCAATCTAGTCCGTCAAAGGGGTCGTAACGAGCAATTGCACCGCAACTTTGCCATTACTGCTTTGATATACTCATCGCTTCGCCACTCGCGCCACGTCAACAGCGATTGTGCAGTAACCACCTGCTTTACCATTGTTGCCACCCATCACCTACGTAGTCACTTGACATCTCGTCATCTGACTTCCCTTGCTCCATTCAACTGCGTTTCAACCAACGGGTATAACGAGGAAGACAGATCAGCGAGGAATCAACACCCGGTGTCATCGTTAGAGTCTTTGGGAAAGGAAAAAAGTCCTTAATTGGTCTTCCTTTCACTCCCAAATAGACTCTTTCGGTGAACACCTTAGACTTACATCGCGGCATGGCACGACCATTACGACCGGCTCCGTTGCCACCCACGGCCACTGCTTCGTCATCGTCGTCTACTTCGACACCTAAAGCTGCACATTCTTCTACACCTAGATTGTCGTCAAGACCTCGCCGTCCGTCCACTTCGGCCTCGACCGCACTGACACCAACCGAGTTAGCACAACGTACATCAAAGTCAACTCCTATTGTCGAAGCCAAAGCGCACGGTCTACGGAGTGTGGGTGGAGCGAGTGAGAAGACCCCGTGTCCTTTCCCTGTATCATGGGGTGGAAGGGAGAAATGCGGCATACTAGAAGAGGACGAAGTGGATGAGGTGCTCATGGGAGTTTTAAGCGCGATTGCATTCCTGGTGAGTCTGCCATGTCGATTGGAATCGACTTTGCTTACGCTTGCGCTGCAGGATAACCGCGCACTGTCAGCGGAGGAGATCGCATCGACATGCTTTCAACAAGGCTGGCTCCGACCTCCCTCTGCTGCCATCGAACCCACGACCCTCATCAACAATG
This sequence comes from Cryptococcus sp. GC_Crypt_6, assembly GCA_026538315.1. NCBI lineage: Eukaryota > Fungi > Basidiomycota > Tremellomycetes > Tremellales > Cryptococcaceae > Cryptococcus > Cryptococcus sp. GC_Crypt_6. Next base: position 165,489 of record JALPBY010000010.1, read on the forward strand.
CCATCCGAAGCTATCTCAAACGATGCGAACGTACTCAACGCCATTGTCTTCTCGCCAAGCATCAACTCGCTGGCTCAGTCGTCGAATCCGTTCTCGAACCTGCACTCCATCCTGAAGCTTTCACCACTTCCATCCGACCGAAAGGCACCGTTTGGTTCCTGCTCAGTAGCCCAACTAGCAAAGCATCAAAATGGAAGAGCCCCTTCGATGGACTCGAAGTACCCAAGGTTCCCCCTCGCAAGCCCGCGGCGGTGGCGGCTCCAGCACATAAACCCAAGCAAAAGGAGAACAGAAGCAACACAAGCGAGAAGCGGTCAAGCAGTAGTGCAAGCAAAGGAAAAGCCAAGCTTGCTGCGCCGGTAAAAATCAGACTAGTATTGAATGGGACAGGCGGGAACGAAGACGACTCGGCGAGTGACGTTGCCAGCTCATCGAGATCACGCAGCATCAGCGTCGACCAAGACGTAACAATGCCAATCACGCAACCTTCTGTCCCGGCCCTCAAGAGGACAAAACCCCGTCGAATCAGAGATGTTCTCGATTCATCCTCAGACAGCGATACATCCGACTCGGATATCGACTTTGAGGGTCCAATACAATCAAGAATTGTCAAACCCGCAGCACGTACATCGCGCAAAACTGCACCGACTCCTCTCAGCATCAACGGATCTCCCCGAGTCAGCAGTCTATCACGCGTGCAGCATTCCCCCTTTATGGACCTTTTCATCTCTCCCGTCCTCCCTTCCATGCCGCCATTCGCTGCACCCCCACACTCGTCTCCTTTCCCATCTCATTCTCTCGACAATACCACTTGGACAGCGCGCCATGACCGAATCAATCACTTTGAAACCTCGAGCTCAAGCTCGGATGACGAGGGTAGAGAGTTTGGATGGGGATTAGCATCCGATCACCAGATGAAAAGTCCTAATGATGAGGGTCCGCCATTTATTATACCCGAAAACGACGAGGACAATCTGCGAGAGGCGACAGACGCCTTGAGAGTCTTGTTCCCCATGTTTTCCGTTGACGACGACGCGGATATGGATAGCAAGATCGAGCTCAATCGACTTGATAATCGACCATTGTCCTCTTCCGATCTTTCGAGCTTGGCCGATACATCCTCTGCCTCGACAATGCAGCCCACATTTGGTCAGCTTCGAGCTCTCGATGCCGGAGTAATCCCACTCAACGCTTGGTTGGCCAATTCGAGCCCCGTTGGATCGCCAAACCTCAAGTTCCAGAAAAGCCTCCTTCCCGCCCCCGATGTCAGCCCAACTCAGCATCTCTCCAAACTGTCAGGATCATTTGACCCAGCGGACATGGAGGTGGACGACGAGACACCATGGTTGGATGAGAGTGGAGAGTTGCCTGTGAAAGCGGAAGACGTCTCCTCTGACATCGAGCTTAATTCTACAATCGGCGATGCTCCTACCCCCGAGCATGACCGACATCTACACACAGCGCTCTGGGCTCAGGAAGCAGCCGCGATCAGGATCAAGCAGGAGCCAGAAGACTACCCTTCTCCGATCACGACCGACGCCGACGATCAATCAGCGACAGGGTATTTAGCATCCCGCGCGTCCTCTACCCCTTCTAGTGGCTCGTCTGAGCTTCCCCCATTCGAGATCGATGTGGACAATGGACGTATGAGTCTGGAGGAAGTGATCCTAGGACCAGAAAGCGTTACAGTGGAAGAGCTCGATGGATGGTTGCCTCAGGGAAAGGCTGAACGAACACCGCACCGAGGACGATCAGCCAAGAGTCGATATCACTCTTCAAGGTGTAGCGGTAATTGGGGAGGTATCGGTGTCTGCAACTCACTTGCAAACATTGTCAAAGCAGCGCCAATCATTCGCAACAAAAGTACTAGATCCAACGCCACTGCACGTCGACGAAAGTCTTCACCTCGCGTCAACGTCGTACCGGAACGACTGGTCACGCCAGAGACCGACGTCGAAGAGGAGGAGATTGACGACGCCATTGGCACCGCTGATCTCGAAAAAGCTCGCGTTGAAGCCGAAGCCAGAGAAGAGCAACATCGAAAAGCTTGCAAGGAAAAAGCAGAAGCGCAACGTGCCGCTTTCGAAGCGTATCGACAGACTATCCGAGCTGAAGTACCTAAATCTGGCCCTGCATCCAGTCCTGCTGCTGCGCCTTGGGGGTCCGACGAGTCTCTACCACTCCACAGCAATGACGTGGCGATGCAAATGCTGATGGCGGTCGACCCAAAGGCTTTGGTCAGTCCACCGTTGCATCGAACATTCGGCATGGGATTGCACTTGGGTTTGTCACCAATCCCAGATACAAACCTCGGAGCTGGCATGCTGGATGCGGTGTTGAGTCAACAAGAAGTAGATGCGATCATGACCAGTGGAGCTGGACCCATCTCGCCTGCTGTTCCTCCCCCAACTCTAGCTCCGTTGCCGCCGGTGAAAGCCGCTTCCATCAGTCCGAAGGGCAAAAGCAAGAATCGACCAATCAGTCCTGCCATAGCCACCGCCGTACCCGTTCAGTCAGCTCCAATCCCGATTGTTCCCACGTCGACTACGAATGACAAGGCACCAGCATCTGTAGCCCTCCCAGCGGCGACTGTAGCACCCCTAACCGCTCCCCCCGCCGATGTTGCCGCCGCCGCCGCCACATCCGCTCCTCCTCAACCAACTGTGCGAACCGTTGAGATCCCACCAAAGCCGACAACTCCACCAGCCGCTCAGCAACCCGCTCCAGCTTCATCGGGAGTATCAACTCCGACATCGGCGAATGGTTCAACCTCCAGCGGTGCATCGACAACTAACACCGCTGCTAGCACGAACGGTAACGGTAACAAATCTGGCGGCAAGGTTGCGACCATCACCAAACCACTCTGCCCTGGCGTTGACGCTTGTGTGGTGGACAATATCCCTGTCTACGCGCACATTTTCGATGGTAGAGCCAACAGCGGCAAGCAAGTCCTTCTCCGACGACTGGATACAGACTTTGGTGAGTTTCTGCTACTGCCACTCTGGGATCATTGAGACTAACTCTGCTTTAGTCAACGCCAACGCTCTCTTGCATGCTCTCGGTGTAACCGAAGCTAAACATAGCGAGTATCTGGACCACCCTATTTCATCCTTACGGCTCGCGGCTAGACACACCATTCCGCCTTCGATCTCAGGGGCAGAGTATTCGCAAGGTGTCAGCGGCATCTGGGTTCATTTGTCGGAAGCAAGGGACTTTGCAAAAAGGGCCAAACTGGCAGAGTCGAGCCTTTTGTCCAGCGTTTTGAGGGAGGATCTTTTCCAGCTGGTGAGTGCGAGCGGCCTCAGCTGAGAGTATAGCTGCAACTGACATACCTTCCTGAACAGTTCGCCGCTCTCGCTGGCCTAAAACCCGATCATCCCCCATCAGACGTCTTTGGTCTTCCCGTGAGTTATCGCCAGTAGAACGCGTTTTCATAGCTGACTCGTGTCACAGTTCGTTCCTCGACGGAATAATGTTTCCGCGCCGGCTTCCGGAAACAACACCACTCTTACCACCAATTCCAAGTCGACACCCAACCTCCCAGCTCTCTCCACCTCAGCCCCCGCATCGGCTCATTTACGCGCTTCGACTGTTACTCCGACTGCACCAACCCATCTTCACGCGAGCGCGCCATCAACAGTGTGCTCTAAGGGTCCTCTTGTGCGAACGGCACCCAATACGCCTCCAGACGGTTGTCCTCAGCCCAAGAGGCGTCGCAACACTGTCTCTGTCCCCGCCAGTCCTCTAGCCGCAAGTGCGGCAACGAAGAAACTTGCATCGCCAACAGTTGCAGGACATTCAAACGGACATTCACATCCTCAGCAGCAAGCTATTGCGCCTGCTCCTGCGGCCGGGACCAGGATGAGCGTTGCTGCAGCCAAGCGAGCGACTCGAGCCAGTATCGGCGGTAGCGCAGTTGGTCGAGCCGGCATGGCCAAGTGAGCCGCGCGCGCCGCCACTTGAGTCTCTTACGTTACGACCGAGTACACCACTCCTCATCGCTCTCCATGTTTTGGCGGAGAGTGAAACAAGAAAAAATTACAGTATAATAGTTTGGTATCTTGGGAACACAGTACAATCTTGAACATATTTGATATAGTAGAAACACACACTTTTTTGCACTGTTTGTATATGAGAAACCCAAAAGGAAAAGAACGTCGAGTAAGAAGCGTCAGTAGAGTAGACAGAAGTAGTTAGTCACCGACAATGTACAGGTGCATGTGGAGACGCAACGTTGCAGTGCGAGCAAAGTGAAGGAATGAAGGTGCACTTCTTAGCAAGCATTGTGCGGCGTATATGGCCCGAATGATTCCGTACTCTGCTCGATCTTGATGCAGCGATATATGCTACACAGAGTCAGAATGGATCGCTGACATCTTGCGATATGCTCTTCGACAACCAAGTAGATGACTGATGACTTCACTACATCATACATCTAAAGTACAGCAATAGCTTAACCTACGCTATATACTTCATACGTAGGTACTCCGCACTAAACCTTCTCATCACTCTCCAAGCGATGCCAAAACACTAATCTCCGCTCTTTATTCACCCATCTCTCAACCTCTTGCCCAGCTAACCCAACCTGGGCTCTCCACCCTAATTCCGCAATCGCGATTCCGAGTCCTTCTTCTTGGCGTAAGGACTCAGGAAGGATATTCATCCCTGCTCTAAACAACAACGAGGTGACGTCTTTCGAGTCTGCACCAGTACTAGTACCAGTATAGGTGACATTAGCGTTGCTGTCGAGAGAGCGTAAGTTGTCCACCAGCACGGGAAGGAGGGTTGACGCGGTCCTTCCTGGTATTTCAGATAATCTGTATACTATCCTCGCCAAGACGCTCAATCGACCTATGTCCATATCTACCGCAAATCCCAATGGATCAGCTTTGGGTCGAACGACTTTCGATCGACGCGACTCACCACCGCTAGAAACCTTTTGCACGAGCGCCACCACCTCTCGAACCCAGCCGCCAACTTCTTTACCCTCTTTGACACGTTCTTTCGCCGCAGCGCACATTGCCTCGCAAGCTTTTTCCGCTATTCCAAGTATACTCGTCTTCTCATCCCTTTCCCAAGTCTGAGATTTGATACCCCTCTTCTCTGCTTGCCATTTCCGGAAATCGATGTTCATCCATTGGATTAAGAGCCATGTGAGAAGACTATCTCGTAATACTAGTGATCGCGCGCCAGGTTGGATCGAGACCATACTTTCCATCACCTATCGCAAATCGTTTATATCAGCAGGCTTAACCCTCAATCTGAACAACAGCCCGGACTCACCTGCAAAAGCGCTCGTCGATATGCTGGGTCGACAGCCGAGCTGAACAGCGTGGCGAGCAAAGACCATGTCTTTCGTCTACGAACAACCCTCCAGTCCTGTGACCAACGAAGACAAGCATCAGCACAGGTCCCATATTTTCAAAATTGCTCAGGAAGTATCTTAGTACTAACCGCCTCACTCCTAACTCCTTCCTTGAGCAGCCTAACAACCCAACCTCTCTCACGCTTGTACCCTTCGCCACTAGCATAAAGCATAGCGTACAACATCGGTACGTCCATTTCATCATACACAGGTCGTTGTAAGAGGAATCTGGAGCTCAATGGGTATAGGAAGTGCGAAGGGTTCGCTAATGATCGGATTGCGTGCGCGAAGAAAAGAGTGGTCAAAGTGGGTAAACGTGTATGAGCGGATGTGATCGAGTGTCGTAATAGGCGAAGCGCGTAGACCAGTTGAGGTCGTTCGAGGAAAGGCGTTGACTATTACGAGTATGTCAGCAAAAGCATACATCGGACCGAGGATGAAGGCCCACTCACCGAGATGGCTTCGAAAGCCTTCGCAAGAGCATAATTCGCCACACCTCTCACATCGGCATCTCTCGATGACAACCCGCAGATGGTCAATCCCAAGACATTACTCCTCAGGATCTCCACCCAGTCCAGACCGGTGATAGCACCTTCGGCCAGCGTAGCCACGAACAAGCTCATAACGAAAACGGGATCATAATTGGCATCTCCTCCGTGTAATCCTTCTGCCTTGACCTTCCGAGTTGCACCCACACCACGGAGAGGCCGTCGCAGAGGATAGATCTGGCAAGTCGCGAAGACTTTGCCGGCATCGAGTCCCGTCAAAGCATCGTAGGTACGGCGGTTGTTGCCCATGATACCAGTAGCTGACCATTGTTTCAGTATACTAGCCACAGAAAGCTTGCGGTAGCCTTCGAAGAGCTGGAAAAGATGGAGTATCCTTCGATCCGACTCTGACATGGTGCCTCGATAGAGAGCGAGGAGCGGCTCGATAAATGAAGGCTGACATGAGACATATGTCGACGCCGAGAACAGAGCATGCAAGAGTCCTGTAAACGACTGTCGTATGATCAGAGATGGAGTGAGAGCGGTACATTGCTCATAGGCTGCGGAATCGAAGAGAGCTTGTAATTGCTGACGGATAAAGCTCGCCTATGAAATTGTATAAGAGCTTGCCTGACACAGGAATGTGATGACTCACCTTGACCTCGCAGCGGGTAGCCAGAAGAGTAGCCAATTCAACAAGAGCAGGCACTTCCATCCTGTCTTGAATGACAGCGGTGATGAGAGGGTCTACTAGGTTCTGCAACAACTGCCCATCTTCTGCCTTCTGAACTGCACAAGCTAAGACATCTGTTAGCGTCGGCTATCTCATCGTCACGTATATCACTTACAGAGCGCGCTGACCGCTTCCAGATCATCTTCGGCCAGTTCCTTTTCGTTGGAAGACAGTCGAGTAGCCCACTGCAGGCCCAGGGAGAAGAGGTATGATGCAGCTGACGAGGTTTCTGGGTGAGACTTGGCCAAGCTCTCGGTCAACTGGGCAAGGAAGATGTCGTATTCGGCAAGCTTGTACGATGCCACGCCATCGATAACGGCTTGTGGAGTGTGCTCAGCTAGTCGGGAAATGATTCGAAGAGCCGAGTTACGAGCTGATTTAATCAGACTGCGATCTGTTAATGCCTTGAAGGCGATATCTTCTTTGCTTGCTATCGCATCGGGAGCGAGATCAAGTAAAATCTCGATTGTTGGCAACAGGCGCGGATCAAGAGATTCTAAATTGGACAAGACCTTCAGAACGGTCTTCGACGATCGAACTGAAACATCAGCAAAAGCCGAGAGTAACTCGAACGCGTCGTTGTTATTTGTTGCCAAGAGTTCCTGTATAGTCGCCTTCTTCACGCTGAGTTGAACCAGATCGGCTTGAGCGGACCTATCGTGCGAAGCGGCTTTGAGCAGATTGATGACAGACTGTAGAGCGCCTAGTTGGATGATCGGAGTCAAGTGCTTGATAGCGAACGAGGGATCGTGAGTAGCAGAAACGATAAGCGAGATGGTCTTTAGCGAGTCCGCAGAGGAGACTTCGACGATGCGTTTGGAGCGTTTCAGTAGTTGTTCGAGCGTAGACTTGGCTTGGTCCGGCTGCAAGATAAACCTGGTCCATGGCGAAAGTAGCACAAGATTCTGATGAGACAGCTTGTTAGCGATGTGCCGTCGTGAAATAAGCTGATTATCAACTCACCTGCTGCACCTCTTTGCCTTTCTTGTCATTCTGAATGAGCTCGAGGCCTTTGTTGACGTACGACCCAGCGATAGCACAATCGGTCACACTCTCGACGCTGAGGTGCGCGTTTAAACCGTTCAATTCTGCACAGGCGTCAGCGGTCAGTTTCCGGTGTCGTCAGTCGTTCGCAGAAGCAGAACTCACCGTTACGATACTCATCACCACTGGTGCTCAGGTACAGAGTCTTCAGGTAGTCATGCTCAAAGACTAAAGCCTTGAGTCGGTCTTTCGAGCCGTCTGCTGAGACTTGGCGAAGCAACTGTTCCAAGAAAGACAATGCGCCACTTTGTGCTATCGAACTGCTCAATAGACCTTTCGAGCTTGGAAGGATGTGCAAGACGAATTGAGCGCGTCGAATGAGGGTGGCATCGTCTGCTGGGCTGACGAACAAAGTGACGAGCTGTCTGACTTTATCGGTTTCGGCCCATGAGTCGATGGGCATGGAGAGAATCGTCCTCTCGAACGAGGATGTGGTCCAGACAGATTCTTCGAGGAGACGCGGTACATCTTCTCTTGACTCTGCTAACGGCAATCAGCACGACTTTCTTGGTGCGTGAGGGATACAAGGCGCTCACCTGATGTCTGAGACTTGTGCTTCTTCCCTCGCACTAACTTCAAATCTCCCCTCATCTCATCCAGCAGCCCAGGTAGACCTACACGAGCCTGACCTGCATCTTTAGCCTTATCGAGCGTATCTCCCAGTTTCTCCACATAGGCAATAATGAACTTCAATTCCGCTTGCTTCCCCATCAAACCCAACAGGACCCTTCTGAGATAGTTCATCACCACCGCTGCGGCCTCTGTACTAATGAGTTGGCCCATCATCTTCGCGCTAAGCTGTTCCAAAACGGTCATAATTACGGGGCTGACCATGTCGCCCGGTCGTGAATATGCGAAAAAGTCGGGAACGAGAGCGAACGAGTCCTCGATGTATCGGTATGGTGTCTTGATGCACCGCCTAAAGCAGTCGTCGATGAACGACAGCAAATAAATCTGTTGAACGAGAAGCATCGGACCAGACACTGTATCCGATGCTCGAGGCAAGGCGTCGAGCCATATTGACAGTTCTGGAGGGTCGTGTTCGAACAAAAGGGTCGGTAGGAGGATGTGTCGTAAGAGTGAGGTCGTTTTCACGTACGTCACTGGCTGCCGGGTTGATAGTCGAAGAAGAAGGATATGGTACAAATAAGTATATTGCGATCCGGCTGTAATAACAAGTGAGCTCCAGAAATTTAGCCCGTAGACTTCACTCACCAGCTTTATTCATCCAGTTCCACTCCTGCACCTCGCTGAGAAGCTGTAAGACGTGAAGCTGACTCAACGCTTCAAAGCCTTCCACATCTCCTCTTGCTTGACCAAAGCCACCGCCCATGCCCGCCGTTCCCATTGTACCAACACTCGCTACACTGCCAGAATCGCTGACAACACTTCCCTCCCGAGCGTCACGCCTGGCTCTACGTTCAGCGCTCGCGCTCGAGGCAGAAACCAGCAGTCGACCAACATCAAACTTCATGTCAGAGGCCATACTGGGTACGGCCTTGTTGCACAGACCAAAAAGGCGCAGAGCGACCTCGGTCAACATTGCTGACTTGGCGGCGAGAGCAAGTTCCGCTTCGGTTTCGGCTTCAGCAGGCGCCATCGTTGCGGCCTTTTGCGCAAACGCGATGATCACGCTCAGTTCCGGTATCCGCTTCCGCACCTCCATCTCTAATTCCCGTCGACGCGTTGTCCAAGGGTTCTCTTGCGACGTGGAAGGCTCTTGCCCTACCTTAACTTCGATTTCATGCAATATTTGCTGCACTGTAGCAAGCTTTTGCAAGCCTCGGGCGAGAGTCACCGCCGTCATGTGCTGGACGAGAGTGTCGGTGTGTTGTAGACCCTTCATCACGTGCGTTTTCGTCAAGGGCGAAGGAAGGACGGATTCGACGATTATTGATAACGCTGGCGGCTGAGTGCGAAACGGTGCATTGATAGGATCTGCACCATTTGGAACGGGCTGCCGGAAGGTATCGATAGATGGCGGAGGGAGTGAGGTGATACTGCCAATGTATGCCATAGTGGCAACCCATCGAGCATTGAGACGAGGATCTACTGCCAAAGCGCTATGCGGCCAGTAGCTGCGAAATTGTCATCAGCAGTACTCGAATATCTGCGAGACGGATTACCTACCCAGACACCAGCTCGGGACAGGCTTTGAACACCTTGATTATCCATTCCCCTACTAGCCCATCGTCGTCAACCGCCTTGTTGCCGACTTTCCTGACGACGTTGGCTAGGATCCGGTTGTGAAGACCTTTCCTATATCTTTCTTCTGCACCCATAGCGCCTGGATTCTCCTGGTCTGCCTGCAATTCTAGACCTGTCTGTGAATCGATTATTCGACGAGGATACCATCCTTCATCTGGGAAACAAATGCCTTTCCCAGGCGTACAAGTAATCCCTTCCAGGAATGCCGCTACCATCTCTGCGATCGTCTTGCCAGTGCTTTCCTCTGTGTCTTCACGAGATAACAGTTGCCACAGGTGCTCGACCGATCTTTCTTGAAAGAGGACCAGTGAGGTTTTGCGGCTCAAGCCTGCAGTCTGGCTGGATATCGCATTCCACAGAGCGGTCAAGACACGGTAGACAGTGACAGGCGGATCGGCAGCGAGACCAGAGTAAAGCCCTGGAAGGATCGATCTTGCATGAGCGTGCAATGCCGAGGTAGACAAGAGCGGTAGTATGACACGTAGTGCGAGGTGTCGAATGTCTAAGTGAAGCGCGTATTTTCAGCGACAGCCATCACTACTAGGCGGAATGGGAAGTTACGTACCTGGTCTATCAAGCGGATCGTTCTCGCCATACGAGACCATGCCCTCCTTGTTACGCCTTCGCATACCAAGCTGCTTTCCCAATCCTCTGACACTACCTCCCTCCACAAGGACGTTCCAAACTTGCATGCCTAATCGGCCGGTAGAAGAACTGCTCGATGAAGGCACAGGCGGATCGACATTGATGCATGCTGCACTGAGCAGAAGACCGTGGTAAACGTCGTCACGCTTGCCAGACGACACAAGCCGACTCAACTAGAAATGGTCATTTGTCAGCTGCCGCTTGTGTAGAATGATTCCATTGCGGTAAAACTCCGCTTACATAGTCATGGTACTGTTCGGTGGGTGCAATGACTCTGTTGACGAGGCCGATGACGACTGACCGAAAAAATGGTACAGAAGTGAGGACGTTGATGATTTCTGACAACAATTCGACAGCTGCATGCGTCTGAGGCTCGTTCTTTGTCTGCAATTGGACAGATTAGTACGAGGAATAATAGGCAATCAGTGAAGCCTACCTCATGACCAATTTGCCAAGCTTTGAAGATCTCCTCACAAGTCGGTGAAACGTCTAAATAATGCTGCAGGATGACTACTGTCGGGTGGGTGATTGCTATGGGCAACGTCGAGTAAGGCGTCACGATCTGCTGTCGAAAAGAGACGAACGCTATCAAGTAGCTGAAGTGTCAGCTGTGATCTGCGAGCATTTTCGGTGGATCGACGGCTGACCTTGTGGTGAACCTGTTGCCAGTCCATCTCGAACTGCTTTACCCGAAGCAAACGCTTTGGTACCCGCTTTAGGACGAATGATGGTCGGTGCAGCCTGACCATCGCCCTTGGCTTCTTCCCACTTGCGCTTCAGACCCATTGTTGTGGGAGTGAGTCTGTCGATTGTATGCTACACTGAAGCTAGGTCATTGACGCAATAGTATGAAGAGTGGTCACGGTTTTGATAACTTGGAAACAGAAAATCGCTGTTGCGACTCCAGGCACATCAAGAACACGTGACTTATTCGTTTAGCGGAACCAAATGTCAACGCCACGCGGGTGCCACGTTTGTTTTTCGTTGTTCGGGTCACCGTGGCGATCTGGTAATACTGTTGTTGTTGACAAGCCATCTCTGTATTCTTTATGACTGTTCTGCGAATGGCCATCCCACGACGCATACCAACCCATAAGGACTCAGACCGGGATCGATATGAATCTTTCAGGGTATAGTGCTTCCGTACATACCGTGCATACGTACTGCACCAGGGGACAGAGGATGAACGCTTACGCAAAAACTGCGATCTGCAAAGCCAGAGCAGAGCGCAAAGCGCAAACAGCCTCCCAAGGTGCTGGTCCAGTCTGAGTTTGGCTTGTACTTGTACTCACAGAAGCACTTCTAGTCAAAACAGTAGTCGTGTAATGTTGCAACTCTACTGTTCAACAAAAACATACCATCGTCCATATAGCTTTCACTCTGTTCTCGATCTCTCTTGACCAAAAACCGCTAATGCTTGCTATATAGACACCAACAACAACAACAACAACTTAAAAGGGCGACTAACGCATCACACCGCGATCGACAATACTGGAGCAGGACCACACCCAACACAATGCCTCTCCACACCATCTCCCCATCACATTCCTCTCAAGGGCTCGGTATCTCCAGCTCGAGTCTCTCGCCGCCTCCTCACTATGGTGGCCCACAGCGATTGACCGGTATGGTGCCGCGTCAACAACCGGTTTCACCCAGTCGAGGCAATCCACTGCCGCGTCAACAACAAGTCTCACCGAGTCGAGGCAACCCTTACCCTTCTCCTACACGAGGACCGACCAATACCCACGGACAGCCATTATTCCAAGCTGGACCATCTCCCACTCGATTACCGCCAAGCTCTGATGGTCAACAGCGATACTCCACCCAGCCTTATCCCCAACCATCTCCCACTCGATTACCGCCAAGCTCAGAGGGTCAACAGCGACACTCGACTCAGCCTCATCCCCAACCATCGCCTACTCGCGGACAACCGCTGTTCCAACCCACGTTCGCCCTTCGTCCCACCCACGCTCGTTCAAGTAGTAACAAGGGCTTTGCGAGCTTCAGCGCCCTGCCACCCAGTCCACATGGTCATCGACCCATGGGCCCTCGACCTTCGTCGGTTATCGGCTCTCCAAGGCTTGGCGGACCGTCTACTCGCAGTGAATCAGATCACAGCGAAGCGACCGAGATACCAGAGGTGGAAGAAGAGGATACGCCCAAGCAATCTCACCAAGAACTGCCTGTTGTTTCTCGGAATGGCTCGATCGTCTCTAACATGACCTCAGCAAGCAGAACAAGTCGGCGAGTAAAGAGTAACGAGATGCTCCGCAAGATCTCGCGAGGGTCCGATATCTTTGGCGTCGGCAGTTCTGACAGATACCTCCCGTTGTCCGGGAACGACGACGAGGAACCCATGTCCACCAACGTCGAAGCTTCGCCAGTAGAGTCACTTCCTCTCCCCCGGCGTCAATCATCGTATTCTGGCAGAGGACCGTCGAAGGCCAGCGCATCACCGTCCAAGCACAGCAACCAGTCTTTCGGTCCTACTCCTAGCGGCTCGGACGAGAGTCACTCGACACTGAACACTCGATCCTTCCCACTTCCCCCAGCACATCCTCCTCGCTCATCAACCACATACACGGAACCCACTCCAGACCGCCGACCATCACACCCCCCATCCCAGGGCATGGGCCGTTCGCTCTCACAACCTTTGTACCTGTACTCAGTGCCAGAATTCGACAGCGACTTGGGCCGTGCATCTGGTGCCGCACCTCGGCCCGGCTCCGCAACAATGACCAAACGGTCGTCTGATGTTAGCTCAGGTGTTCATTCGAAGAACGCCGCGTTGCTTTCAGCTGAAAGGGGAGGAATGATGTTAGCCTTTTCACCCACCGGAGACGGCACTTGGCGAGCTGGCGAGGAGATCTGCGGTAGCGGCACAGGCTTCATTCCTAGCCCACGGTCTCAAGATCAAGCCGGCGCAATCGATCTGACGGAAAACGTGACAGACGAGGACCTTCGAACAAGACCGTGGAGCGACAGTACGATGGCTCAGCACATGCCTATGCCTCCCATGCTGGGACACCGCGGACGAAGCCTGTCTGACGGAGCGCAACTGCTCGCGCGCCAAGGCACTCTTCTTCACCCAGGCTCATCGAACCAGCGTGCTTCAGCTGAACTAGGCGTACTGCTCGGTGGACCCAAGTCAAAGCGTCTGTCGCAAAACAAGCTTCTTCCTCCTCCCGACCTTGACAGCAATGCTGAATTGAGTTGGGACAAAAACGCAAAAGTCCGCTTGGAGGCGAGCAAGAAGGGCAAAGCGAGGGTGGAAGTGGACATAGTGCTTGAACGCGAGTGCGTGGTCGAAGGTGGTGAGGTCAGAGGGAGGTTGGAAGTGCGCATCACTGGTGGTAAGCGCGGAGAAGGGCTTCGAGTGGGCGGAGGCAAGGTCCGCGTGGTCGGCTTCGAAGGTGAGTCGGCATCGTCCATCTTACCTTGACATCAAAACAGAAAGCTGATCTTGTGTACAGAGATATCCGGAGCCTCGAGACACATCTTCTATCACCATCCGCACCCTCTGCCCGTATTCGATCCATCGATCGAGCACAACCTCTCTTCCTCTCTCTTCGCCTCTGGCCCCGACTCTGACGGGTACCGTCTGGCAGCAAACGGGACACACTCCATACCGTTCCGCGTGCGTCTTCCTTTGGATGGCGGAGCCAAGGGCACATACTCTTCTCCAGGTGGAAAAGGTCCTTCGGTGCGATACGTCGTAGTAGGGTCAATCAAGATCTATATCCCGTCAACTGGAAAACGCTCCATTGCCCATTTCTATCGATCAGTAGTGGTTCTCCCTTATTTGAACCCCAGCCTGGTCCTAGCCCCGAGCCCTGATCCGGTCGAGGCTTACGTCGAGAGAGGTCTTGGGTGGAGCTTGTCTGGCGAAAAGGGCAGAGTCGAGCTCCGCGTCAGTTTGGGCCGCAGAATCTGGGTCAGCGGACAGAGGCTTTGGTGCGAAGTAGCAATCAAGAACGAGAGTAGTCGCAAGGTCAGTCCAAGGTCGATTCGCCTCATTGCACCGTCACATGTACTGACATACAAACTCAGATCAAAAGCCTTAATATCGCCCTCTTACAGACCGTTCAAGCATTCAAGCCGCAACCTCTGCTGGACACCGAGAACCTGACCTCGCGTATCAATGAGAAGCGCAAATCGCTTGGCAACTGTACCGGTAATGCAGCCCTTCCTGGGACTCCGGACGTGGACGCATGTCAAACTTCGACGCAGATGCGCAAGATCTGTGAGGAAGTGACAGAAGCAGACTTTGCTTCCCGTGGTGCTGGTAGAGTAACTGGTAAAGGCTGGTGGACCGGCGTGGAGCCTGGAGAGCAGGGTCACTGGGATATGAGTCTGCAAGTGCCGGTGAGTGCTTTCGGTAACAGCCGTGATGAGCCGAAAGCTGATATGATCTTGACTCAGCCTGGAATGCTGTCTATCCGCCGCACTCGCTTGCTCGAGGTGCAATACACTCTCCGAGTGACATTGAACGGATCAATCTACGTCGATATTCCTGTTCAAATGATCAGCTTCCTGTCTATCGATCCGCCGCCTATGCCAGGAGACGGTTCACGACTCACTTCCGCACCCATATCGCAGGGTGTCGCTGCCCCTGACAACATGGGTATTGGAGCTGATAACCAACCTATGCGCATGGCAAGTAAGAGTGGAGTGTACCGCTCTCAGCGACCTGGTGGAGTACGAAGTCAGTCAGGATTCAGTCTCGATAGTCTTGTTGGCGCAGCGAGAGCGAGCAGCACGACACTACACATCGATGCGCTCCTGCAAGCTGGTCGTGCACGAGCAGAGGCAGAAGCGCAGTACGCCGAGCTACAACCTCTGGACCTTCCTGTCAAACCTCGACCATTGAGTATCGGCAGCACATACACCCTTGATCGACCAGAAGCTATTCCGTCAGCCACTATCACTCGGACCAAGTCCACGCCTACTATGCGACCCAAGGGCGCTAGGCTGATGTCGTACCGCTCGACTCACTCAGATTCGCAATCTGTCTTTTCAGGTCTTGATGAAGACCACGAAGAAGAGGACGAAGATGAGATGGACCGCGCGATGCTTGCTGCGCGCCGCACTCAAGCGCGCCAGCGAAGTCTGGCAGCGATCCATCACGCAATGAACAGAGAAGCGCAAGAGCTCTTGGCAGCGGAAGACGAAGCTGTCCATAGTCCTGGTGGTGAGACGCCTCCGGAGGGCCAATTCAGACCGTGTCACACGCCAAGCGAAGAGAACTACAAACTCGGTGGGGACACGCCATCTTCTGGTCTACCCAGAAGTCGAGCCGAAACACCTCTTGTGATGCAGGACACCGCTTCGCACGCGAGTCACGATGTGCACGAATACGACGACGACACCCACCATGAGGAGCAAGTGGACGACGTCGAGCCGCAGTACGAATCTGAACATGCTGACGAGCTCGAAGAAGAGGAAAGCGAGCAACACCACGAGCACGCCTACGAACATCTCGGGGATCAGACGATACTGGAGGACCTTGTGGGTGAAGAACGGGAAGAGCTTGAAGAGGTCATCTCGATGCACGAGTACGATGGTGGACACGAGTATGACTATGGAGAGGAGGAGCTCGAATTTGAGAACGACGACGAAAATCAACATCAATCGGAGAGCGAAATATACCTCCCTCGGTCGACGAGCGGGCGACTGCCATTCCTCCCCCCTCCTCTTGAGAGGGATCAACACATAGCCCAAAGTCGATCGATCAACGGATCTTTCGCTGCTTCCGCCGCCAGTGGGAGTGAGCAAGAGTCGGAGGTTGGACAAGTGTATGAAGCTGTCAAGAGAAACGTTTCTAATCGCTTGCCTCCTAGACTACTGCCAATGGCCAATGACGCGGACGGTCACGAGGCAGAGAACAAGGAGCAGAGCGGACAGACGTTGACTGTGCCTCGATCAGGCAGCGTGTCTCACGCGCTCCTTGCTCAGCGGAGAGCGTCGCACGCGTCGGTCACGGAACCACGGAGGGATAGCAACTCGAGTTTAGGACTAAAGTCGTATTCGCTCGCTCCGCCGGTGGCTGCTCCGGCTTCACGTCGAGGATCTGCTGGTCACAACCTGCTCCCGAACGGTCGACGGGATTCTTCTGTGGTGAAAGAGTCCTCACCACTGCGAACTTCTATAACCGACGATGGTTCGGCTCCGGCTGCGCGAGTGATCCAGAAGAAGAGTTCTTTCTCATTCGCTACGCCCGGCTCCCCAATCAAAGTCAAGATCTTACCGTCTGATGGCCTGCCTTCGGACCCCAACTACAACGGTCGCGGCCTCAGTCCCGGTCTCTCCCCCAAATCCACTTATCCCAACGCACTAGAGATGACGCGCGGTCTCTCGGCCAACAGTCAATTGCGCAATGAAGTGGTCGTTGGCGAAGGAGAAGGTTCGCCGAACCCCAGTATCGGAAGTCACGACGACGACGACAATCATCCACCTGGGTTAGCACCTTCCATCGCCTCCGACTCTGCTTCGTCGGAAGGGTACAACCCATTGGAATCGCCGCCGACATACAACTTGCCACATATCACTACGTCGCCTCCTGCGCTTCCAGACGGCAAGAGAGCATTACCTCATGCTCCCAGTCTCATGTCCAAGATGCAGATGGATTATCAGGGATTCAACGAGCATTCGCCTAAATCGATGGCGCAATCTTCTTGGGTCCCGGGGCAAGACTTCCTCCGTAGTCAAGTAAACTTCGTACACGATCCCAGCTCCAACTCCGAATTGGCCCGTCCTCGTCCCTCTTTATCCGTTTCGATGAAGGACGGGGCGTCATCGCACCACGCTCCTAGCTTTGAAGAAGATCAAGGCCAACGAAGAGGGTCCTTGTTGCCTATACCACTAGACGACGTTTCCACTTCGTCTCACTCTCATCATGCTAGTCCGATGGGTTCGCCAGCGAGCAGCTGCCATTCCATCTTGCCATCAGTCAAGACCAAGATTGCTCAGCTCCATTCGCGCGAAGAGGCTCTGCGTAAATTCAGCGTGTCAGGGGCATCGATTACTTCCCCAGCTTCTCCCTCATTCGGTTCCGCTGCGACTCCAGTCAGTCCAGCAAGTAAGAGACGAAGTTACACGACTGCTTTAGCTCCACGACCAGTGCGAAGTAGTTCGGACGATCAATACAACTCTGCGTCTAATCGGAAACAAGATCGGTCGTCGGGTCACTCTGTACATTCGCAGCCCATGTCTGCTGGTCCAATCACTGGAGCAAATAGCGGACTGGCTTATGGTCATGGCGCGTACCACCCGCGTCGATCTGTACTTCCGGACCACGGCTCAAACCAGACAAGGACAAGCCAACGTATATCGTACGACTCTCAAGCGTCACATGGATCAGGCGTGTCGCCGCGCACAGCTCCGGCGCCGCGACTTGATCCGTTCGGCCTAGGTTTCGGGACCGGTACACTGGTTGAAGAAGGGCGAGAGAGTTCTACTCCCACTGTCAGAGAAGACAGAAGGTTGGAGAGAGGTCTATCAAACTGTTCCGACTCGACAACAGCTACAGACGTAGAACGAGCCTTGATCTCTCGTCCTTCGGCAGGCGCAGGAGCAGGGGCATCGGGCTCTAGGGGTGCACATATCCGTTCGGCAACGACGTTCCCCGTCAAGGGCGGAGTGGGCGAAAAGACGCTGAAAGCTAAGATCTCCGGATACTGGGAAGGCACCGACGGTCTGGGTTTCAGCTCAGGCAGTAGTCAGTCTTCGTCTCAGATGTCGAGAGGAGGTAGTGCTGGTTCCGGCGGAGGCGGAGGGAAGAGCGCGAGAGATGCTCGTGTGCAAAGGTCTGAAGGCACGGACGACAGCGAGTCGCTCCTGTAGGCCTTGCTAGGTGGATTCAGAATGGAGCGCGTTCCGTTGTACATACATCATCTCATCATATTTCTTCATCAAAGTAGCAACACGGACAATAGACTCGATATCACTTGGCTTGTACAGTAGATCATATTCGCAGACAATGCACAGGATTGCAAGAACGTACACACATCATTCAAGCACTTTATCTCGTTTTCCGCCGGATCTTCTTGGCGCTCCTCGCCGCAGCGAGCTCGAGCCATATGTCCAACTTGTCCGCATCGAGGTCGTAGTCGAGAAGTGTAGCGCTGCGACGTAACACACCGCACGAGCGAATCAGCATTGCACCATTCCTTCCACCCTTCCAGGCAAAGAAAGTGCCCCGCTCGACGAGACCTGACAAGGCAGATGATATCCGTCATATGTCCTATCAAGTTGCCCGCCTGTGATAATCCCATAATCACTGACTGCCAACTCACCTTTCTAGTGCCATGATAAGACCCAAACCCATCGTGTCCCACGCAGTCCCCACTTTCCTTTCCTCCCCGCGCATATAAGTGCCCATTTTGCCCCTGTGAGCCACAGGAAGATACAGCCATACGCCCAAGCGTTGCTCGACGAATCGCTCGTGCAGACCAAAGATCGTTCGGAGAGGACAGGCATGTGTTGGCCCTGACCCCACCTCTGTGGAGTCAGAGTCAGACGCGTCGGGGTCGAATTCGTTGGAATAGTTCGAATCGTCCTCGTCAGATCTTGGAGATCGCGACCTAATTGTTGAACCCGTACGTTGTACAGATGAAACGACACCTTCATCGCCGAGCCAATCGACGGGATTGATACGGGAAGACAAGACTCCTACTCGACCCTCGTCCAGAAGGCGGCATGCAGCCTCGAGGCAATCGACCAGTGCGTACCCTGCGATAGATTCCCACTTGATGCCTCGAAGAGCGTCGACAAGCTCCAACCGAGGGCCACGTGCTCTACCACCCCTGTCATTGGCTGCGTGTTCGTCAACCTCACTGATCTGAGAGTCGGTGAGAACAGGCTTGATATCCTCCTCTTCGCTCTCCTCCTGCTTATCATTGTCATCCACATATCCCTCCACATATTCTCCCTCTGTCTCCTTTCCGCTGATGTCGCCATTGTCGGCTTGAAGGTTGGCCGCTGCTCGAAGCTTGATGTCATCCATCTTCGTCGTGGCCATGCTAAGTGCTAAATCGCACCGCAGAATTCTTGCTTCTATCGCTATCCTGAGCGGTCGCAATTGGTCTTCCTCTTCCTTCGCTTTGCTTGCACGTTTCGATAGGACTGGGGCCTTGAGCTTCCTACCCCCCGCCGATATGGAATGATCAGGTGTGTCGATCTGTTCTAGGGCAGAGACGCCATCTAAGCCAGTCACCAGGGTATCTAGTACGTCTAGCGCGAACAACACTTCCTCCTCTTCTGGCACTCGAGATGAGAGTGCAGTACCGGTGATAGGTGACGATTTCGTCTTTGATGAGGGTAAAGAGTGGATTGCTCGGGGTTGCGTTAGAGCCACAAGCAGCTGTCGCGGGTACGAGAGTGTCGGCGCGAGAGCGTTGTACTTGGTCTCAGAAGTGGGAAAGAGAGAACCCAGGAGCTGATTGTCGGTATTGCTCAATGCGCTTCTGACGAGTGGGAGTCGAATCGCTGCTGCGGACTGGGCAAAATGTGTTCTAACGACGAAGATACCGTGCAGACACTGCTTTACGGCTGCTCGTAGGTCCCCCGTATCCCTTTCGCTCTTCTGTGAATCTGTGTCTGCCAGCGAAAAGATAGTACGCGCCGAGATAGCTACGCCATCCAGATAGCCGTCGAGTAACTGAGCCAGACATTTCTCGATATCTGGCTCATCCACCGACCGACATTCAGTCGATAACAAGCTTTTGAGCAGGGTGGCAAACGATTGCAGACCGATCAAAGCGGTGATTGCGTTCTGCGTCGAGATGGAAATCCTAGTGGAACTAGAAATTGATTGCGCAAGGCCCTTGAGTGGTTTCAGCATAGATGGGGTAGGAAGAGAAGGCGGAGAGCGGAAGAACGAGTGTGCGATTCGCGAGAATGGTATCAAGAGGGATGACGCTAGATCTCATCGTCAGTATCTTAGTATCTTCACTTCCTCATGAGACGGAACAAGATGGCTGCTCACTGGCTCTCGGGAACAATCCTTCCAACGTGGGTAGGCGAGCTACCAAGCTGGCTTGATCGTCGGCAGTCCCAGGCCCTGAAGACTCGCCCATGATGTGCTGGATGTGATGTTCGTTCTTGCTTATGCTTGAGCTAAAGATACGCCACTTGAGTTCGAGTCTGGAGGAAGAGGTGGACAGTCCTTTCACAAGATGTCAATTTAAAGTGAGATATCTCTGTCAATGAGCAGATAACTATGTGGGATGATCACGCTGATGCGATGATGATGATGATATGACGAGCTTTCGACACCTTCGACCAAGAGGCCCATGCATCAAACTTGATTGTGAGACAGGCATTGATTGTCATTCTCTTCGTACTCGACGTGGCCTTTATGTACGACGGAAGCATGGAGCATGGCAGTTAGCCTGAAGCAGCTCCAAGACTCTTGCATGCATGTGCCAGTGGGACCGTCGGATGAATTTAACAGTACTGTCCAGCGCAAGTAAATGAGCACAATAGAACTCGAGTTATCAGGGGTAAACTGAAACGCATTCCGAGTGGCACTGTTGCGTTTCAAATTCTGTCTGAACAACATAGTAACACGATGAATATGCAAGTAATGTTTTCTGGCAACATGATGTACGTATGGGTGTATGTGTGCGATTGAGACTCAAGATGCTCCTCTCCATGTATCATCCGATACAGGCCCAAGCATATGAATTAAGATGAACGATTAAGATACTAGCTACAATATGATTGACTGATAGTGGAAAATGTGAAAATGGAAGACTGCGTTCTTCTATGATGATTGGTTCGCTTCGCTACGCCACGATTGGCGGAGTAGAGCTGACGTGACCAGCTAACGCCGCGTCAACGTGCTCCAGATCGTCGCGCGCAGTTGGAGTAGCGGTATAAGAGGTGTAGAAGCTTGACGCGGTTGAGGGTGTCGTAGGAGCATGGTTAGCAGCACGAGGTGTTACTACGCCCGATACGCTTGAAGGATCCGCAAAGTAGTTGTCTAACGAAGAGGCAGAATGGCTTCGATGTGCTGTCATGCCGGTGGGAGTACCGCCCCAGCAGAATCTACAATAGTCATATCCATCAGCATCAAAGACTAAATAGTGAATGGAAAACTCGAATAAACTCACTGCTCGATAATACTGCTGTAGCTGGCAGTACTTGCATCATCGCTTACATCATCACTGTACTTGTCGCTTCCCGCCGTGGGATTCCACTTGGCCAGATTTAACTCTGGCGGAGATCGCGGCGACTCGGCCGGGGAGGCGGTCGCTGTCGATCTTGATGTATCAAGTTGAGGCGGCGAGACATTGGGACTGGATTCAATAGAATCGTCCTCAATCGTGAATTTCTTCTTCACGGGATAAGTCTGTGATCGGCTGAACGTCAATGAGGGGCGCACAGGTGAGGCAGTATTCGGAAGCGGTATAGATGCTGGAACCATCGCCTTCTCCTTCATAATGGTGTGGATAGGTGCAGAAGCCGCAATACCCGTGGGGGTGTTAGCGTCGGTTCCGGGAGGTGAAGGGCCTTGTACTGTCAAGTCAGGTACAGGTAATGGTGCTGAGGCTTTCGCCGCTGGGGGCGAGAAGAAGTAGTCGTTCTTCGCAACAGTGGTTTGCGTCGGCGTGAATTTGGGCGAGTAAAATTCGGTGGCAGCGTGACCGTGATTAACCCGCTGGCCATAATTGAGCAGACCGGTCCTGATATCGGGGAGTTCAGAAGCTCTACCACTGGGAGAATTGGAATTGCGTCTCGTGGTTTTGAGTGCGGAGCTGAAATCGTATCGTGCTGCTAGAGCTGGTCCAGCTGCAGGAAGATCTGAGGTCTTCGCGTCAAAGGCAGAGAAACTTCGCATTGGCGACCCATTGGGAGAGATGTCTGATGATTCACGCCGTGTGGAGAAGGAGAAGTGTCGAGAGCTGTTGGGCGAAACAGGCAAATGGTCCGCTTCCTCCGCGGAGAGTCGGTCCAACTTGGCTCGTAAATCGGCTAATCGATCATCGTCGTTGCCACCAGTAACGCTCCATTGCGATGTACGCCCTCCTACCGCTTTGCCCATGCCCGGCTGGATCGACAAGCTCGATCTCGCCGAAGAACCCCGAGAAGGGGCAGCGGAGACTTTCTGGAACAGCACTTGGTAGTTTTGACCGCCGTTAGAGTCCCACATATCCCTGCCATCGCTATTGTATCTAATCGCAAGGAAGAGGGTCTTCTCTTCGATCTTGGACAAGATGTCATGCAGCTTGACGGAAAAGGTGAAGCGGTCGTACTGACCACCCTTGATCGAATCCTTGTAAGCCGCAGTGACTTCCGATGTCGTCTGCCACCAATCAAAGGTAAATCGTACTGCGACCCATTTGTGAAAGGCCAAATTCTTGCAAACGATGACGCCCTTGAGCGTTTTCCGGTCGTCGTCCAAGAAGAGGGATTCAAGGTACAGATCCGCGTCGGGTGGGCGAGAAGTGGGAAAATTGGGCAAGCTGACTTGTAGAACCTTTTTGACGTCCTTCTCATCATCCGTAGATGGGAAAGGGTATTCATCGCCTTCCGAGGTAGTATCGGCAGTAGGTGATCCATCTCGGCTGACGACTTGAGGCTTCTGATCGTGAAGGAAGAGCTTGACACGCTCAAGCTGCGCGTCAAAATGGACGTATTTGGGACAGCTGGGTGTCGAAGGACATGATTTCGATTCGAAGCGAAGCGTTTCCTTCTCCCTAGTTATCATCAGTGGTAGAGGAGGCGGTGGCGCGGCGAGCGGAGTACCATTTGGACCGAGAGGACCAGAGAACTTGAGTGCTGATTTGAGGATTTCGCCAGACTTTTTGCGAATGAGCTTGGCGCTGTAAGGTGAGATGATGCTGGCGCTTTGAATCTCGGCAGGTTGCGGAATGGGGACGATGCCCTCAAAATTGAGTTTCAGCCCGTTCTCCCGTTTCCGTGGAGGCACGTGTTTGGCAACGGTGACCAGAGCGGCTTCAGATCGTGCTCTGACAGGATGACGTCGCGGGATAAAGGTTGATGGTGCACTAGCTGAGGGAGATGAGATCGTAGGTGTAGCGGCGTTGGAAGCTACTTGGAACGCGACATGATGTTGATGTGATCTTGTTTGTTCCGGTTTGTGCTCTGGTGAAGTTGCTCGCGAACTCGCTGCTGAACTGCTGGCGCTATCTGACATTTCGGTGAACCCGAATAACCGTGGTCTGCGACCGCGATGAGCTACTAATTGTAGCGAATCTGCTGCCATGGCAATGGACCGTCTTGGCGGAGACCGGACTTCTGGCAGGACGTGCAAAGGAGGAACGTTGCTGGCGCTAGTTGATGACAGCTTGGGGCTGCCATTGGGAGATGTACGCGGGGAGACGATTGCTACGGGATTTGATGCTTCGGCTTGAGTAGAAGTGGCGATTAAAGCTATGGAATTTTGAGGTGGCGCATTCTCCGATGAGGGTGACTCGATACGCTCCGGCGTAGGCGGGGACACAAAGATCGAGCTGATATGTTCGGTTGATCTAGTCCAGTCAGCATTACTATTACATCGCACTGGAGCATACTCACTTTTGTTTTCTCATTGCCCAATGCAAACCGTTCATCTTTGGCTGTGGCTTTTCGCCGCCGAGTAATGCCTCTACGCTATCTTCCTCTACCGCATTGGGCGTTGCGAGAGTTGCAGTGGTCGCCGAGTATGGCATCCTATCCCAAACGGTCGAGTGGGGTTCGAGGGCGAGGACCCTATTACCGCCAAGAGTCGCGAGGAGAGACTTTGGCTGTGCTAACCGGAGTCCAGCGGCGTGAGGGAGTGCGTGCGGGGTATCAAGCAGTAGTGGGATAGCTATAGAGACGGTGGGTAGAATCGATCGGTTCTTCGGCGGAGGCGCAGCTGGCGTTTCTTCTTCTAGCGAAGGTAGAGCGGGGGCGTCGTCTAAAGCAGGCGACGGGGGCGGGGTAGGATAAAACTGCTCCGCTGAGAATGGCCCACTTTGCGTGTGCGCTGAAGGCGCAGGAGGGATCTCAGAGTTTGTTGTAGTCTGCTTGTGAGGGAGCGAATGCGAGACGGTGACGGTATGACCGACGCAGACTGTCTGAGAAAACATGTGTGAGTTTGTATTCAGAAATGGCTTAGTCCCCTAGGCTGAATCGATACAAAAGGTTTGGAAAAAGGGGAAGGGGGCCCAGAATGAAAGGAGATCTGAGAATATCAAGGTGCGAACCAGGAAAACGGATATCAAGAGATCCTTTGTATCGCTGAGATGCTTGATGGCATCGACATGATGCGCAAGGGGTCGACTGGGTTGATACAAGCAAACAAGATGAAGACAATAGAAGAGATCGACAAATGGTGGGTGTGGGGCATATGAGGGGCTCGCACCGGAGTGCTATGCTAATGGATCCAGCAAAGTATAGCACGACTAGCTTGGGTCGAGAAAAACTTTCGGCAGGAAAATGAGACAACAACAAGAAGCCACAATGGCAGGTCATGTACGGCTGCTACTCACGTTTGTCAAGGATGAATAAAGATGGCGAACCAAAGTATGACTAGCTTGCGTGAGAAAACCGTTTTTCGTTGCGCACGAATGTGTAGCAGGTGTAACGGGGTAACGATTTTGAAACGTTGACGTCTCTATCGATGGGACGAAGTGTCAAGGGGAAGGAACGCCGCAGACGTCGATAGATCGCTGCGATGCGTCGTGCTCTGCTGCGCGGCGTATTTCGCCTGAACAGCGAAAGGGGAGGCCGAGACCGAAAGCCCGAAAGCGCGAGTGTGCGAGAGGGCGAGAGTGCGAGTCGTAGCGTTGTGTCGTGAAAAGCACGGGGTTCGAGGTTATAGGCTATATCGCGTGTTGACGAATCCACCCGATGGAACGATGACGAAGACGAGATAAAGCAGTAAATAAATGATCAAGCAGAAATAGCAACGCTTCGTGGTGATCGTCTGCAATGGGCTGCTGATCGCGGTGAGCGCTGATCACTGTCGCCGTTGTAAAAGAGAAGAAAAAGTGCTAGGATATGCTGACGTGAAGCCAGCTCTAAAGTGTAGACAAAAGACACAATATTGACATTTGATGGCAAATCTGCAGCACAGCTAGCGGTAGCGGTAGCGGTACCAGCAAACAATAATGGATGGCAAATGGCTCAAGGGTCAAGGGTCTTGTCGGTATACCGCACGCCGAACGTCGTACGCTATGCGCTGTACGCCGTATGGTGTACGGTGCGAGACCTGGAGGAAGGAGAAAAGAATGACGACACTCTGCGGTCGGATATTACTTAGTGGGGGAAAAAGAGGGCAGCGTGGAATCCCACAAGGGGCTTCAGGTAAAGTTTGGAAGATTCGAGAGGCACTCGTCGTCTTCTCCATGGTGGCCAGCGGGACACAACTAGCCCCGTGTGTTCATGTGTGCATGGGAAATTATTGCGATGGGGTCTAGGTTCGTCGTAGATCAGGTCTGGTCCTAAGCGAATGTTCAAAGTACCGGTGCGACCTTCATAGACTAGGGATGCAGTAAGCGAGTTGGTCCCAATGTCCGTGAGCACCGCGCTGTGCGTGCAGTGAAATGGGCCAAGTGGCAATGCTCGCGACTGCCGATCACACCCCAGTTCCGCTGGATCTGAGCGTTTAGTTAGACATGCGTCCGGCATGGCAGGACCGACTGACCATCGAATGGCGGACTGCAAACCTGCATTGAATTTGAAAGTCGCCTGTCAGAGTCGCCCAATCGGGCCTGTCAGAATGGAAATTTTCCAAAGCGACTCATTAGTTTTCAGGGTCGCCCGTATTTTTCACCTGGTTCATACGGTATAGGTTCCCACGCTGGATCGGTGAATCGGTGGCGCCGCTGTTTCCAACGTGTCTTGCTGACCCTGGGTTGTGCGCGCGTTGCCAACCGGGCCTGGCTCACGAGCTTGTGCGGTGTGCTCTCTTCCAGCGGAATGGATCTGGAATGAGACATGAATTCGTATTTCTGAGAACGCGTTCTGCGACGTTCACGGATTTGTGCATAAGTACAAAATACGCCAAGGTTGGATGTACCAGTACGAAGTACATCGGTCTTCGAGCTTTGGTTCGTCACCATGATCGTCGCGGAGAGCATGATACCAGAACATTCCATGAGCAGTCATTCGTCGTATGAGAGTCAAGAGTGGTAGCAGTCAGTGGCGTAAAGAACATTTGCTCGGCACCGACCACCGACCACCGACGCCTTTGACGTCATGTCGCATTGATGTATTGTAACTCAGCCTACTAAATCATGAACCAAAATATGGGTACTGGTATGGGTTAGTGCCTGTGCCTTTGGACTACTGGAATGATTCATCGTCGAACATCTTGTTCATACACTAGAGATAATCAAAACTATGCTGACTACTGGAAACAAGTATATTATCGCATTCTCACTATAGTCGCACGTAGTAACAGATATTAGGACATGGCAACCGCTCTTGACTGATCGGCATATCGGAAAAGGATCAACAGCATCCTCTCCTGACACCGTTTGCTCTACAGGCCCGGCGCTGGTTGAAGATACTATCCTCGAGCAGCACGTCGCAGCGGGTACATACGACTCGCGAGTCATGGCGTACTCTACCAGCGCAAGCGCAAGGCGTCAACCAGACAGATCCATAATATGGATTGAAAATGACACGGCGACTCACGCGCAAAGACCCCAGGGGAAAAAGGCGATTCCCATGATAATCCCCTTTGAGCCATAGCGCCGTTTGGCTACGTGACCCAGTTGACCGCACACAAGTTGAGGCGAGATGTCACCTCCCACTGCCACTACTAGCGCTGCCGCCGGCGGTTCTGGCATTGAGAGTCTTTTTTCGCGCATCGATAATCCAGTTAAGCTCCCAGTCCTGTCGGTGGTAGGTGCACTCTTGGCTCGGTCAACTACTTCGCAAGGCGGGGGCAGAGCTGGATCACTCCCCACAATAACCCGATTCGCGTGTTCAGACAAGCCAGATGCAGGTGCAGGGGCTGAAGCACTTGCTAGAGCTATAGCGCAACGCTCGCGGCGGGACTTGCAGCTGCCGTGGCACATGGTGTAAGACTTGTCGATATACAATTATGACTGTAGTTAGCTTCTGAGGTGAGGTGAGGAGTGCTCTGGTTTGGTGATGTAGATGTGGATGTGGATGAGGAACGAACGTACTCTCCTCTGCGTGAGAAGCGACGAATATATATACGTCTTACTCGCTCCATCGCAAGTATCTTGTTCACGGCCATCGTATAGCATCTCCGTCAGTGTCTGTATCGCTGCAGGCTCAATAGATAGCTACTGGGATCCAAGATGATAGCACATGTATCGATGACTAAATGAAAAGGTGATGTGTGGCGGGGATGCTTCCCCGTTCTTCGTGTTCACAAGTACGTGCGTCCTTGTTGGCGCGGAGTTGCGGGCATCTCTCCATTATTACGACATTGTAATTATACACTTGCAGGCAATGCATTCCCGCACGTATATGTACCCAGTCTCTCCAAGATCGCATCAACTGACGCCGTACACTGACGAAAGAGGGTATCACATTCATGCCTATACCTATACTAGATGTCATATCCGCACAATGCGCGCGGACTTTATACTGTCCTTCTATCATCCCTTGAAGAACCATGATCATAGCCGTCGAGACCTGTAACCTGTCAAATGCCGATTGGGGGTGCGTAATGAATTTGCGTGTCGAAACCGGGAGTCGTGATGCGAGAAAAAAGTATTTGGAGGTAATGTAGCAAAAGATGAACTCAGGCGCTATTGCAAACAAGAGAAGAATGTCGAGAGGCTATATGCCCTATAGAGTGAAAAGAAGCAAAGGGACCGGAAGATATAGATAAAAGTCTAGTCGAGGCTCGCGCCCCTTTCGTGGAGAACAATGCTATGATCGATGATTCTGGAAGCGCCAAAGAACGTACAGATGTGATGAGGTTACGAAAAAAAAGTTGCAAATAGGTACAATGGCCAAACAGCCTTTACGAATGGAAGAAAGCAGAATCAACTCTGGTTGCTGATCTACTGGCCGCCAAAGTTGAAACCGCCTTGAGGCGCAGCCACTGAAAGAGACGCAGTCGTCAGCTGACCCGTTTTGGCACTCGAAACAATACACACTCACCATCGGACTGGAAAGCGTATTGCCCAGAGGCGTCAACGGCGGGAGCAGCAGCATCCGCCTCCTCTTCGTCCTCGTCAGGGAAGAACTCTGAAGACCAAGTCAGCTCGATATTCCAGAATAAGGAAACAGATGAAAGAGCTCACTGTCCATGATGTAGAAACACTTCTTGTAGATCTCCAAGTTCTCGTGGTGTTGCAAGTTGTGGATTGCAACCATACCACCGGCTTCCTCAATGTACTGAGCGTACTTGTTCACAGCGCCGGGTCCAGCAGCCTCCTTGTCTGACTCTCCAACCTTGAGGATGTTCTCCAAGCCATCCAAAGCGACCTGAATGATCTTGTTGTCCATTGATGTGAGAAGGTCACACATTGGCTTGATACAACCCTGGCTGACAAGGTAGCGAATCTGGTTTGGTTCCTGCAGACCACCGGAAGTAGCGTTTGAGATAGCCCAGCATGCTTCCTTCTTTGTCTTGAAATCAGCATTGGCGAGGATGTTGACGAGTGGGGGCACGATGTTACTGTGTCGAGTGAGCGATAGACATTTGGTTTGTGACGTCACTTACGCGTCAATGATCGCCGAGATCTGCATGGGACTACCCGCGGTAATGTTGGAAATGGTCCAGCATGCCTCTTTTCGGATACCCTCCTTGGGTGATGATAACAAACTGAGAAGAGCTGGAAGAGCACCGGATGAGATGACGACTTGAGTTTGAAGGTCATCACCAGTGACAATGTTGCCGACGGATCGGAGAGCAGGGGTCTGAACAGCGGTAGAGGGATGCCTACGACATGGCATCAGCTGTTGAACAAAGCAGAAGGGGCATGATCGCAGCTTACATGAGGAGATCCACCAGTCGCCTGCAAACACCGCTCTCAATGACGGCCTGGATTTTGTCGTTGGTGCCGTCAGAAAGGTACGAGATGGCCCAGCATGCGTCGATGAGGACCTCATCGTCAAGAGAGTAGATGAGCTTGGTCAGAACGGTGAGAGCGGGCGCGATCTAGGTGAGGAACGTCAGTGCCGACCAGGCTTCGCTAAGTGAAGTGAACTTACTAACTCCCACTCCGGCTGGGGAGACTTTCCTCGGCAGAAGTTGCTCAAAGTCCACGTGGCGTTTCTCAGCATCGACAACTTGTGGTTCTCGTTGAGAAGCATGAGGAGGGGCTGCAGAGCACCCTGATGCAAGACATGGTCTCGACATTTGGGTGAGTCACCAGCTATATTACCAAGAGCCCACACTCTGCAACATCCGTCAGCAAGATCTACATGGTATCCTCGCAAGTAACTCACGCTTGCTCCCGAACGTCAAGTACACTCGATGAAAGAAGACGGATGAAATGAGGGACAGCGCCGGCGCCAATGACGACCTGAGTGTGCTCGGAAGTTCCGGAAGCAATGTCTACGAGACGATTAGCGTTGATAACATACCGAGAAGAGTATGACGACTCACTTGTTAGAGCCCAAGCAGCCTCGAACTGCGATGATGGAAAATCAGATGTAGGCCTCGAAGATCAGGGCAGACTCACCTGAATCATGGTGTTCTGGCTTGTCAAGAACTCGACAAAGCGGGGAACGACACCACATTGAATCACTCGGTCGATAGGTGGGTTCTTCTCCTTCGACAACAGTCTAAAAATGCAGACGCGCACGTCCCGTCAGCATGGGTTCCAAGATCGCTCACCGAGAACGTGGTGTGAGAACGATGGCAAGCACTCACTTTCTGAACTTTGTAGTAGCCTCAAGTTGTGCCTCTTGGTCCTCGCTGTAGACGGCTTGGAGCATGGCAGGAAGGGTATCGGCAAGGGAGGCAGAGTCGACTGCGACATCGTCGTCTGACTCGATACCCTCATCGTTGGTAGCCGGTTGTAAGTTTCGTCGCTTGGCGATTGACTCTTCGCGCTAAATAGACAGATGATACGTTAGTCTGGGAACAGTAAGGCAGCCAAACGCGTGAATTTCGAGACGACAGGCCAAAACACGTACTTTTTGCCGCCTGATCTCGACTTGTTGTTCCTCTCTTCGGCGACGGAGCTGCAACACGTATCAGCGGATATGCATATGCGATATGACCGTGAAGGGGTATCCAAAGCTGCAACAGACTGTCCAGGGTCGCAGGAGGATGAAGAAGCAAGCAATCGTGGTACTTACCTCTTGGGCAGAAAACTGTGTCCTTCCCTTGAAGTTGTTTCGCCTGTGATCGAGATTACGAGGTTCGGCCATGGTGGGTTGTTTAATCGATGTTTTGGTATACGCGGAGGGATCAAGGGTGAGGAGGGGATAGATCTAGTGTGAATTTGACTTGTACGTTGTTTGCTGTTCAAGCTGTAATAGAGAGAGAGATTATGTGCAAGGAGAGGGAAGAGGAGCAAGGAGGCGAACAAAGTTGTATTTGGGTGGTGAGGTGGTGGTGTAAACGTGACTTTAAATGGGAGGAGTGAATGAAGAGCGTCAATTACGTAACTATCTCACTTTACCTCCACAACGTCACTCGGCCCAAAGTCAGTAAGTGACCTGCTGTTGAGTTGACCGTCCTTGCTTCTACATATCAGGGTGGACGAGTAGCGCCGCTAATACACTTTGACCATTATCAGACTAACAACCATGGGCGAATCATCACGCAGGTCAAGATCTCGCTCGCCGTCACGACATCACCGCGACAAAGATAGGAAGCACAGAGATCGCTCACCGTCCTCGAAGCAACATCACCACAGCAAGTCCAGTCGACATGAGGATGAGGACCGACACCGTAAACATCGGCGGGACAAAGATAGAGACGAGACTGAGGAAGAACGGAAGGAGCGGAAACGATCAAAGAAGGAGAAGAAAAGATCAGAAAGGGGTCTCGAGGTCGTCGACGACGACGATGATGGAGCAGTCTGGGTAGAGAAAAGCATTGATGGAGATGTGAGCTTGTCGCTTTGAGTCGAGCATAGCGAAATGTATATCTGACTCCTCTACGGCGAGCAGGCAGCAACATCACGCATCCCTACTGCAGACTCACTCCCTTTGCGATCGAACGCATCCGGCCCTCGTGGCGCCTCACCGCCTACAGTCGCTAGCAATACGCAAGCAAGAGAAAGGGACTCATGGATGGTCGCAGGCGGCATGACCGAAGCATATGGTGACGAAGAGCCGACGAACTCAAATACGAGTGGCGGAATGGATTTCTTCTCTTCAACGGGCACAGAGCACAAGAGGAAGGACCCCAATGAGAACAAGCCTGATCCCTCAAAAGTGAGTTTTTCCTCAACAACGAAAGAGATCATATTGCTAATAGAGAATGAAGCTTGTCATCGATCGACGCGAGCTGAATCGACAGCTAGTAGAAGGCAAAAATATCGACGAATACGAAACAACGGGTAAGTCTCCTGCGGTCAGTTTGTTACAGTAATCGCTAATATTTTATTGCAGAAAAGAAAGTCGTACCCGGAGGACCGGGCCATCAATGGCGGATGATGAAGCTGAAGCGACTGTACGAGCAAGCCGAGGAACAGTGAGTTCACCACACGCAGTCATCTTGTCAGACTAATGTGTGTGGTATAGAGGTCGAGACGTAGAGGACGTTGCTATGGAGCGATATGGGTCCATGGATGACTTCAACGAGGCTCTTGAAGAACGTCGCATCCTAGACGAGCGGCAATCGCGGAAACAACAGCGGCGGGGACCCCCGGGCTCAGACGGTACAGGCGGATTCAGCACGCCGGGCGGTGGATCGTCTGGCATGCGAACGCCTGATACAGCTGGTGGCAGAAGATTCATGTTTGCCAATCCCGCCGGCGCGGACGAGTCATTTGGCGGTAGTCGGCCCAGCTCTCGCGCAGGCTTCAGACGACCAGGAGACGAGAGGGATATGCAGACTCCTGGTGGCGGTCGTCTGGACGAGCTCAAGCGGAGAGGAAGCGGGACACCGGTCACAGGGACAAAGAGTGGAGTGGGCGCTGGTCCAAAGGTGTCGACTCCGATCCCGAGTGTATTCACCCCTACAAATCTCACCAGGACAGGTTCCGGTTTCCCCTTCAGTACCCCTACTGGTCAGAACGCGTCAGATCCCACATCGTCTAAGCCTCCTTTGTCTCTTGAGCAGCTCAATAGACTTCAAGCGAGAGTCATTAGAGCCAGGCTTATGGACGACCCGGATGCAGCCAAGCTGGAAGAGGAATACGAACAAGAAAGGAGTCGAGCGGAAGCGGCCGGTGACGAAGCAGGCGGTTTGTGGGCAGGTAGTGGAGAAGGGCTGCAAGGACAATTGGGCAGGACAGACGAGAAGGGAAACAGGGTGGAGGTGCAGATGTTGCCAACTCTGGATGGTCAAGGACGACTGTATGATGTTGGCACGGGCAAGCAGGACGACGTGGACGTACGACAAGGAAATCGGCGTAAAAAGGTGGAGAAGGTGAGCATAATGATTCCAGTCGCTGAACTTGAGCTAACGCTAATTCGGCTATGCACAGTTCGAGACGCGCGACCGCGAAGGCAATATCGTCCGATACAACGCCGACGATGATGAGCAGACTCTGGGCGAGCTGGTCAGGCAGGAACGATTTGGGGCTGGATCCAAAGATCAGAAGTCTCTAGATGGAGAGTTGGCAGCGGCAATCACAAGTGACGCGCGATTCGACGTAAGTTCGTGATCGCGACGACCCAATAAATTATGCTAAGCGCCTCTCAGGACGACTTGGAATACATGGACGACAACGCTGAAAGACTGGCGAGACATAAGCGCAAGACCGATGCATTGAAAAGAGCATTTGCCATCAATGGTGAGCCGATTCCCTCCGGCGCTATTCATAGTTGACTCACTTGTCACTCATAGACTATGCTCGAACGAAGAAGGCTCTTGACAGTTGCCCTTTTTGCTACCAAGATGACCGACCACCAAACACTGCTATTGTCGCTTTAGGTCCACGAACATACCTCAGCTGCACGCAATTTGAAGAGCTCGTGCCCGGACATTGCCTAATTGTTCCCCTTCAGCATCATTTGAGTATGCTCGAAATGGAGGACGATGACTGGGACGAAGTGCGCGTAAGTCTTGTCGGGACCTGAGCCATCAACATAACAATCTATCGCGGAATATGCTGATGAGCTGTTGATTGCACAGAACTTCATGAAGTGCCTCATGCGGATGCATGCCAAGAACAATCACGGTGTCATATTTTTCGAAACAGTTCTATCATTTAAACATCAAAAGCACACATACATCGAAGCGATTCCCGTTCCATACAACATATATCAAGATCTACCAGCATACTTCCGAGAATCAATCATGTCGAGCGAAGGAGAATGGACTCAGCACAAGAAACTCATCGATTTTTCTTCGAGGCCAGGAGGGTTTAGGCGAATGATGGTCGCGAATATCCCGTATTTCATGATGCAGTGGGATCACAAAGGTGAAAAGGGTTATGGGCATGTTATCGAGGGTGTCGAGGAGAGTGGGGCCGGCGGAGGAAACGAGGAGGGCGAGGGTGACGTAGGTGGCACGAGCAAAGAGGAGCAATTCCCAAGGTGAGCTTCCCAGCTGTGAAGGTGAATCGGGAATTTGCTTATGTGTGTCGGAATCCGCCCACTTTGCACCGTCCGCAGATACTTTGCCCACGAAGTCATCGGCAACGTCTTGGGCATAGAGCCTCGGAAATGGCGGAAGCCTCGCAAGATCGATATAAGCATGAACAAAGATCGTGCAAGAAGGTTGGGAGAGCAATTCCAGCCATATAACTGGACTGTGGGTCAGGTTGTATAGGCTTCCAACGAGAATGAAAGTGCGAGATGTCGAAATGCAGCGACGCAGTGATGCAGAAAGGCCGAAATGCAAGAATGCAGAAAGCACGAAGGGCCTTCTTGTGACTGCGTTTCTGATGGGTGAAAGGACGGTGATGTCAGTGAGAACTGACGGATAGTCAAGACTTTCCTTTCAACCGCACAACGCAGTGCAGCTGCGAAGCTTGATGATATGAAGCTCGGAAGAGCAGTCACGCCTTTCTTCCAACACCAGTATGGCATGAAAGAACCTCTTGTGCCATAGTAAAGCGTTTCAACCTAACCTACTTATATGCGCATAAAGATCTATTCGCCACTGCTCGCTGATCTCTTGCCCTGACCTTTAGTTCTATCAACGTGCTCACAGTGTCTCTGTCAGAGTAATCACTCGGCATGGACACTGCACAACGAGATAGGATGATTGCGCGACATAGGACAGCGATTGCTCAACTAGAAGGAGGCACGAACGAGAACCTTAAACCTATTGCACAATCACAATTCCTCTGGCCCAAGCCTCACAGTCGGATTACTCCTGCACAGCCCGTATACTGTCCCAATCCCACAGACGAATATACTTCGAACGGATATGCCTCGCACTACAGTTGTCCTTCGGGTGAACCGATCACCCGCTCTTTACTTGCCAGTCCTGTCACTGATTACGCTGGTGAATGGACCGAATGTAATGAGGGTCAGGCCCTTGCAACTAGCGGATATCCAGCTGTCTTCACGGGAAGCCTCGAAGACGGTCCTGCTGGAGCTGCTCCAACTCCATCCTTCTGGGATGGTATCGAGCAGACCTTGGGGCAGAAATCAGGCACCCAGGACATCGATAGACATGCCTTCTCGTTAGGGACAGGACTTTCTGTGTCATCTACTTTGGATCCGTCTCGCTTCGAACGGTCCCAAAACTTGGCCACAGCGAACATCGAACTTACCAAATGTCCCCATAAGTTCAAACAGGTCCTGTTTGGCTGTGACAATCGTGTAAAGCAATGCTTCAGGTGCCACTCTGTCTTACGTCTTCGAAATACGCCGTCAGAGGTGTCCATGTCATGTCAAGGCACTGATGAACATGGTGAGTACAGTGACTTTTGGTGCACAATATTGTCGTGCTGAACGCACCGGATCCAGCAAAACCGAAGAAGCCTGGACCGCGGTCTCTTGGGCAATCGCACAGACTTAATACTATCATGAATTCAACTCACAAAGAAGGGCAGGGGACAGTACGATGCCAGAATTCGGGTTGCGGCCTATCGCTTCCAGAGAGCCATTTTCGTTGGGTCGAAACGTGGTCATTTTGTAAGTGAATGAGCTACCTTTTTGACGCTGGGTAGCGCGTAAAGGCACTCGCACGCTATCTCTGTCTAACATCAATGAGTGAGGGGGGCTAACAACGCTGATTTTTACTGCTTGTTTACTGTTTGTTGGACCCTCACATCACAGGCGATGATCTAGACCTAGAGAGGCCAAGTCAATCCTCGGAGCCTCCGCAAGTGGAAGACTGGGTAGTCCCGGCCAACACAGATTCTAATGTAAAAAATGACGCGGACACAGAATTTTTTTCCGCGCTGCTGGAATCTTCGTCGACGCAATCAGACAACTTTTGGAATGGGATCAGCGCAGAGAATCGTAAAAAAGAAGACGAGTACTGCAAAATGATTGCAGAGCTTGTGGAATCTTCGTCGACGGAACTGGACGACTGGATAGCCCAAATCAGCGCAGATCCCGATAGCAATACCGAAGGCAATAAGCCGTCTATCGAACCGACACCTGCCAGTACAGAGAAACGTCTCGACACAGTGGAGCTTTGCTCTGCGGATGATCAGAGCAAAGACGAGGGCAGGGGTCCAACTCAGACCTCCGATGCACTGACAAGTGCACGACTGCAAACTGTCAGGGCCGATTTCGACCTCTCAGGAATTGCTCTTGCCGCTGTGATCCCTTCATTGTCCAGATCGAGATAAGCGTCTGTATCGAATAATTCGTCAGTCGAAAAGATCTACGCCATTCTGCTCCTACGCGTTGTTGCTATCTCTGAGCAGGTATCGAATCCTATTATAGGCAATGACTGAGCGGGTCACCTGTTTTAAATGAAGCGGCGCTATGTCGAAATGCATGATCGAAAATGACTGATAGCAGCGGCGTTTCCAGTGGGACATGGCGTCTCCACCGATAACACAGTATACGAGGCAGCGCAAGGAGAGCTCATGTGGCAGGACACGCAGACAAGGGAGTGACTCAGCTCGCTTATAATCCTTCAAATTAGCTCCACGCGCGTCAGACGGCTTCGGCTTGATTCGAAGCACGCGCTGAGTCTCGCCTGACAGAAGAGAAGAGACATGCAGGAAGAGGCGATGTCTGGAAGGCACCTCAAGTTCTCATTGAGCGAAGACGCAAGGATAAGGGCCGTTACTGTCCTATATTATAGTCACTACTTGATTTGTTCGCCACTGACCTCACATCGATAACTATCTTTAAAGCTTAGCTTCACTAAATCCAGTACAGAACAGAACAGAACAGCATCATGTCTTCACCAGAGCGTTGGAACAACTCAGGATCCCTTGACGAGGACAGTACAGCTGAACAGCGAACAGTCTCACAACTCTCCACGACAGAGGACGATACGTCTCATCCAGACATTCCGGCTACGCAGTCTCCCACTCATCCTGATAATGAGCTGAGTCACAGCTCTCCCAGCTCTCGCGTTTACAGCCAGGCACGTGCAGAGGATCTCGTCGGCGATCGTACGATGGACAATGATATCGGAGACTCTGACGAGGGTTTCCCTACTCTGACTGGCGCTCCAGACGCCCGCTTGATCACTGAGCATATTCCACCCGCCACAGACGCGCTTGCGCATTCGGCCTTCGCGTCGGACAGTGTGGCCACGACAGATGCACCACCGAACCCATTGGACGATCTCATCAATGTACCAGGACTAGCCGTATTCTTCTCGGGGTATAGCGGGGAACAGCCCGAACGCATGGCCTACTCCGACGACGCGAACTCAGACGACGACAATAAAATGCATTACGACGACTCACTCTCTGAGCCTTCCGGTAGGTTCCTGGAACAGTTGCAGCACTCGTCAGACGAGGGACTGCTTCAAAGCGGAGAACACGCGGGCCAGCACGATACCTCAGTGCCACCTTTGGCGGTCGCTTTGCATGTATCAGGTGATGGGCGTGAACGCACTGCTATGATTGACCCTACCATCAGCCCACTTGCGACGTCGACATCCGCCTCCGTGCCCAAAGCACAGTACTACGGAAGGTACTTGGTCCCAGCTCCTAGGCGCGAACTCATTTCGGTGGAAAGGTCAGTACAATCTGCATCAGGAGCAGGATTACAAGCAGCCCAAGCACAGCTTTCCTCGCCTTCTACGTCTTACCCGACTGGAAATCTCGGTCGCTACGCGCTACAACGGATCGATCGGACTACGACGACCAAAGAGCCTGCGTCTTGCAGCCATCCACTCATGAGGGTTTCGCTGGGACGAAGAAACGCTGCCAAATATTGCGTGCCGTGCAATGCGGTTCTGCGCGTGTGTAATCTACCGTCTGACGTATGGGAAGCCTGCAAAGGCCAAACATACCATCGTGAGTGAGCAAGCATGTGTTCTGTCTTTCTGAACGTAGCGTATCCTTCCGGGCTTGGCAGAAAATGAGGGTCTAGCTGACGCTTCATCTGCTCGTCTCGCTGTGATTGCTTCCACCTTTATAAGAGGGGAGTGTGCGGCGATCGTCTGGAGTAGTACCTTGGCCATCACACAAATTGTCCTCTGTCGTGCACTATGTGGACGGCAAGGCGGTCAGTCTGGTGGAATGCGAGAACTCTGACTGCGAGGTATCTTTCTCCTCATCGAAAGCGCGGTGGACAAAATATCTGTGACCTGAGGTGGTGGGGCAAAAGTCCCAGATGTTGTCGACGGTAGGCATCGAGCAATCCCGTCAAGGTCAAATTTTCTCTCGTGATCATCTCGCTTCCGAATAGTCATCTAAGTGCATAGTAAATGACCGGCTTCGACGATGATGTGTCGACTGCTTCGAAGCAAAGGCCACTCAGTCCCTTGATGCCGAGTATCAATGAGCTGGTCAGTAAATAGTCTCATAGCCAACTTGCGCCGTCATACTCGTAATGTCAGTACATGTCACACTATGGGGCAGTCGAATACGCCACCAACAGCAGTACAAACATTCTTGCCACAAATGACCTTCTTGCTAACAAAAGGCGATGTACTGACTGGCACTGTATCTGAAAGGATGGCAAAGGCCAGAAGATGAAGCTGTTTTCATAAAGCACGAAGGCGCCCTTCGTTCTGTTGCGTGAGGGCGGAGGGATGATGACGGCCAGTATCGTCCTTGATCCTGGTAGAGTACTACTGGATTATTTGCCACTGAAACTCACACTCATCACTATCTTTGCGGACTTGACAGTGTTGCATATTGATCCGAACAGCGTGATGAACTTTCCAGAGCATTGGAACAACGTGGCCTTGACAGACGAGGCCAGCGAACAGAGTTCGACACCACTTGACTCAGCAACAGAACATGGCCCATGCGACCCTATCTACCTTGGCGACGACTGGACATCCGATTATCCAGCTAATCCCCCCATGTATGATCATCTCAGCTCAGTGTGCGCCAGCAGGGTTTGAACACATACAGGGGTATGACAGTGGCCCACAGGCGACGACCAGTTTGTATCGATGGCGTCGACATGGAATGCAGCAGACATGTGTTTCACTACGTTCCGCATTTGGACTCACCAGGTCATTGCTCTACACCGCGTCCGCACTCGTCAACCGGCAATTCGCTCTCAACTGACGACCCAGCCAACCGTACGGACCCCTTCGAGTCGCCACTGGCAGCTGCCCAGTATGTGTCAGGTGCTAAGCATGAGAACCCTACTCTTACTTGCGTTATTAGCAGTCATCTCGCCGGCCCATTGCCGACGGACCCGCCAATCAGAGCTCAAAAGCAGAGGTCGCGTTTGACACCTGTCTCTATGGATACGCCAACAGACTACCTGTCTTGCTAAAAATGCCACTGAAGATCTTCTCTTGCCACACATGATACTCTCGCTAATTTCGTTCCGACAACAACAATAATATTAGCAAATGCAATTCGTACACTGCACAACGACCACATCCACAATGCAAGCATGAGCATCCGTACGAGCATGCGCATGGGGAGCTGCTCCACTTGCGTGCGAATGGCTACTTGCTCTGCTCGCAGATACATCTGCGGGGCTCGCAGCTTGCACTCAGCTACAGCTACAACGAGTACGAGTTCGAGTGCGGTCGACAGTGAACGGCCGATACTAGTACTAGCCCTCGAATCGTCGGCGGACGACTCTTCCTGCGCGATCGTATCATCCACCCGTCAAGTGCTGGGACACTGTACGATCTCCCAGCACTCCCTTAACTCTATATACGGCGGGATACATCCTCTACAAGCGCAAAACGCACATTCGCAGAACATACCGCGCGCAATCGAGCGATGTCTTGCGCAAGCCCAAGCGCATGATTCTGGACTCAGCATCAATAGTATGGATGCGATAGCGTATACGCGTGGACCCGGGATGCGCGGGTGTTTGGGTATAGGCGAGATGGCCGCGAAGGGCATTGCGAGTGCGCTCGGCAAACGGCTCGTAGGCGTGCATCACATGGTAAGTCGTCAAGTCCACTTCACATATCCCATCAACGAATCATCAAAGGCTCGACACAGACGCCAACCAGCAAGCTTCGCTGACGCTGACGGTGATAGCTATAGCAAGCGCATGCGCTCACGCCATTACTCACCGAAAGAATACCGCCCACATACCCGTTCTTGATCCTGTTGGTTTCTGGCGGACATACGCAGTTGGTCCTGGCCGAATCGCAAGATCGCTTTCGGATCCTACTCGACACCCTCGATAGTAAGATCGGGTACGTTCCTTCCCTCTTACTTCTTGTTCTTCACAATATGAAGGGCTGACGATCGTTGCGCTGGATGTGATAGCGACGCATTCGAGAAAGCGGCTAGGATCCTGCGACTCCCTGCTGACCCGGCCAAGTCTCCAGGAGCGATCCTCGAGGCGTATGCCGCCCTTGCTCCGCTTGCACCCTACGATCAAACTCCCCACCCAGCTCTGCCTATACCCTTAAGCACCAATACATCTTTCCACACGCGCGCATTCTCCTTTGCCGGCCTGTTCTCGGCGCTAGAACGAGCTGCCCGCGCAACGCCCATCTCTCAAGAACAAGTGGAGAGCGAAACGGTCGAACTGCATCAACGCGAATTATCGCGAGTATTCCAAGAGGCTGCCGTATCGCATCTAATCCTAAAACTGAGTCAAGCGATCAATTCGCTCGATCTCGATTTGAAAGATACGTTGGGCGGACTAGTAGTCAGTGGTGGAGTAGCGAGTAACCTGTACTTGCGCAAGAGGCTGGAAGATATGGTGCGCTCCCTTCGGCTTGGCTCTCAAGTGCCGATAGTAGACGCAGAGAAGAGCGTACCCCTGTATTACCCGCCAGTAGAACTTTGTACAGGTACGTCACTATCCCCTTATGTCGTGATACACGCTGATGCCCGCTCAGATAATGCGGCGATGATAGCGTGGGCGGCTGTCTTGCGCCTCCAGTCAGGTTTACAGTCTGACCCGTACGATCTGCCCTTACGACCAAAATGGTCTTTGGAAGACCTATATGATGATGTCCCATGATATCTTGATTATCAGTATGACCTATAATATGTCATCGTGTACACTATTTGCGAGACGTCGCCCGGCTCGTGTGCAGCGACTCCACATTGTTCATTGTCCTCAGATCATAGAGCAAGGACTGAAGCCACACACGGCGCATCGTCGCAATTCTCGTGCATGCTCTCGCATCATGACCCTTGCAGCCTTTACACAGATCGTCAATAACAGAGAAATAAGGCAGCGAATCTAATATCCAGCTCGGTAGGCGAGGTTCACCGCGATAAGCAGTAAAACCTACTTGAGTTGAGTTTGCGAAAGAGGGGAGGGTAAAGATGATTCCAGCTCTTCCATCGATTGGATCGTATGGAAAGTGGACAAGCGCAATAGAGGGTATTTGGTATATCGTAAAAGCTGAGAAAGAAAATCGAGAACGCTGATATTACAAGCCGTGGCCTTCCTGGCTTTGTGCTCCTGCTCCTGCTCTGGTTCTACAGCACGACGCACTTGTTCTTCTTCTTGACGACGGGTGGCTCTAGCGCTGCGACGATGGCCTGCACGCGAGCAAAAGGTCGAGTCAGCATTCATTCAGGCGCATGCGACAGTCAAAGTTGAGGTGAAATGGCGCAGCACTCACCTCATCGAAAACGTTCTTCAGACCGCGCTGGGTGAGGGCCGAGCACTCTACATACTTGACGGCGCCGAGATCCCTGGCCATCTTCTCTCCTTGCTCAGAGCTGATAGGCTTGTTCTTCTGCCTCGCGAGCTTTTCGAGGTGACCAGAATCTTCTCTGAGATCGACCTGGGTACCGACGATCAAGCAAGG
The DNA here is from genome assembly GCA_026538315.1 of Cryptococcus sp. GC_Crypt_6. NCBI lineage: Eukaryota > Fungi > Basidiomycota > Tremellomycetes > Tremellales > Cryptococcaceae > Cryptococcus > Cryptococcus sp. GC_Crypt_6. Next base: position 207,323 of record JALPBY010000010.1, read on the forward strand.
GACACCAGGACAATGGTGGTGTACCTCAGGGAACCATTTTTCCTTTACGTTTTCAAACGATGCTGGGGAAGTGACACTGAAGCAGACGAGGAACACGTCGGTTTGCGGGTATGACAATGGTCGCAGTCGGTCGTAATCCTCTTGACCGGCTGTGTCGAACAGACCCAAAGTGTACGGGTCGTCGCCGATCATCACCGTCACCGCGTCTGCGCCCAACACCAAGTCAGCACCCGCCGTCCCACAACTCGCACATCCGATCAAGACAGCCACGTACAGTTGTCAAAGACGGTGGGGACGTATTCAGACGGAAACTTGTTCGTCGTGTATGAGATAAGGAGACATGTTCTGTAAACGCAAGTCAATACAGTTGCTTTTACACATACACGGGTTACTCCGACTCACTTGCCGACGGCACCGTCGCCAACAACCACACACTTGATTGTCTGCATCGTGATTTTTTATTCTGCGATAGGCGTAGGCGGCAAGTTAGCGGACAGTAGGATAACAAGACAATACGCGGCGGAGCAGTGCCGCAGTGGCGAAAGGAGCAGGAGGCACGATGGCAAAGTGCGGGAAAGCAATGACCGCTGTATAGCCAAAATACACAGCAAGAGGTGATGTGTCGGACGACAGGGTATGTGTATGGTCATACAGGGGTCAAGTATAGCTTGCGATGTACTACAAGCACATGAAGATAGAAAGAGGCGAGTGTCTTGCGGCGATAGGCATCGCGATTAGGAGAAGAGCGAGACCGACTGCGCTCAGATAAGAGCAGGTGGCTTGCGGGAGAGAGCCATCACGATTGCTTTACGCAAAGAAGGGCAAACACGCACCGATGTCTTCTGACAGTAGGAAAAGTGCTAGTATGCTAACGCGCTGCAATGTGTTTGGATTGGCGAGTACGGTCCCTATCGGTGGAAGCACGACACGAGTTGAATTGGAGTTGATACCGGTGGTTCTACTCCGTGGTCCGGATTCCGTGTATCGTCTGCTTGCTGAGCTGGCTAGTGCTATGGGTTCGGCCGGTGAGGACGATGCTGAGAGGCGAGTAGAAGATGTTTGATTGATGGTAGATTGTAAGAGTACTAGTGTAGTGCGATATCAATCACTATTGAAACGGCGAGGAGCAACAGCACAACACCCATTCACACACACACGCTAGACACACTCACGCGAGACGAAAGAGGCGCGGATTACAATTACATGGGGTATTACAGATTATTACACCGGTCCGGACGATCTAATTAGCGGGAGCAAATCTAAACATATCGTATTACAGTGCTCGAGCTATTACAACTACAAAACCCAGTAATAGCTCTGAAACGCTCAATAGAGACACTGTCCCAAAAGAGGTAAAATGGCTATGCGGAAATAGGTACGGTATTAGAGCAATTGTGGCACTTGCTGGAATCGGACAGCGAGTTCATCTCCGCTAGCTGCACAAGAAGTCAATGATCCACTCGAGATATTTGTGTCAGAAGTGATTCGCATTGTTGCTGACTACACGCACTACCTGCGTTGTCACCATCAGTAACTCTGCAACAGCATATACGCATCAGCCAAAACACACAACATGGCGACGCAAGCATCATCCGCAGAAGCGGGCCCATCTCAGCCTCCTCCTGCTCCCGCACCCGCAACCGACTCTAGTGCAGAACCGAAGAAACAGCCTACGGTCATTATCTGTATAGGCATGGCGGGGTCTGTGAGTGTTCCACCTCTCTGGCGATCCACATAGCTATAAGGACCTGCGCTGAAGAATAACTGAAATACGTAGGGCAAGACGACACTGATGCAAAGATTGAACTCTCATCTGCATTCTCGTAACTCACCTCCGTATATCCTCAATCTCGACCCGGCCGTGACGCACATGCCTTATTCGGCCAATATCGATATCAGAGATACGGTAGACTACAAAGAGGTCATGAAGCAGTATGTCCCACTACGCCTCATTTACTGTCTCCTTCCTCTCATCTGCTGAGAATCAGCTAAGTGATATTGTGCTTGTGCAGATACAACCTGGGTCCGAATGGTGGTATCCTTACGGCGCTGAATCTATTCACGACCAAATTCGACCAAGTCCTGGGGTACGTGGAGAAACGAGCGGATGACGTAGAGTGAGTCTTACTTCGCTATCCAGCTTAGTTTCTACACAAGACCGTTTTCGCTAGATGAAACAACAGCTGATCGTGACTACAGTTACATTCTCGTGGACACGCCTGGACAGATTGAGATCTTCACGTGGTCCGCTTCTGGAGCGATCATAACGGACGCTATCGCCTCGTCACTACCGACTGTCGTGGCGTATATCGTGGATACACCACGGACGACGGCGCCAGCGACGTTCATGAGCAACATGCTCTACGCCTGCTCGTGAGTGGCTTCTTTCTGTTTCCTGTAATCAAGGAAGAGCGAGGGAGCTGACCCCACATTTGTCATGGTTGATAGGATATTATACAAGACTCGACTACCGTTTATAATAGTGTTCAACAAGACGGATGTGGAACCGCACGATTTTGCGTTAGAGTGGATGAACGATTTCGAGGCGTATCAAGCTGCGTTATATGAACGGGGGAAGGACGAGAATGGAGAGCAAAGCTACATGAACAGTCTTATGGGAAGCATGTGTTTGGTCTTGGAGGAGTTTTACAACAATCTTAGAGTGAGTCATCGCTCTTGTACCGTCATCATCATAATACATCCTCTTTGATACTACGCACTTTGAACGGAGCTGAATTTGGTTTGCAGGCCGTGGGAGTCAGCGCCATGACTGGAGAAGGAATGCGGGCGTTCTTCGACGCTGTCGGCGAGGCTAGAAAGGAGTACGAGACGTAAGTCTCACTATTTGCTATGAGTACTGCTATGAGCACCGGCTGATAGGCATTGGATCTGATAGGGACTACAAACCCGAGTTGGAACGATTGGCGGCCGAACGCGCGGCGCAGACTGAAGCAGACAAGAAGGCGCAATTGGAGCGACTAATGAGGGACATGAACGTCTCGGATAGTAAAGGCGAGGGCGGAGCAGGGCCATCTAGGCGCAGAGCTGCCGGCGGAAGCCGACGTGGCGGTGGTGTTGGTGGGGGAAACCCGTTTGGGCCGTATCCGATGACCGAGCGAGAAGACCGATATATTGATGACGAAGGGTATCCCGATTCCGATGAGGACGACGAAGAGGAACAAGCGGCAATACGACGACAGGAGGAAGAGGAGGAGGACGCAGCGCATGCTCCAGAACTGGGCAAATTGGACATAGATGATCCAGAACCTGTACTTGCTCAGCCGTCCATCTCCCGTCTCGGTGCCGGTGGCGGTATCAACTTCCCTCGACCCACATAGCACGGCCTTGTAGATATATAATACGAGCAGCAGTATGCAGGTTGTAGTGCGAGTTGCTGTAGCACAACCGAGTCCGGAAACAATGTGAGTATCTGATCAAGGATGCACGGATTTCATGATTAGCACGACAGCACTGTTGACACGTCAGCACATCCTTGGCTCATATGACTATACATGTTTTGTCTACTTCTGTACAAGCACTACGACAGTAAAAAAAAATGTTCATCCCATACTACTCTCGCTCACAACGCCTCAAGGAAAGCCGCATCATCATTCAAATCGCCCTCCACCTCTAATTCCTCAGCGGATACGGAAACACTTGAATGACCAGTTAAAGCAACGCCTATACCGGACCCCAATTCTTTTCTCCTCTTAGGAACAGGTGTCGCGGCTCCGCCTGGGAACTCGGACGCCATGCGTTTACCCAACTTTCGAGCTCTCATCGACGATCCGGGAGACGGACCGACGGGAGTTGACGTTCCTCCCGCTCCTACTCCCGCTGTCGAAGTGGAGGCTTCGTTACTGAGTGAAGCGGGTATGGCCGAGAGGATGAATGGGTTCGTGAGCATTGACGAGGCTACACCAGGGGTAGACGTGGATCCTGGTGATTCTCCCTTTGCCATTCCTGACGACGGTCCCAACCCAGCAAGAGCTGGGTCAATCTCGTCTTCTTGAACAGCACCAATGTGCTCGGCTCCGTTGATTGCAGACGTACTCGAATTCCCGCTCGTTGCTAGCCTCGACAGTGCAGCGAAGGTCATGAATTCGCCATCCTCTGCTCCACCTTGAGTCAGTTCCAGCCCGCTATCGGCGACCGAGTCGTCCAAGATCGCCTGATCGACCTCGATAGCTTCTTCAGGTCTATGAACTCTCGAATTGATCTCGACCACCTCGTCTTCCCGCAGCTCTTTGGGGTTCGAAGAGTCTCGCGCGGCCTTGATAGCAGGTTTCAATTCGGCATAGCCGGATGTAGCCATGATTTCCGGTAAACTCGGTAAAGTGGCGTCCTCTTCGGGTATAGGTGGATTGTCGTATAGCCCTAAAGCCCATTCGGGATTCTCCAACTGGACTTGCTCGTCGACATGGAATCGGAAAAGAATGAGTCCTTGTGCGCCTGATATGGGCAGCCCAGAGGTGTCCTTCGGACGCAAAATCGGCAATGTCGAGCGATCCCATAATTTAGAAGGGAGATGGAATGTGGGATTGGGCTGCTTTGGTCGACCCTTCCGTCGTGTCCTTGCAGTCTGGTCTGCAGAGTACACGTCAAGGATGTTGAGCAAAGCGCGAACCTGATAAAACAGCTCGATTGTCAGTCCCTGTTTCGTTTAGGCTTAGATCATTCATCCTGCTCACATTAGCGGAGAGCCAGAACTGATCGATGACTTCATGCGCCTCGTTGGCCCTGCTCCCACACGCAGCCTTTCGGTAGGCGTACCATTCATCTGGAGTGTATTCGCGTTTGGAATCAGGCTGATCTTGTGTTTGCGCGGCGAAGTCGATGGTAAGAAGGGTGCGATAGAGGGCACGAAGCTTGCACACGTTTAGCGGGGAGGAGTCAAATGCGGCCAAACGACGAGCGAGCAGCTATGGTAAGACAGGAACCACGGTCAGATAGGGTTTTACACGTTTGCGACTATCCACACACTGATTGTTGCCGCCGATAGGTGTTTTGCTTCCGCCTTGATAGCTCATCGCGGTGCACTTCTCCTCGTTCGCGGTGCAACTGCTCATCGTACCGTTTCTATGATTTCTTTGAGTATCCAGACCAATGGATATTGATGCTCGAAGAGTCAACTCACCACAAGTCTTGTCCAGTAAATGTTGACGGCGCCGACGATCTGTTTAACAAGTTCAAACGTCAGCACCAGCTTCACAAAACAGAAGTACAGAGAATAGCTTACCCGCTCCCGATCGACATCCGGTTCATCAACTCCCATTCCAGCATTCCAAGCCTCCACCACGTCCTCCACAACTCTGTCCACGAACGGTTTGACAGTATCCGCATCGACATCACCGACAAATTGCGGCCGGTATTCATCGACACCGTTCACGGAGGTGTCCGCTTTCGGTGGTTCGGAAGAAGGATCAGGCAGATCGCGAGTGCCTTTGCACTCGAATCCAGATATTTGGTACTCTACACCAAGGCGTCGGTTGGCCATTTTGTGGACCAAATGCTAAGTATTCGGATGTAAGCGCGTGTTTCCTAGCTATAAGTGGGAAAGGTACAGTCCAGCTCACCTCCAGCTTGATGCTCCTCTTCTTGCGCCCTTCTACTCCTCCAAGCGGGACGGCACTGTCATCTCTTCTTCTGTCCTCTGACGCCGACAGAGCTCCATCAATCTTGGGAATTTTGGGCTTTCGCGCCGAAGCACCACCTCGCTTCCCACCGCTAACGGGCGCGGCAGCAAGCAATGCGTCATATTTCGCCTTCAATGTATCGTATTCCGAGCGTAGAACAATGGCGGGAGATGCCAGTGTAGGGTCAAGGTTGGACTCGACTATTATAATTCGAGCCAAAAGTGTTAGCTATTCAACTTAACAGCAGGCTTCGTAGCTAGCGACTCACGGCCCTGTAGACCTGCACTGAGCTCTGCGAGTCTGAATTGCGCTGTCAAGCCTTTTGCGATTTCTGCAAGTTTGCTATTTCCCTCTCCCAAGCCTTTGATGGATTGCGCCAGACTGTTAATTGCCCCTGGAGAGTTCATCGCGTCCAAAATGGTTTGGTTCTCCTTGATTAATGCGTTGAGAGAAGCCAAGAGCTTGTCTGGGGACTGACTTGAGCCTGATAGCGGTGGTGAGAGGGAAGATGTCGAAGCGAGTGGGAGAGTGATGGGGACAGGGACAAACGCGTTGAGTGTGGGTGGATTGTTATCTTGGGATTGAGATGATTGTCCATGTTGTTGATGAGTGTGAGAGAGGAGATCGTTGTCTGAAGCGTGTGGGTCATTATCATCGTTAATGACTGCTCGAAGGGACGCGAGCATTGCTTCGGCTGCATCATCGTGGTTGGTAGTATCTACGTCTTCGCCGTCTCCCGAGGTGTGGCCGTCAGCATGGTGGTGATCGTGATCGTGGTGATAGGATGAAAAGTCGTGTTCGTCCATCCTGGCACTCGAGTGACCTGGTCTTTTGACCAAAGAGCAAGTGGACTGGTAAAGTGGAGGAAATGTTGTTGTTAACAAAAGAGATGAAGTAGGCGTGCCAAAGTGAAGAAGTGGGGGAAACAGAGTGAAATGCAGCGAGATGCCTAAATAGCTCACTTTTACCAGGCTCAGGGAGATATCGCCGAGAGGGAGCTGATGATATCACCGAGTCTGTGGCACTTGCCCAATCCAGCCTAAAGAGATTAGATTCAAAAAGGTTAATTATTTTGTTGACATGACCTGCTGAGCGCTTTACACGTCCATCATACTGCAGATAAAAAATTATTCACCATTCCACCCCTCGTAGCCTACAGACACCTCGCAAGCCATATACCCCGACCTGGCTTGAAATTTATTCATCCTCAACGCGCAATTCGCTTCTACTCCTCTGCACCAGCGACAATGGCACCGTCAACACCCATCAGTCCAGATGTGGTCGACAGGGTGAGCTGAGCGTGTCGTATATCAATCTGAACAGAGTAAGCTGACGCTAAACTCTTCGAATCTTTTAACTCTTTGTCGCAGCCCCTAGTGATGTGCGGACCATCAGGAACAGGCAAGTCGACATTGCTGAAAACGCTCTTTACCAATCACCCAAACAAATTCGGGTTCTCCGTATCGCACACTACGCGTAAGCCGAGACCGGGAGAAGAGGATGGTGTCGCGTACAACTTCGTTAGCAAAGACGAATTTATGCAGAGGGTTGGTAACGGAGAGTTTTTGGAATGGGCAGAGTTTGGAGGTAATTGGTGAGTCGCGCTAGACATGACGTTCTGTGAGACGCCGAGTACTGATCTCACTTGTCTTTCTTCTCTCAATCCTTCCTCGCAATCGAACACGCTGCTTCCTGAAATTCGCCTTTCTCTCTAATTGCAACCTCATTATAACTACATCGTCAATGCTGCAGCTACGGCACGACGTTCGCGGCGCTTTCTGCAGTTCATCCCCGTCGATGCATCCTCGACATCGAGCTACAAGGCGTCTTACAACTCCGTCAACGGGCATCAGAACAAACACCGCCTATCGAGCCAGTCTACCTATTCTTGTCACCACCATCAATCTCGACGTTGAAATCACGATTAACAGGCCGAGGAACTGAGACCGAAGCTAGTATTAGAAAACGACTTGATGCGGCGCGTGAAGAGTTGGAGTACGCTCAGCAAGGCAAACATGATTTGTATGTTGTCAATGACGATTTGGAGAAAGCGGGTCAAAAACTGGAAGCTATCGCTATGGGCTCTGAGGGATGGCAAGGTGTTGGAGACGGGTTGCCCCAGATGGACTTGAAGGAGCTTGACGCGTAGGCTCAGTGCACGCTACCTCCTTAAGAGAATGGGCGGAGCGACCTGTTCTACATTGCTTTGTCCAAGTATTCTATCAGCGCGGTGTGAGCGTGTGGTCTGCTCCCTCAGACTGCGCCTGGTGCACGGCGCATTCCACTAGGATCGAGATCGTGAAGGACAATCGCAGACAATAGATATACCAGTAGATTTGTACATGTCCACCACAATACCTCCCATGCATAGAGATACCGTTTTCGACCGCGATCTTTCTTTCACCGTCACGGCCCGGAGGTGGCCGACGAGAGCATTACGTATCGTGACGCTTCTAGGCTGCACAGACACGAGGTGGCGATGCCTGAGACCAATCGCGCCCAGATCACGACAGCGGGAGACGAGCTGAGGCCGTGTGGCCTTGCACCTGTCGAACGTGCGCAGCGGTCATGTTCAAGTGGACCGTCCCAGGCGTTGCACGAGCCCATATACACCTTATCTAAGTAATGTTATGGAACGTGTCAATGTGGTGAGTGTGAGAAAGCGACGTCGGTTATAAATCGTACTCGAGTACCCGCACTCTCTCCCACAACCGACAGCACATACTATAAAACAACGACCTTTATGAGAGACACGAAACACAGTGCATTAGTTCACTATCTCTCAGTAACGCCTGCGCGACCAATCTAGCCTAGCATGGCGGGTATACTGTTGCCTGTGTTCGGCGCGATGATCGGGTACCTAGTCCCGCGCCTTGTATCTCTCTCACCTCTATACAAGTCTACTTCCAAAGTCAGCCTGGACTTCAGCAACGACAAGCTATCCGGCGCGAAATTCTGGTTCTTGTTCCTCTACTTTATCGTTTCCAGCGTTCTGAGACGGCTAGGGCTGGGCCAGAACGTCAGCTACGAGAAGCAGGGAGATGGCTCTGGCTCACACTATCGAATATTGCGCAAAGGCTCGGCGTCGTCGTTGGTATCGCTCTCGATGCCATTCCGCATCACTGTCCAAGATCTGAGGCAATACGCTCTCGCCTCCTCGTCTGGTACCACGACATCCGGCGAGCCGGGGATACCGACTGATCCACTCCATCTTCAACTGCTTTTATCAGCGTTAACTGAGCCAGCAATGCTACTTCTGCTAGGCGCGAAAGCATGTCCGATCGACCCCATTGGCAGCGTCAACGTGCGTAATCGTTTCGAAATACCTTGCAACCCCGACAAAACCGTCCAAGCGCTCGCACGTGCTCTCAAGCATACAGGTGATACAGACCCAAACGCAGAAAAGCGGAATCGTTTGAGGATCGAAGCGAGGCTGGATGAGCGAGTAGCCAAAGTCAAGCGCGGATGGGAGTTTACTATTATCGTCGAGCTGGTGGACCAAGAGGACAACGAAGTATTGTTAAGACAGATCTTTACAAGTCTACAATTCGCCAAGCACCCTCAGCCAGTCGTGTCCAACACAATCAAAGAGGAACAAACGCATAACACTTACGACGGGAAAACTACTACCACCACGATACGTCTCGCGTCGTCTGATCCGCGGCAGTGGGCCAATCTGTCAAAGGACTATAACCCTATTCATATCTCTGCTTTGGCCGCAAAGCTCTTCGGTTTCAGAGCCAAGATCGCACATGGGAATCACGTCGTGGCGAAAGCTATCCAAGCGATCCATTCTCAATCTCAATCTCAAGCTCAGGAACTGGACGAGAAAGCAATGACGGAGAGCTGGATGGAGGTCGAATTCAGACGACCGACTTTCGTGCCATCTACTCTAGAAGTGAGAGCTGGGCCAAATGGCTTACAAATCGGATCCAACGGCAAGACCAATATAATAGTGAGATATGCTCAATGACTCAATGACCAGAAGTAGAACTAGATAGAACTCCCAAGTGTATACATGCAACATGATGCAGCAGTCATTCTAAACGAGCTTGATCTTTCCGCCTTCCTCGGTGATACCGACGCTCCTCTTCTCGTCGAGAGAGATACGTCCAGCGTGGATGATCGCGGTGGTGATGATACTGCAATCCCATTATACCTTGTTAGCCAATGCTGTGTCAAGGTTTGTACAGTCAAACTCACGTAGATCGGATGGTAGGCAGACCCTTTCCGTCAAAGTCGGCCGCCTTTGCCTTGCCAGCAGACACGGCTTGTGCGGCATCTGCAAAGTCACCCAGCGAAGATCAGTGTCTTTCCTTCACTGTCGTAGCGAGGCTGTTCCCACTAGAGAATGCACTCACCAATGAACTTCTCCAACGAGACATAGCCGTAACCCCTTTGACCGTCGAAGTAGCCGTTCTCGTCAGGGCTGTACTTGACGTAGAAGGGGTTGTACTGCGACACATATCAGTGGCGGATCGATGGTTAATCGTAACAGATACACTCACGTCAAGCTTGCCAACTGCGTCCTCGACGACGCTGTAACCACGGTGGGCTTGGTCGACCCTGACCTCACCCTCTGCGGCCATGTAGTGGAATCGCTGCTCGCTGTGAACGCCGGCCTTGAGGGGCGCAGCCCAAGACGCGGTGTAAACGGCAGTACCTTTTTGGCCGGGATTTGAGATGTTCTCCCAGTCCACAAGCAATGTGATGGTGTCCTCGGTCTTGGGGTCGCAGCCGAGCGATTGAGCGATACCGGTAGTGGCTGACGCAGTCACTTTGACAGGGCGGTATCGGCCCTCGACCATCCACGCGTGGATCTACGATGTGCGTCAGTCTAGCTATATAATTTGGGTGATGATACCGCTCACGTCAATGTGGTGCGAGTTGAGGTAGTAAGAGATGTCCGAGTCGATACCGGCCCATGACTTGAAGGTCTCGAGCTGGAACTTGGGCTGAGACATGTCTAGGGTGAGTCGTAAAGTCAGCCCTTGCGCCAACTCGTGTTTGGTCATACTCACAAGAACAGTAAAAGTTGAAGTCGCCGAGCTTCTGGGCACGGGCGCGGGCATCATTGTATGCGGGGCTGTGGAACCAAGTGAATCAGAATCAGGATTCTTCAAGCACTCAAAACCAGTACACCATCGACTTACTCGAATCGCTTGTGGCTGTGATACAGGAGATTAGTATGGCTCTGACTGTTTTGGTGTCTCGACTCACTGCTCGACAAAGCAGACAAGACCCTTTTCAGCCGCGAGGTCAATGAGCTTCTGGTGATCATCGACTGTTTGTGTAGCAGGCTTGGTAACCAGAACGTGGTGACCTTGATTCAAGGCTTCGGCAGCGATAGGGAAATGGGTGCTGTCAGGAGTGAAGATGATGACTGCTGAGCCTTTTGGCAGGGCTTTAAGGGCGTCCTTGTCTATAACCCACGCAAGGCACAATCAGCTCTTGTCATTAGCAGGTAGAAAAGCGTAGAGGACGACTGACAGGCTTCGGGATCACGCTTGCCCTCTTGGGGGAATCCCTCGAAAGTCAAGTCGAGGCCTTGGTACACGTCTCCAATGTTTTTCTGGAAATGTTGGCGAATCTCGGGGAACTTGCCGCCGTTGGTTCCAGCCATCACAATGCTGCAGGGTGTATCAGTATAGGTGCACTGTGATGGGTGCACGTGGGAACTCACTCTCCGACCTTGCCTCGACGACGAAGGTCAAACATGGTCACGCCGACGACACCGATCTGTCATCACGTCAGCTACGCGTCAACGCGTCGAGAATAATGTTACTCGCCTTCTTGTCGGATTTGGACTGGCCTGAGGGGGTGATACCAGTCGTGTACTCGCCCTGAAGGTGGAAGCTGTCAGTGAACTCTGCTAGAACAGGATGGCAAGACAGAAAGGAGACTCACGGTGCCCATAAGGCCGACGGAGATGGCGGGGAGAGTGCTGGCCATATTGCTGGTTGTCTTTGAGTATCTGGTCTAGGTGTAGGGATGCAAAGCAGAAAAGAATAGATGGATTAAGCGCGCAAAAGATGGAAAGTCGTTGATAGAATCGAACAATGCGGCATGCTGCGTTCTCGTTGAAGAGTATGTCTAAATGCACTGTGGCCCGGAATTGATCGGCCCGGTGGGGTCCGGCTGAGACAACCGGAACCGCCGGGCGTTCCACGTGATTCATTGTGAGTGGGATATATATATATATATGCATATACGCTGTCTTTCTCAGCGGCGCGTAATGCATACAAGAACGGTTGATAGGACTGATGGCATGCGCGAGTCAAAAGTGTCTCCTTGTCAGCTGGTGGCCTGAAAAAGTCGTAAGCGTCGCGATTCAACGCTATCTTTGCCTCACAGCGATCAGACATCTCACGCTGCTATGGTGGCGCAAGAGCACGATACTATCGATACTGTCCTTTTGCAGTGACATAGGCACAGCTGGTTTGGCGACTGCGAACACAGCACCTCGTCCCATGCCCAATGTACAAATCCAGCTATACATACATATGTATGCATCGGGTGTCGGCCGAGTAGCACTTCCACCCGTTGTCCACGGACATTTCACGTGAACTCCGACTGGACCGTATCGCCACTGTAGCAGAGAGAGATGCAGCTTCGGACTTCCGACATTACCGGAACTGGCATTGTTCTTTTGTGTTATCCGTTATCATCGGATCGCTCCAACCAGACCACGGCTAATATCGCATTCTTACATACTACCATGAGAATTGCAGTACTAGTAGTGTGGGACAGGTGCTTGGCCCGATCATGGCGGCGATAGCGGGTACGACGATGCACACATATATATACACATGAATTCTTTTGTGCATCGCACCTCTCTTGAGAGTTGATTCCTGCCTCATGATCTTTGTGCGACACGTACGACCTCTAATCTCATTCCCACGTTCACTGTCACTTTCACTTTCAGTTTCTCCTCCTCGCTATCAACCCACGGCACAGTTCACACGCTCCGCAATGGTCAACGCGTCTACTTCCCACTTCACATACTCGCCTATCGCGGCTCCTGCGTCTGCGGACAAGGACTTTGGTCGCGAGGTACAGGGTTTCGATCCTGCCGCTACTACGCCAGAGCAAGTGGAGGAAATCATTGATATGCTGTACAAAGTGCGTCCCTCCTCTCTCTCCCTTTTGCTCTTTATATTACTCCTGCTGACCAATACCACGCAGCACTCTGTGCTTCTGTTCAAGAACCTCAACTTGACACCGGCGCAGCAGTTCGAGATAACGCACGCTTTCGACCCCGAGGCCTCGGCTTACGGACACGGCAACAACAAGACGGGCAACACCAAATCGTCCATTCTTCACCCCGACCTGAAGACTATCCCAAGTCAACCTCAGGTCCAATTGATCGGAAACGGAAAGGTGCCCCAGGTATACGAGGGCCTTGATCACGTCAGTCCGCATTTCGTTCCTACTGTGAATGCGTGACTTATTCTAACTAATCACGATATCGTTCACAGCCGCAACTCAAGCACCCTCATCACAAGACCTTCCACCGCGATCCCGTATCCGACGAAGACGAAGCAAAGGGCGCGACTCGTTTCTACCGATGGTGAGTTGACTGTACATGGCTTATCTCAGCCTGTCACATCTACCCTAGTGCACTGAGCTGACATACCGCAGGCACATCGACGCGGCGCTGTACAACCTCTCGCCACCCAAAGTCACCACTTTGTACGCGGTCAACGTACCTACCGGTGAAAAGCAAACTTGCCGATATGACGATGGGACAGGGGACGAGATTGAAGTCCCTCTCGGAGGTACCGCTTGTAAGTGCCGTCTCGCATTGTGCGTGGTCATCTTGGCTGACGCTCCGCAGTCGTAAGCGGAAAGACGATGTTCGACATTTTGCCTGCCGACCTCAAGTCGCTCGCTGTGCGCACCAAAGTCGAATACGTGAGTTTTGAGTACTATTATGAGAGATTGAGCTGACGAGTTGCTAGGCCCCTCACCCGTACGTGTGGATGTCCAAGGCACACGCTTTGCCTACTGGTCTGGGAATTGAGAATGAGGGTTTGGAGCTGCCGCTAGAGGAGCTGCCAGAATGGGAGGAAAGCAAAGTCAAGTACCTGCCAATGGTGAGTCTTTGATACATGCGACTTGCGTCTATTTGCGTGACATCGCGACGTCGCTGACATACACATTGGGATATGCAGTGCTGGAAGAACCCCGTGACTGGGGCTTTGCACCTCCAGGTCCACCCCTGCGGAGCGTACAAGCTGCACGTCTCGCCGCAAGCCGGCGCCGCGCTCTACCCAGAAGGCGGAGTCGTCGACGATCTCAAGACTGTCCGAGAGACCTTATACTCTATTCAAAGACCTGGTATTGCCCCATCACTCGTGTACTCGCAAGACTGGAAGAAGGGCGATTTGGTCATTTTCCATAACCGCGGTTTACTCCATTCCGTCATGGGCGCATTCACCCCAGACCAACTCAGGATGTTCCACCAGGTAAGTTTGCTATTACACTTTCTCTTGCCAAGCAATGCGCTGTGCTGATCATTTGTATGATATAGTGTAACCTTGCCGCTTCGGATGATCCCATTGGGCCTGACGCCAAGGACATCGCTCAGTTCGCATAGATAGGTCGGATGGCTGAAGATTCTAAGGAGGATGTTTCGAGTCCGTTGTATCGCTGTCCTATCTTACTATCCGGTAAATCACATCTTGGTTCTTATATTCTAGTACTTTATGTAAATGGTATATCACTGGACTGCTGATCTACGAGTGGAAATCCCTTTCGAGCCAAGTGCGGAATGACTTGACAAAGGGGAAGTACTGCTTTGTGACTTCTGGATTCCCATCCTCGACGTGATCGAAGAGGAACTGCGAACGAGATGACAGACATCACAAAACTCATGTCGGCAAAGTTGGTCCATGTCGATATAGTAATACTCTGACACTCACCTGCAGCACAAACTTCATTCCGTCGACGACCTCCCCAGCTGGGGGAGACGCAATGCCTTTGACCTCTTGAAGTGTCTTGAAGATATCATCACGAGTCGAGACTTCTCCAGCAAGAGGGATGACTTTGCTCTTGAGCTTCTCGTACGCTGCTTTGTTGCACGTAAGCACGTGGGCAGCGGCTTTACCAATATCGCTGACGGCCACATGAGCGTATGGCGAAGTGGACGTTCCGGCCGCAAAAAGCGCAGGGGCGTAGATTGGCCAGTAGAAATTATCGTAGAACGCAGCTGGACGAAGGACCGTCCAGTCCAGTTGATCAGATACAGAGCGGATGTGCGCCTCGATTTGGCGTTTGGGCTCAAAGCTGATACATTACACACGATACGACTCAGCAAGGCGCAATTGCGAAGAAGGTTGTCTGTTAGGGAAGAGGTTTGAGGAGGCGGAACTCACTGAGGAACTGGGTTGGGGTCGACATCGCCATGCTGGGCTGAACTGTACACGAACCGAGCGATTCTATGCTTTACTGCCAAATCCACTAAGCTGGTTCCTGTGAAACAGTCAGAGTAGATTGACGACACGCATGCATGACTATGAGCAAGCTTTATTATTAAGGATGATTGAAGCTGAACTTACCTTGCTTCACTTCGTCGGCTGTGAGAGCATCTTGGACAGAGTAGACACCGTCGAACATGTATTTGTCGAACAGCGCATCGAGGGCTGGCGTATCGTCCAGGTCGCCCTGAACGACTTCTACGTGCGGAAGTTGAGCGAGTGCGCGAGCCTTTTCGGATGACGGGTCTCGAGTGACAGCGATGATCCGGAGGCTGTCGGTAGTGGCACTGCTAGTCTTGGCAACCTGTACCAAAGCCTGCAGAAGGTTCAAGTAGAATCCGAAATCAGAAATCAGCTGTACTGATCACATTTGACTACCGAACGATGTGGATGGGATGAAGTGGAAGAGAGTCTCACGTGTACTACGGCCCCGCCTTGATGGCCCGTGGCGCCAGTGACGAGGGTGGTAGGCATTGCTTGTGTGTTTGTGTAGGAATGGAATTAGAGGAAGGGGGAAGTAGGACGAACTTGATGAAGCAGGATACATTTCCTAATGCTGATCTGCGTTGTTCAATACTTTTATAGGCTGGTCGCCCGCTTGTCATACCGCGCATGCAATGAGTAAGCTTGACAAAGCCATGAGAACGAGGTGGATCGAACGGTCATACAATTGCAGGAATTCCGTCGGAATATTGCCCAGTTTTTATGGTAGGTGACAAATCAGTCGCCTCGAACAGTGAAGATAAATGACAGAGCGCCATATCAGTCGGATTATATCCATCGGAGATTGCTTGACCCCTGTTCCCAACGGAAGACGAAGTATGGTATCATTGATTACATATGCATCTAATATCTATGCTAGGATGAGTGCGATTGCTTGATACGGTTGCAATGTGACTGTCTTTCCAAGTTGTTTCAGAGTCAAAGAGGTATTCGCGATAGAGTCTTTGATGGACTTGTCGACCATATCGGCGGGTATAGCATACTCTACTTCTGATTGAGTAAAGTTGAGTAGGACAAGACATCGTTCCGACTCGTACTCCTTCACGTAAGCGTATACGCTTTCGTCCTCGGGAGTCAGGTGGGTGAAGTAGCCGTAGATCTAGACGAGTTTGGACGTGTCAGGCTGTAAGGATTTCAGACACAATGACAATCACAATGTATGAGAGAGGAGGTATAGTGCAGAATGAGGATCTTGATCGATTGCGAAGAGCGACTCACACAGCTCAAGTACTTTTTGCGGAAGGCCAACATCTTTTTCCAAAACGACAAGACACTATCAGGATCGTCGACTTGCTTGTCCACGTTCCATAGGGGATAATCGTCATTGGACCTCATCCACGGTTTCGTTTTTGAGAAACCGCCATTAGGTGAAGCGTCCCATTGCATAGGGTTTCGTCCGTGATCCCGCGCTTTGCGCTGAAGACCATCCATCACATCTGACATGTCTGGCTTCTCTGTCTTCTGCTTGATCTTCCGTGCTGCAAGCTCTCTGCCCAACACCAACACACGCCCTGTATCAGCAACATACTCCGATTTAAATACAGTGATTTGTGCTCACTCGGAATAGTAGGTCTGACTCGCGATATCCTTGTATTCCTCTATAGGCCATTCCACCGGCAAGTTGGCCATGCCAATCTCTTCCCCTTGATACACGTACAGCGTTCCGGTCAAAGTGCATTGCATAACAGCGAGCAACTTCGCTGTCGCAGCGCGCATTTCTGGAGTCTTGTCGTTTCCGAATCTAGATACAGAACGAGCGACATCGTGATTCTAGCGTAGCGCAGTGTGTCAGTACTCATTGTTTGCAGATGAGCTCTATCGCCGCACTGACCTCAAGATAGATAGAGTTCCACCCGCCTCTCTCTTGCATCCCAATCTGCCATCGCGAGGTGATCTTCTTGAACTCAGTCAAGGGGTAGTCGCAAGGGACGAGTTGGGGGTATCCGTCCACTTCTTGTTGCTCAAACTGCTTCGTATCAGCAAAGTACACCGCCACGAAGGACACTTCAGCACACTGACCTGGAAGATCATCTGTAATCTGTCGATTGTCAGCTCAGCACTTGAGAATGCTCGCTCACTCACTCTTTGTTCTCTGGCAAGACGTAGGGGACCAGCACGTCAAAGTCGTGGTGCGTGAACGGCTAGAGGATCAGCCAAGAGTCAATCATGCTGACTCACTGTTTCGCCGACAGTAATACAATCGGGATCTAGCTGTCAGCTCTTTACTGAGGTTGCTGACATTTACATTTTGACAAGACCTCTCGATGCATCTCCTGCAAGTACTCGTGTATCCGCGGACTACGACCTCAGCTTCACTTTCGATCGATGACACTTACCCATTCGCACAATGCTCGTACGGCCATTGGTACTTTTCGTCTGGATCGCGGACTGTTGCGTTAGGAAGACCAGGAGCTTTGGATATCTTCATACCGATCTTAGCTATTGATATCGATCGAGATTGCTCACCAAATTAATGACGTCCATTCTGAACCCGTCGCACCCTCTGGCAAGCCACCACTCCATGATCTCCTCGTAGACGGCTTTGCGCACCGCCGGACTCTCCCAATTCAAATCAGGCTGCTCTTTGCAGTACAGACTGTGTCTCATTAGCGACATACGTAGTTGGAGCTCAGACAGCAGGATGACTTACTGGAGATAATACTCTTGAGAGACCTCGTCCCACTCCCATGCACTACCATTTGCGAACTCTTCTCTCCAATTGTTAGGCGGTAATCTCTCTCCTTGCTCTGAGTACTTTGCAGGTTTCCAGATATAATAGTCTCTAAACGGGTTGTTCTCTTTCGACTTTCGCGACTCAATGAACCACTTGTGTTGATCGCTCGTGTGGTTGACTACAAGGTCCATGACTAGTTTCATACCCCTTTCATGCATCTCTGCGATGAGCTGGTCCACGTCGGCCAAAGTACCGAACTGTGGATGGATATCTTGGTAGTCGGATATATCGTAGCCGTTGTCCACGAACGGAGATTGATACACGGGTGACAACCACACTACGTCCTGCACAGCACAGTCAACGAATGGGAAGCACAAAAGTAGCACTCTACCGTTGAGCAATACGAAAGGATCAAACCCACCACTCCCAAGTCCTTCAGGTAGTCTAGCTTGGAGATCATCCCCTGTATATCGCCGATGCCATCTCCGTTCGAGTCGCAGAAAGAGGCTGGATACACTTGGTATATACAGCATTCTTTGAAGTGGGCTCGCTGCTGATACGAATTTGGCTCTTTGACTGCGATTGACATTATGCTTATTGTGCTTGTTGTGCGACGCTCTGTGTCCAATGTGTAGACGATCAAGCAAGGACAGTAATGTCGATTCAGCGTCTACTGAGTCTCACACTGAAATTTAGGCCGTTGTTGAAATTACATTGTGCCGAACCTACTCGGACCGGACTATGACGCCGGTGCGTCATTCACCTGTTCTGCATTATCTCGGCTCGCGGCCGGACCCGAATAGCTCCATCGGTCACATCCGCAGCATTCACCGCACTTTTGGGTCATTTGCGGATCCTCTCAATTATCTCATTCCCCGAGCAGCGAGCAGCAGATACATATATGAGCTCCGAGCAATCATGCTTATCACCTTCCCATCCTGAACTAAGACACTGTTTCTTTTATCCTCGCAGTGTAATTGGATCGGCACGATGCAGTCTGCGCAATATACGAAAGACGACGAGACGACTTTGGCGCAACACGAAGTTTCCGAAAAGGAGATTATCGATGATGCCCGTATTGCCACCTCGAAGGAACACGGCCTGACAGTCAGAGAAGGTCTCAAGGCCTACCGCAAGGCTATCGGATGGAGTATCCTTCTCTCTTCCGCTGTCATCATGGAGGGATACGACACTATCCTGGTGAGTACCTATCACACTGAACTTTCATTGACAAAGATAGATTGGCTCGTACCTCGGTTTCAGTTCGTTCAACAACACCTTCGGTAACCAAATTGTCGACGGTACCCCTTCAATCACTGCGCCATGGCAAAGTGCAGGTGAGCTACTATCCATAATGAACATCACTGACCTCTAGTCACCAACGGTGCATACATTGGAGAGATTCTCGGTTTGCAACTTACCGGCTACTTGGTGAACTGGTACGGAAATAAGAAGGTCATGACTGGCGCAACAATCTTGATGATTGCTTTCGTAAGTTATCGTGTGTATTGGTAGCGAAAGTACGGTCTTCTAACATGACCCGCAATAGATCTTCATCTCGTTCTTCGGCAAGACCCTCCCCATCCAATTGGTCGGCCAGATCCTCTGTGGTATCCCATGGGGTGTCTATCAGACCGTCACTACCGTCTATGCTTCCGAAGTGCTTCCAGTCAACCTGCGTGGTTACCTCACCAGTTATGTCAACTTGTGCTGGGTTATCGGTCAATTTATCGCTTCCGGTGTTCTTGTCGGAGTTGAGAACCGCACCGACGAATGGGGATGGAGGTGAGTCACATAGTGCAGGTCTTCGGAAGACATTCGCTAAGACGAGATTCAGGATCCCATACGCTGTCCAATGGGTGTGGCCGATCCCAATCATCTTCGTCTGCATCTTCTGTCCCGAATCTCCAACCTGGCGTGAGTGCACGAACCCAGACAATAATCGTAACGCGCTGACCGATATACAGTCGTTGAGCACGGCCGCGAGGCTGAAGCAGAGCAAGCCGTCAGCCGTCTCCAGACATCTTCGCTCAACCACGAGATCCCAAGTCCCCACGAGACCGTCGCTCTCCTTGCTCAGACCAACGTGATTGAGAAGCGACTCACTGCTGGTGCCGGATACATGGAGTGCTTCAAGGGTACCAACCTCCGCCGAACCGAGATCGCCGTCGGCACTTGGGTCGTTCAGCAGATGTGCGGACCTGTCTTGCAGGTGAGTCTCTGATCTCATGCTTATAAACCTGAGCATTACTGATATCCCCGTGTCACGACGTACAGACTTACGCGATCTACTTCTTCGAGCAAGCGGGTCTCCCGGCCAGTCAAGCTTTCAACATGGGTCTCGGTCTTGTGAGTTTACTTGTCCACTGCAGTGACTGACAACTTTAGTACGCGATCGCTTTCGTTGGCACCGTCCTTTCTTGGCCGATGATCAACCGTTTCGGTCGTCGTACCATTTTCCTTGGCGGTCTGGCCGGTATCTTTGTCTCCCTCATGATTGTGGGATTCATCAGTCTGGGCCCTGCTTCTAGCACCAGCGTATCATGGGCTGTTGGAGCATTCCTCCTTATTTTCACTTTCATCTATGACTCCACCGTTGGCCCCTTGACCTGTACGTCCTTCTGCCCATCCCACTACCATCATGACTTTCGCTGAACAACACTTGTAGACGTGATCGTTCCTGAGGCACCTTCGTCTCGTCTCCGACACAAGACTATCGTCATCGCGCGAAACATGTACAACATCACCTGTATCTGGACTGGTGTCATTACGCCGTACATGCTGAACTCGACAGCCTGGAACTGGGGGTGAGTACCACATTAGTCATTCATGAATAGTATCTAACAGACTACACAGGGCCAAGACGGGCTTCTTCTGGGCCGGCTGCACGGCTTTGTGTCTCGTTTGGGCCTACTTCAGAATCCCAGGTGAGCGTTAGTTCCTCTACACTTCACCAGGGATGATGCTGATATACATATAATGAAACAGAAACGAAAGGATTCACCTTCGCCGAGATTGATCTCTTGTTCGAAGAAGGTGTATCAGCGCGCAAGTTTGCAAAGACTCGAGCAGAGGTTGCCCGTGCTGCAGGCGTCACAAATGTCTCTGAGGATGTCCGCCATTAAATGTGGCTCCCAAGTATAATGTTCGCATAGAAGACTGCATGATTAGTGAGATGGAGGGCTGTTGACGTTGTCTGGTAATTAGTAGCGTATATAGTATCAAGTCGTTGTGAATTGACGTTGTTATAAAGATTGTCGTTTAGACGTTGTGATAGACATTGTCGTTGTTGGATGCCACTTTTCACAACATGATGGAGGTGCATACACAAGGATTTCTGCGGATGTGTTTCGCTCTTTTCCGAACCGTAAATGCATCTTGCTCTTGCATATCGCATTGCATGCGTTGCAAATTGGCTCTCGAGAAAATTGCTTCCAATGTGCCTCTCCCCCGTTGCCAGCTAAGTCAGTATGAAAACGCAAAGGGTGCCTTACTAGTAGTACTCCCGTCCAGTAAGTCACAAGATGCTCAATTGCGCATGAACCGGGGCCAGCAATGCATCGGACCGGCCCTAGGCTATTAGCGTAGCTGTGGGCTATTCTCGGCCACAGCTCCGACGTTACCGTTAATTTAACGATAGTCAATGACGTACAGCCGATTGGTCTAGAGACATTCAAAGCTTATCACCTCGCTTACTATCTAAGCATGCACGCAAAAACAATTGAGATTTCATTTCCTCCCGAGCTTGACAGATACCTCGTTCATATATAGAGCCAGCCCTGTTCTCTTGTCAGAGAGTGCAGTCTTTCATAGCTGGGAGTATCCAAGTCCAACACAAGCGACGAATTAAAATAACTCTGCAAGATGGAAAAAGGTGTGGCTTCCAATAACAAAGGCGGGGATGTGCAGCTCGTTGAGCCCGTAGACCATAATCACCATGGGCTAGAACGTAACTTCCGCTTCCTCGACGCGCTCGGAATGGCCTTTGCGATGCTCAACTCTTGGACGGCCATGGCTGCTTCGTGAGTTTTGCACGTCTTTCATATTATTACAATTACTTCACTGAATAAAAGCTGTGGAAATGACTTGTAGACTGAGTCTGATCTTGCCCTCTGGTGGTCCGGTGGCCATGACATGGGGTCTGTGTGTGTCAGCAGTCGGAAGTTTGGCCATGTGCGCGACTCTGGCGGAGATCTGTCATGTCTACCCAAGTCTGGGAGGACAGTACGACTGGGCATACCTTCTTGCTCCGCCTAGCTACCGACGAGGGCTGGCATGGGTCACTGGATGGATGACTGCGGTAAGTTCATCACGCCATGTGCTTAAGTGCGAAATGCTGAGTACGCATCATAGGCTGGCTGGGTGTCAGTGACTGCTACGGGTGAGTCAGCTGTTCACCTTCATGACGAGCAAGACGTCTTTCAACTACAGAACGACTTGTGCTGATGAGTTCTCGCCGCAGGATCCAGTCTAGGCGCAAGCTTCATCATCGGTCTGATCTCATTGTGGAACGAGAACTACGTGACGAAGCCCTTCCACACTTTTCTCATTTACCTCGTCTTCACAGTCGGTGCCTTCCTGCTCAACACATTCGCTGTTCGCGCCTTACCTTTCATTGACCGTATGGCTCTGTTCTGGAGTTTGGCCGGAATCGTTACTGTCATTATCGTCGTTCTGTCCACGGCTAAAGGCGCTTACGAACCTGGTAAATTCGTCTTTACGACTTTTGTCAATGAGACCGGATGGCCGGGCGGAGTTGCCTTCCTCTTGGGTCTCCTGCAATCGACTTTTGGGTTGACGGGCTTCGACGCTATCTCCCACATGATTGAGGGTGAGTCTTTCTCCTAGAGTGTCAAGGTGTTGTTCTAACTTGGTATGCTCTACAGAAATGCCAAAGTACGTTTCATATGTCTGCTGACCTCGCCATCCGAATTCGAGCTTATATTGGTCCTTAGCCCACGCATGAATGCGCCGCGAATCATGGTAGCTGCTGTCCTACTCGGCTCTACCACATCGTTCATCTTCATCGTTTGCATCTTGTTCTCCATCAACGACTTTGACGGGCTCATCTCCAGTCAGTACTTTCAACGAAGATGTGACCCTAGCACCTGCAGCGTGCTAATACCAGAATTTACTCTAGCATCATACGGCGCCTTGCTCGATGCATACTACCAGGCCACGTCCAGTCGGGCTGGCGCAACCGGCTTAGTGATGTTCAACCTCGTCGGTATGTCGATCTCATCGCGCTGTGTCAGCTAAATGCTCACACATTCGTAGCGATGGCATTTGCTACACAAGGTCTGATGACGGTCGCGAGCCGAATCGTGATGAGTACAGCTCGAGACGGACTGTATGGACCGTTGTCGCCTCATCTCGCCCGCGTTAACCGTCGACTGGCCGTAAGTCCATCACCTCTTATGCCATCCAATAAGTGCCTAAAGTCATGATAGGTTCCCGTCTGGGCCCTCGTATTCGTCGCCGTGTGGATCATCATCTTTGGTCTCATCTGTGAGTCTTGTAGGACATCGTGAAGAGATGATTGTGGCTGAACGATGCGACGCAGATCTCGGTTCGAGTGTCGCCCTCAACGCTATTCTCAGTTCTAGTGTCGTCCTGCTCGAATTGAGCTACCTGGTCCCTATCGTCCTTGTGCTCTACAGAGGGACCAAGGTCTTGGAACCAGAGGGCTTCCCTCGACGGGTACTGAAGATGGGCCCATTGCGACGTGAGTGGTACTTACCCTTACTTTGTTTGAATGCTAATCGGTAATCGGACGTAGCCTTCGTCAATGCTTTCGCCGCCATTTTCGCCATCGTCACCATCGTCTTCTTCTGCTTCCCTCCCGAGATCCCCGGTGAGTAAAAATGAATCAGATGAAACGTGCAGGCGGAACAAGCTGACATCGGTCTAGTCTCCGGCTCATCGATGAACTACGTCGTGGTCGTCGTCGCCTTTGTGTGCATGCTTTGCGCAATTTCATGGTTTGTCTCTGGTAAACGAAACTATCAAGGTCCGCAGGTCAAAATCGTGCATGACTAGCGGTTTTCCAGAGTTACCTTGCATTTTCAGACCACCATGAAGGAGCGCGGGATGGCAGTGGAGTGTATAGAGCTGATTTGGTGGCCAAGAGAGGCGATGATGGACGATTCAGGTCGAGCAAAGACTTAATAAGTTGTAGTGAGGTAACTATGAGCCTACCTTTCTGGACAATGCATGCATTTCTCTGCATACTGTACTAGACCATGGCATTCATATCCTGCTATACCGGCTCCGGAAACAGAGCAGGGAGCCACGTGGTGCCAGTTTGCGGCCGGAATTGAACTTCGTACTCGCAATCGCTTCCACACCTCCAAGTGTCTAGGTCGTATCACCAACGCAACCCGTAAGCCAGAAGCGCACGTACATCTCTTCGCTTAACCAGTATTGGCTCAGTGGCTCGTCCCGAGACTGTCGAGTCGGGGATAAGAGAAAGGTGGCGGCTTCAGCTCCACCTACCTAGAAGGTCACGATGTCGATTGTCGATTGTCGGGTCGGTCCGACCGATCTGTTTATCGCTGAGCTGTTCGCGGCTATAGCCGTTAATCGATCATTTCTTCTCGGCTCTACCGCGCAATTCGAGCGGATTCGGCTCAACAGAACATCGGAACAACCTTGGAACTTCTCATAGAGTACGTCGGATCCATTTGACATATTGTGACGATCGACAAGTTGCCCAGAAAGATAGTCTTTGATACCAACACATTTCGTCTTCGTTGATCGTACCCATTCTTGTTCCCGCAACACAATCTAATTCAACTTAGTAGCGATTTCCGGCATGTCCCCTGTCCGCGTCGACGAGCCGCAGCCTACTTGCCTCCTATACCGCGATCTGCATGGCCGAAAGCCTGAGACAGTAGTTGAAGCGAAAGGATCGTACTTGTATCTCGACGATGGACGGAAGTGAGTCCAGCCCGTGATCTTCGTCATGGCACGACGATCCGCTTCTGACTAGATGGTTGATAGGATTCTCGATGCGTGTGCTGGGGCGGCGGTGGCGTCGATAGGCCACGGGGATCAACGCGTGATCCAGGCTGTTGCATCGCAGATGACGATTTTGTCGTATCACCATACATCACGCTTGACCAATCCGATGGCCGAGAGATTGGGTCAGATGCTAGTCGGCGATCGCCCAGGTGGTTTATCGCATGCGATCTTTTTGTCATCGGGGTCAGAGGCCAACGAGAGCGCGATCAAATTGGTCAGACAGTATTTCGTCGAAATGGGTCAGCAGGACAGGGTACATATCATTAGCAGGAACAACTCGTACCATGGAAACAGCATTGGTTGTGTTTCCCTCACAGGCATTCCCGTGAGTATCGTACCATCGTACCTTGCCGGTGTGTTGTGCTACTTCTGACCCTTGTGTCCAGAGCCGACGCCGCTTTTTCGAGCCGATCTTGATGGAACACATGTCTAGAGTTTCACCATGCTACCCATATCGATACAAGAAAGACGGAGAGAGCGATGAGGCATACGCCCAGCGATTGGCGGATGAGCTTGAGGAGGAGATCTTACGCGTCGGACAAGACAAAGTCGCCGCCTTCTTCGCTGAGACTGGTGAGTTTGCGACACATTCAAGTGGTTACGGAAGCTATATATAAAGCTCATGCTCCATTCAGTGGGCGGCGCTGCTGCTGGTAACCTCACCCCTGTACCGGGATACTTCAAGGCGATTCGAAAAGTGTGCGACAAATATGGAGTCTTGTTAGTGCTCGACGAGATCATGTGTGGTATGGGACGTACCGGCAAGATGCACGCTTGGGAATGGGAAGGTGAGTCAAGAGCCTTAGTCATGTTGCTGATTGGGTAGGTGTTGTCCCAGATATTCAGACTGTCGGCAAGGGACTTAATGGAGGTTATCAAGCGCTCTCGGCAGTGCTCATTCAGCAGCATGTTGTGGATGGCTTGAAGCGCGGTTCAGGCGCGTTCGCCAATGGCCAGACTTTCCAATGTCATCCCGCTGCTGCTTCCGCTGGTGTAGCCGTCATGTCCATATTCGAGAGCGACGACATCGTCGCCACCTGTGCCAAGCGGGGTGTAGAAGTGAGTTCTCATCTAACGAGTTCACAGTCTCAGATTCAGATCACTAACATACTGTACTTTTCAGTTACGCCAACGATTAGTAGAAGAGCTGGGCGATCATCCGAACGTTGGCGATATCCGAGGCCGAGGGCTATTCCTATCCATCGAATTCGTAAAAGATAAAACGACCAAAGCCACATTCTCCAAACAACTCCCACTCGCGGCTATGCTCGACAATGCCATTTTCGCTCGTGGCGTCTCCGTATATTCTGGCTTTGGCAAAGGCACAGCAGATGGAGTGGTAGGAGATCACATCCTGTTCTCCCCACCACTCAATATCTCTTCGAGCGAGATCCAAGAAATGGTCCAAGCTGTTAAGGAAGGTATTGACGAGATCTTCAGCTCTGAGGAGGTACAGAGCGAGTTGAGATTGTAGCTTATATAGATCGTTATGTATTTCGTGTTAGACATTGCTGACTTGTTGAAAACGAACATGCACTCTGAGCATGCGACAAAATGTCGGAAAGGATACATTTACTCGTATCTTGTGCAGCAGGAAACGGAATAGATTCTCTAGTTGATGCATACAGAGAGGATTGGATACAGTGCAAGATGCATATGTCATTGAGTGTGCCGTTTTACATATGTGATGAGCGTATGCTTTCTCTTGAATGGATGATATGCCGCTGTCCTCGCTCCTAACGGATAAAGTGCTTGACAAAGTCCGCCCCTAGTCCAACCTCCTCAAAGTGCGCTCTCGCCAAGTCGATCTTTGAGAAGACGTCCTCGACAGCTTCCGGCTTTCCTTGAGGATCGACGTAGATATAGGCTCCCGTGACATGGAACATGGTGATCATCTCTTCCACGCCCTCTGGTACCTCGAGTGTATGGATATCTCCTGGGGGCTCAAAAGCGTACGAGCCTTCTTCGGCCCACCAATCGTGCTCGAGGTAGTGCCATCGACCTTTCAGTGTTGTGGCATGCACAGGTCCAGCGTGGCGATGTCTGGAGAGAATACCAGACTTCCGCACCCGTAATAGATTGACGAAATATCCTTGGGAAGTGTTGAATAGCAGTGGTCGAAACCATACGTCTTTCGACTGGGGAACCCACAATCGCTCATCGGTGTTTTTCATATCAAGCACATTGAGGTGAACGAGATCGTCGGGCACCGCATACAGCGGTGGTCCCTGGTAGGGCACGGCAGACGTATCGGTGGGACGAGTCATAGTGCAGGTAAAGGCAGGTGTGTGTGGGCAGGCTTGTTGGTGTGTTTCTTGCTCAAGCTTCGAGTGGCGATGATGTCGATGTCCATGGCGTCAGATTTTGACGAGTAGATAAAGCAGGTGGTCATGAGGGCAGAGCGATGTGTTTCGGATGATCCCGACAAACACCTTTTTACCCGGATCGTACCGCCAATTTGCATCACGTCTGCTTCTCCACTTGTTTCGCATCTCGCTTGCATTGCATGATATACTAGAGTGCATAATACATAATAAGGTTGCATCCCGGCTGCTTCCCTTCGGTACGACATGAGTGGTAGCGGTAGCAGTAACGGTGCCGTCCGACGGACTGTGCATGCATGCGTGCAGTGCCGCGAACGGTGAGTCGCCGCTATCCTATCTCGTCGCATGATCATCATCAAAGCGGAACGGAGCGTTCAGTTGAGCTAGCTGACCGGAGTTTGCTACACAGTAAGCAGAAATGCGGAGGTGTGACTAGTCAAGCGACATGCGTAGCGTGTCAAAACCGAAAGGTCGACTGCTCCTTTGAGGAGGAAGCCCGAGATCCGAGGTACAACCCGTATCTCCGAATCCAGTCGACGCGAACACCGGATCGGCCCATGCAGGGTAGTAGCGGTGGAGGCAGTGCGCGTCCCTCCATCTCTTCACTGGAACAAAGGTCCCCGGACGTGCTCAATGAGTGAGGCTCCGCAGTAGGGGTGTAGCTGACGCGGTAGATTGCAACGTTTGCGGAACGAGCTGCAGACTTTGCAGAGTTCGTTACTAGACCGCCCGATCCAAGCTCAACCAGTGGACACCACCCTTATCACGTCATATGAACCGTTACCCATCGTCCCGAGACAGGTTAGTGCGTTGCTAGAACACCAAGACAATGTGATACTGCCCAACACTTCGCCGACATATTATGAGCCGTGAGTATGAATGTCATGTATCGGAGCTGACATGTTAGGCCGTCAATACCGGATGCCGGTCCGTCACAGACCGTGGCATCCATTCCTATCAGTCAAACTTCGCCAGACGCCGCGTTCAACGGGCCAATGAAGGTCTTGCAGGAGCTCGGAGCAGATGACTCGTTTGACGTAGAAAACCATGATCCAATCACAAGACAGGTTCTCACTTTCGGCGAAGCCAGCGTCGCTTTCAGATTGTAAGTCACTCGCGCAAGTGCGTCGCTAATAGTGTAGATTTTTCACCAAATGTCATCTCAACGCACCGTTCCTAGATCTTCAATATGACTCTGACATGCAGTCGGTCCGCTCGCGAAATATCGCCTTGTGTCTTAATATCATCGCTGTCGGCGCGAGATTTTGGTCACACTCGTCAAAGTAGGTCTTTCGACCGCATGTCAAAGACTCAGACGCGCTGACCTGATGTCCTAGGAATGACACTTGGCTTCATCCCCGATATCCCCGTCTCGTCGCGCTGCTGGATCAAGAGATGTCACGTCTGACACTTCGACCGCGCCCCGCGGACATCTGCTTGGAAACGGTACAAGCGTGGATGATCTATTCACATTGGATGCCCATTGACACGTCTACCTCGGCAAATGGGACCAGCTATCGCTCGCGTTTCACGGAGTCGAGTGTCTGGCAGTGTCTGGGTCTGGCCATGCGTTGGGCCACATTGCTCGGTCTCGATAAGACGGCCCATCTCCCGTTCATGGATACGAACAGTACTCCCAATCTACAGGATGTGCGAAATTATAGAACAATGCTGTACTTGACCGAGAGCGATCACTAGTGAGTACTTTTTGCACGCTCAGAGCTGACGGCCTAGCTTGGCACTATCCGCTCGCAGACCGCCGACTCTTCTTCCCATGGCGATCTACAATGTCCTCCCTCGCTTCCTCCGTGGCGATTGGGTACGGGCGACAGACACTCGTCTGGCCTCGCTCATCCGCGTAGTGCAAGCCGCGCATGTGATGGGAGGCCGAGCAGAAAGTGTTGAGAGTCTCGAAGCGTTTAACGAGGATGTCAACGCGGTCGAACGAAACTTCCTCTCGTGTTCAGCGAGCTTGGATCCAGTGTATGATAAGATGGGGCAGCACTTTCCGTTCAGTAGGTATATCACTGTTACTTCAGGTGTCCTGCTGACTTTATCCAGCTTCCCTACGGTGGTACCGTCTGGCTTTCGCGAGCACACTTTTGCCCCCAGCAGGCAATTGGCGCAATGCAGGGGAGTCGATGCGACTTAGCGTAGACTGGGCCAGCCAAATGCTGTATCACCTTTCCGCTTCGACGCCCATGACTTCCATCCACCTTGGTCCAGGTTCGATAGAGGCAGCATTAGAACCGGACGAGGCTCTAGTCAGACTGCTGTCTTTTGCGATCGACCAATATTTCGTCGTCATGTGAGTGACTATATGTCTGGATAATGCTGACGCTGCAGAGCATACACCGCTTCTTTCCTCGTGCTCGCTTGGCAGAACGGAGCAATTGACAGTGAGTTCAACGTGTGATTTATCGCTTACAGCAGATCAACTGCAAATGCTTGACTCGAACAACCTCTCCCTGTCCACACCGTCAAACACGCAGTCGTCCACATTATACCGTTTGGTAGACCTCGCCTCTCGAACGCTCCGGCGTTGTGCGCCAGCCCGAGGACATCCCGCCTCTCGATATGCCGAGTTCCTGGCAGGTATGGCCAACATTATAGCAGCTGGACCACCTTCAAGTCAGATAGGTCAAAGTCAAGCAGACCCTCCACTCGACGCTGGCGGTCCGTTGTGGGATCAGGATTGGCTTAATCTATGGCAGAGCTCAGGCTTGGAGCAGGACTGGTTGTTTGGGCAGATAGACGAGAGTTGATGCATCACATCACATTCGTAAATCCTTGTCAACTCTGATCTTGTACAGATTCCTGGCATCCTGAGAACAGTCAGCATTGGCTTAATTCCAGTTGCACTTACCTTGAGCACATCCAGATCCACATCAATGACTTTTAGTCCCACTTCTTCGCCATCAAATCCGCCGACTTTGCCCTTGAGAGGCATCCATACTCCTGAACCACCAATGTAACCCTCTTTTGTCGGTCCGCCAGCATTGCACATGATCCACGCAGTCTCCGTCTCGAATGCACGCGCATACGACAGGGTGGACAAGACCTCATTCTCGTATTTGGGCGGATTGGAATGATGCTTGTGAATGATACTGTGAAACATGAGCTGGCTGGCGCTGGCGTAAGAGGAAGAAGAGCTTACGGAGCACTGTCATAACCTATCCAGTAAGTTGGGGCGAAGACGATATCCGCTTTGAGGTCTGACAAAGCTTGAGCTGAACTGGGATGGGATACGTCCCAGCCTGCTTATCAGCTCGTATCCACCAAGAGAGACTTACAAATGAGGAATCCGCATTTGCCCCATTTCGTGTCAAATACTTGATGGCTCTTGGCACCTGCTGTGAGGTAATCTCTACTCCATCAGCTCTGCCATCTCCAAGTCAACTCACCGCTCAGGATGCCACAGGTTCTTCTTTATGAATTCGTCCAACACCTTGCCTGTGCCAGCTTCAATGTAGAAGGCAGTGTTGTGCAGTTTTGGCGAGTGGTTTGAGCCAGGATGCTTCTTGACATATTCTTGCCAACTTCCCACGTTTCGAGACGATCCGGAGATGAGATGCTCAAAGGGCGAAGTTGTGGGCGCACCACTGGCTGTGCAATGGATGATGGTGCCGACGATAGAGATGTTGTATTGCTTGGCATAGTGGGACAAGTAGTCGGTGATATATCCTGATGGGTAGGCAAGGTACTGCAGAGCTATGTCAGTACAGTCCACAGACGATACTTGAATCAGTAGAAGACTCACCTGACGACCACTGTCCAACAAGCCTTGGAGGAAGTACTCTGGGAAGACGACTACGTCCGCCTTCTCAGCAGCAGCTTTCTCTATCCACGTTTTGGCGTCGAGCAAGTTTTGCTCAATGATTTCAAAGATTGTATCGTCATCTTTGGCTGGGCCAGTGGGCGCGACCACCGGACAAGTCTGCGCCAGAGCTACTCTTAATTGTGACTGTGACATTTTAAAGTGTTGATTCGTTGGTGGTTGGTGGGTGACTGAGCGGTCAAGGTGAATCTGGAGTCGAGGTCAAGTGTCTTGATGCGGTTTAGTCTTGTTGCATTCTCGAGCTTATTCATGTATCGAAGTTCCGGGCAGGATAAGCAGGGAGCTGGACGATGGTAATGGGAATGTCGGTTCGGTCCGGACCCCCCAATCTGCTCCACCCTTGGTAATGGTGCTATTTTGGGTTCACCGTAATACAAACCAGTATGCAACCCTTGCTTTCACGAAAGAGCCATCATACATGTCACCTATATATTGGGAGTAAACGCTGCAAGCCTATGAGCAAGCAGCAGCTCCGTCTCGTTGATATGCAGCGTGATGTTGTTACCAAAGCGTCATTATGACGCACATGGGGACCATGCGGTTCCACGAGGAAGTCACTGGTAACGAAACCGGTCATACCCGATACCCGATGCTTCTGTCTCATCCTTTCTTGTGTTGATACGACAGCTGTCACTACACTACTCACAACGACAACGAAGATCATCGCTGCTCAATAGAGTTGAAGTTGACATCAAGATCAGGAAAAGTCAATATGAGAGGCCTGGAGGCTGGCGAGCACGACGCTCCGACGCGTAGACTGAATAGAAGCCCGTGGTTTTGGGCCCGGGTTGTTGTTATAGCTCTCGCTGTGTCTGGTGTTCTCCGTTATAATGTGAGTGTTATGTCTGGCTTGGCTGATTCTGTAGTCCCCAAAGAAAGACAATTCGCCCTTCCACTGGAAACGATGTTCGGATGACCCACACTATCTCTGTGGATACCTTACAGTTCCGCTAGATTGGACCAATACTTCCGACTCTCGTACCGCACACATTGCGACAACGCTATATCAGCAGACACCGGGGAAGAAGACGGAAAGAACGTTGGTTCTGGAGCCTGGAGGTGAGCAGTTGAGAGGGAATCTCGCTGACGAAACGTTTTAGGTCCGGGGGGATCCGGCACCGCTTACGCTTGGGAGAAGGGGAAACTTCTAGGAGATCTGTGGGCAGGCGGGCAGTTGGATGTCCTCGGTTTCGACCCAAGAGGTATGCTTAAAGGAGTGTACCAGGCTGATTGCGTCAGGTGTCAATCTGTCGTCACCATCCATCGCATGCTTTCCCCACGATACGTATCGCGACCGCTGGGAATGGACTGTCGAGACATGGCCCGAGACGATAGGAGAGAGGGCGATAGACACGGTAGATGCGTGAGTACGCTAAATACCGCTTTTGGCTAATGAAGTTAGCATGAACGAGGCGACAATGCTCGCCTGCAAGGACAGGTACGATGATATCCCGCGGTTTCTATCGACAGCTTTCGTAGCGCGGGATGTCGAAGCTATTCGCAAGGCATTGGGCGATGAGACATTGACTGCAGTCATGGGATCATATGGTACTGGGATCGGTCAAAGTGAGTAATCGCACTTCTGCCTGACTGACGAACTTTGCAGCCTACGCACAGATGTTCCCTGACAAAGTCGGCAGTGTTGCACTTGACGGTATGGAGTACGTAGTGGACGGGCGCACTTCCTGGGACTGGGCGCTCACGTCCTTGGACAACGTTACCGATGCTTTCGAGGATGGCTTTGTGGGTGAATGCGTCCGAGCTGGATCGACGGCCTGTGCACTGGCAGCTGGCTCGGCAGTGGACGAGGAAGGCTATGCTACTGCTCGCGAGGCATTATCATCCCGGCTGCACGACGTCTTCCATGGCTTGAAGCGCCGACCTATACCAGGCGTATCATCACAAGGTCCCGGGATCGTCACGTACGAACGACTCGTTGAGTGGCTTTACTTCACCATGTATCACCCTGGGGATTGGAAAGACGCCTCTGAACTGCTGGCATCACTTGTGAAAGGCAATGCGACATTGGCGTTAGAAGCTATACATCAGCATCCTCGGTGGACATACGACCCTCACGGGTATCAGCCGAAAGAAGAGGTATTTCCGCAATATTCGCGACGTTCTCCCATAAGCTTGGAGTTGGGAGATATGGTCATATGCGTGAGTTGATATCTTTTACGTATTTGTAACCTGAACCTAACCGACAACAGAGCGATGCATACGATGCCGAGGAGAAATCGTTGGATTGGTGGAAAGCTACTTATTCAAACGCTGCAAAGCGATCGTGGATTGCCGGACCATCTCGCATATACAACGTCTTGCCTTGCAGACACTTTGACTGGATCCCAGCCGAAGTGTACCGAGGAGGATTCAACGCTACGCTGCGTAACCCGCTTCTTCTCATCGGTGCCCCATACGTTAGTCACATCCGGCGGATCAGTAACTGACGGATTGAAATAGGATCCAGCGACGCCCCTTCGGAACGCACGACGTCTGGCAGCGGTAATGGGTGACAATGCGCGTCTCGGTGAGTGACATACCTCATTTGAGCATACTAACCCAACCCGACAGTCATCCATCACGCGTACGGTCACGGAACGAGTCGGGATGTATCAAGCTGCACCAATGCCCTGATCCAGGCTTACATACTTAACGGGACCGTACCAGATGGGGCGGAGACCGAATGTCATGCGGACCGAAAGCCCTTTGATCTTGCATGACAATAATGAAATATATTGGTGTAGATCGCCATCTACCTGCCGATGAGATCCATGCTGTAGTCGCCGATGTATGTTCTGCTAAGCTTGCGTACTTCAGTCGGAAGTCACCCGCAGGTGTCGTGGCCGAATCTGTTGTCTGTAGCAGAAGCATTCTATATAAGGAGTCAGCGATCATCTGACCATACGTTCATGAACCAGACTATGACAGGCTGTTCAGATTTACCAGATCAAGCATTGTTGCTGCTATCCCGCTAGCCGATGAGTAGGTCGGGCCGATGCAAATGTCGGGATTCGGCTTCTCACTGCTCATTTGACTTTGTAGCGTGATATCTTTCAGGATAACGCGGAGTGATTCCTCGGGGTCAGACGAGAGGCCTGCGGGGTATCCACTCACTCCAGAATGAGGTTCTTGGCGTTCTAAAGAAGATGATATAAGGCGACATGCTGTTCCGTTCCAGACAGGCCAACCTCTACTTTCCCCGCCCGTCTTCCTTTTTCGCCCTTACCATACACACACATTCCAGTATGGCCACCACCCATAAGGTCCAAGTTGTCGACGAGAAACCCGAAACCGACTTTGTGGAAGATATCAACCTCAAACATGACGAGCATGCTGAAGCCGTTCTACCTGAGAGCTTGCGGGGTCTCAGTGAGACCGAGCGAGCTGCGCTTGAGAAGAAGATCGTGAGGAAAATGGATATGGTCATTCTGTGAGTCTAGACATAAATCCGTCCATCGCTGACCGAGTAGCCCTATCATGTAGGTATTTCCGCATGTAAGGTATACGCTTAGACTGATATATGCGATAGCATGGCGTTGTACATCTTGAACTGTGAGCACGATCTTACTTTTACAGAGGTATGAGCTGATTGCAAATCTTAGATATCGACCGACAGAATCTTGCATCGGCCAAACTCAAGGGCATCTTGACGGATCTCAACATGAGCACTCAGCAGTTTGCTTCGGCTGTCTCCATTTTATACGGTATGTTACACCCGTAGCACTCAAGGAGATCAATGCTGACTACCATATCATTCAGCCGGATACATCCCATTCCAGCTTCCGTCCAACTACATAATCTCTCGCTTGCCTCGACCTGGACTCTGTGAGTAGTAGCTACCGTAATTGAGCTGATTGTCTAAAGATATTTGCGGCGCCGTGATTGTTTGGGGAACCATCTCCGCCGCTACTGGGGCTGTGCAATCATACTCTGCGCTGCTCGGTATTCGAGTGTTGCTCGGAGCGAGTGAAGCCGTCTTTTTCCCGGGAGTGCTTTACTTCCTATCTTCTTGGTACACCAAGAAAGAATTGGGTAAACGTTATGCGGCGCTGTTCATCGGGCAACAGTTAGGCAACGGTTTTGGTGGTTTGATCGCGGCTGGGGTCCTGTTGCTTGATGGAGTGCACGGTATCGCAGGTTGGAGATGGCTGTTCATTGTGTAAGTCATAGCGACCTTTGGGCTAGGCTGACCGTACAGCGAGGGATCTGCTACTGTCGGCCTCGGTGCTCTGTTTGCTCTCTTCATGGTGAGTCACTCCAGGCGCAGCACTGCTAACGTCGTAGCCCGAGTACCCCCACAATGCTCGTCTCTTGACGCCGGTCGAGCGAGACTTGGCGGTCTGGCGACTTGAGCAGGAAGCCGGTACCACCGAGGCGCACGATGACACGTCGACTGTCAAAGCGTTCTTGTCTGCGCTGTCTGACCCCAAGGTGAGCTCTTGCACTCGAGCCGCTGCTGACGGAGCAGGTATATTGCTTGGTCTTCTGCATGATGATGTCGCAAGCGATGGGTACTGTGGGAAATTTCTTCCCCACTATCCTCAAGTCCTTCGGCTACAACACAACTATCACGCTGCTCATCACCGCGCCACCTTATGGTGAGTCGAATGCGTTATTGCCTTACGCTGACCTTCGTAGTATTCGCCTGTTTTGTCTTCTACGGCATATCATACTACAGCGACGTGAGTGATTGCAGTCGAACCGAGCTGACAGTCAGAAACACGGCGTGCTATACTGGCCCATCATCGGCTCTCTGGCAATTGGTATTGTCATTTACGTTATCGCAATGTCGACGCTCAGCATTGGCGCTCGATACTTTGCCATGATGTGGACGCCAGTGGCCAACGGTGAGTTAGCACAATCTAGAACACAGCTGACCTTCCTATAGTCGTTCCTCAGCTGTTTTTGTATAACACGTTGTCCCTGCACCTTGCTCGACCTCCCGCCAAGCGAGCTGCTGGACTGGCACTCCTGAATGCTATTGGCGGTACCTCCAACATCTGGGGCAGCTATGTGTGGTACTCGTCCCCTCATTTCTATGCTGGTTTCGGGATGGGTGAGTAATGATAGTCGGACGTCAAGGCTGATTTGCAGTGCTCGCCGCTACTGTGCTTTTCGCAACTGCCATTACCGCTTACAGGTTCTTCGTTAGGAGGGAGAACCGAAAGCTCGACGCGGGCGGTCAGCTCGCTCAAGAAGCCATGCGATATGGTATCACTCAGGAACAAATGGATCTTGGTTGGAGGTATGTCGGGTACTGAGAGAACTCGATGCCGGAGGCGACTGCTTCGAAAGAAAAAATGATTTAGATACGATTGGCCCGTGAGGGCCAGGACAGGGATTGCTTGATGTAAATGAAGGTATCGGAAGGCTTGAATGTGACGTACATGTTTTCTTAGGGGGGATCTGTATGTAACAGTGATTCGAGTTTATGTATTGTTTTATGTTCATAATTCATGGTTATGAACGATCAGGACGTGTACCGTATTTCGAATTATGTGGCGAATCACTACGATCTCATTCAATCCAATACAACACAACTGATAACTGCTCTTCGTACTGTTGGCCTAGCTTACTTCGTCTGGCTGTACATGTCAGGAGTAAGCTCGTAGGCATACTCGTTCTTGCCGTGCCAGTACGGTACGGCGGTAGCTTTGGCGATGAGCCAGGCTTCGTCAAGTGCTTTGAGCACGTCGTCGGGAAGGGGGCCTTTCTCGAGTTCCTTCAAGTTGCCTTCAAGCTGAGAGAAGCTCGAAACACCGATGAGGATACCTGTGGAGATGTCAGTCTTGTTTGCGACATGGTTAACTCACCGTCATTTCCTCCCTTGTTGGCCATGCGCAGCTCGGAGTGGTGGACTAGCCATCTGAGTGCAGTTTCGATCATGGTGAAGCCATGAGGCTCGATCGCTTTCTCGATCACTTCGAGGGCGTCGAAAGCCGCAGGTCGAAAGTAACGGGATCTGCAAACAGTATGCACGATCAGTACGATGGAGTAGTCGCGAATATTCGCTGCTCACTCACCGGTACATGGCACCGCTCGTCGATGTATCAGAGAATCTGCCTTCCTTCGGAGCTTCGACACTCTTGTACTTTCCGCTCAACAATCCGCCTGCGATGGGGTTATAGACGACCCAGTCGAGCTTGAATCGTCGTAGCACAGGGACGAGCTCTGCCTCTGGACCGCGGCACAGTGTGTTGTACATCTATTCCAACAACGTTCAGCGTATTTCTCTATCGTGGAAGACGATCAACGTACCCCCTGGTACAAGGTAGGGCTGCGATGATATTAGCTTACATATCGATTTGCAATGACAGACGACTCACCGGACCCATCCCTCGTATTGGCAGATTGTGCAAACCTCTGCGACCTCTGCAGCGGTATAGTTGCTGATTGCAAAAGTTTCAAACTTGCCCTCTTTGTGAAGCTCGTTGATAGCCTTGAGCGTCTCGTGGAACGAGGTGGTGCGGTCGGCTAATCAAGTGTCACGAACATGCTGCAAGTATGATACTGTCTCGAGCTCACCAGCGTGGAGGTAGTAGATATCAACCTTTTCGGTGCGCAACTCTTGCAGACTCTTGTTGACGGTCTCCTTGACTTTCTCCGCTTTGTGCGCCCCGGGCTCTTTGGGGTACCACTTACTCGCGATCTTCAGGCCTCTGTCCTTGTATCCGGCATCGGCGGTCCAGCCTTCCTGCTTGCCTCCAATGTAGATCCGCGCAGTATCAATCTCGTTGTACCCCTGAGACTGGAAGTGGTCGAGGTGCTTCTTGTACTCGTCCAAAGAAGTAATACGAGCTCCGGCCTGTTCGTCGGGACCGAAAGTCATGCTGAATCAGCTTTATCAGCAATCATCTCTAAATTTAGCACGAAGTAGAGATATACTGACGTCCCGAGAATGATCCTGTTCTTGCCATCGGCGCGTTGAGCAGTGTGCGACATTTTGGACGTATGTGCTTGATGGCTCTATACAACCACGGGGTAAAAGAACGAGGAGACCAGAGTCAGGCTAAGATGTGGAGTTGCAGCGTTGGGAGAAGCGGTAATATAGTGTCATCTATCGCATCACAGAGGTCATTCCCCGCTTTCCGGGCCGACTACTCCACCGGATTTGAGCGAGTTACGTAACACAGGTAAGGACGAGAAAGTATCCAGCGTTTTGTAACGTTTATCTTTCCGAGATACCAAAGGCATATATATATACACATATATTCCTGAAATCCATGACCTCCATGTTACTTTACTGCTTCAGCCCAAAAAAATAAACCAGCGTTTGCGGAAAAAAGAAAATTAGCAGTGCACTCTTGAAAAATGAATCTTTGCATAAACACTGTTCTACATCGTATGCGTTGACAGCTGGCTGACTCAACATTAGTCAATTGCTCGATGATTCTGTGCAACGCAATGTATTAAGCTTGAACACGATCTGGCGTCATGATCGCTGCTTCTGCCTGATTTGGGGACTCTTGGACTCCTGAACAGCGGAAAAAGGTGCCCACAATGCCTGAACGGGTATCCTGCCATCTCGTAAGCGAGCAGCGAGCGGCTGAGAGCTTGAGCCATAAAACATTCTTGCTATGCTTGGCAAAGTCAACAAGTAAGCATGTGAATGCCGATCTCTGAATACCGTGGACAATGCCGGCAAAAAATGATGTGTCACTGTTTCAGTGTCGTGGGCACGGGAGTTTATAATAAGATCATTTATACGTGCCTGGTTCTCATGGGAGATAGGGAAATTTCATGATAGGTGGCGTTTCGTCCCGGCGGTGAGACACGGCATTGCTTAATCTGAGCCACGAAGCAGTATATCTGCAAGATCTAACAGCTTGTGCCTACGAATGTCAGGAGCTGGTCTTGTGTCAGGTCAATACCCTTCTGATGCGTAGCAGTATGCGCCAGGACCTAGCATGAACATGAGGACCGAGGTATCGATTAAGCCGGAATTTTTGTATGTTGTGATTAATCCCGGTGTTATAGCCATCTTACGCAACAGCTTAATAGCTCACACCGCACACCTTGCTAGATCGTGTGAACACGGGAGCGTGGCAGACATGTTTATGGTCCCGAAACCCACCCTTGAATCACAGCAAGACTCGCTCACAGCCAAACACCGCAAGATAACTAGCGAGGGCACATTCGTGGTCGACGGGAGTGCTTGGCGCTCAGCGTGCCATACATCCCTACCGTGCATGTAATAGCTGGATTCAAGTATAAGATACGGGTGAGTGAGAAGGATGGCTCGACAAATGTCCCATCGATCCCAACACATACAAAGTTTTAACTATAAAAACATCGAAAACGTGACGACACTCACAATCACGTCGACTAGACCCGGCTTGATCATCGTCAAAAAGTAAGCCCACGCTCCGACGACAATGGTCTTCCCCTTCTTCTCGACGTTACTCTTCATAGCCGCAGTGGCTCCTACTGTAGTCAACGCCGGCAACGCCTTCGCCGGGTGCTTCAACATCTTGCCTTCCGCGACGACTCAGGTCTCGGGCAGCTATGCCTCTGCCAGTCTATGCGATGCGGCTTGTCCCAATAACAAGCACTCGTTTTACCAGCAGAGTTCTGGCAGCTGTTATTGTACCGACAAGTATCCATCAGAGCAATACTTCCAGACCGGAACGCCGGACGCTTGTTCCAATACCGCCTATTACGATGCTCGAATCGTCACCACTTCTTTTACCTGGGACCCGGTCTGTTACTCTTCTGCTCCGTCAGGAGTGACATTTTCCACTTTGACTGGTCCGGATACATGCCTCAAAAATTGCGCATCATACACTAACGCGACCTTTTACGTTAGCTCGACGGTAAGTTTCCGAAGACATGTCTAATTATGCTAATATCGTGTAGAACGGAGCATATTATTGCGGATGCAGCAATTCCGCCACATATGGATCGACAACGACTTGCGGTCCAGGTGCATACTTTGCAAGTCTCCATTACTACCTCAAATGACGATATACATGCTAACACATTCATCCTAGTCGTACTACCATACATTGACGCAAGCTTCGCAAGGTCTGAATCGAAAGAGGAGATTGGCCGAAGAACTCGCACGTAATAGGCCAGTGGAGCCATGTCCAAGTGGTCAGACAGCTTGCCTAATTGGCGAATCAACAGAGTCATACGAAGTAAGTTTCCTGCTCGTCACCATGAGTTGACATCAAGTGCATCGATACTTCCACAGAGCTCGAGGCATGTGGTGGCTGTCTTCACGGGGTTCTAAATTCGTCTGGTGCGACATTAGGAGAAGAGTGAGTGATGTCTTC
Source organism: Cryptococcus sp. GC_Crypt_6 (assembly GCA_026538315.1). Lineage (NCBI taxonomy): Eukaryota > Fungi > Basidiomycota > Tremellomycetes > Tremellales > Cryptococcaceae > Cryptococcus > Cryptococcus sp. GC_Crypt_6. The sequence goes on from JALPBY010000010.1 coordinate 247,575, forward strand.
GCCGCGAGTGTGGCAGCTGGAGCATCCGCTAACGACACTCACCAAATGTGGCACTAGTTGCACGATCACAGGGGCAAAATTGGGGGCAGCCACTTGTCGTAACGGTCAATGTGTATCGTACGCTTGTAAGCGGGGTTTCGACTTGGTCAACAGACGATGCGTACCCAAAGAGAGGAAGTCAAAGGCCATCCGAGGCGGTCATGACGGTCATTCTGGCTGGTAGTCGTTCAATGGATAATTTTGCCTTTACCGAGTGTTTGCTGTTAAACTTAGATGACTCATGTTATATATTAGAGTAGGCCAGTCTCGTGTGGCTGTTATTTGTGGTGAAGAGGATCAAGTGGCGTTCGATTCTCATTACCGAGCAAATTCGCACGATACAGCATGGCCCTTCCACGCAGTGAGTGCCAGTGTGAGCCACTTTCACAAATGCATATAATCGTACTGTAAGATCATAAGCAAATGCGTACTCCGGGTCCTGTGATTGCTGCAAACACTAATCTACATGTCCAACGCAGACTTACCCTCTACGAAGCGCTTTGGCCAGATTGCGTAGAATTACCAGTCCCGCCGGCAGCCGAGACCGAGCTAACAACGGGACCTAAAATGGTCCTGCCACAATCGATGCACGCCGAACTTCCATTCCCCTGATCTAGATAGTAGTGTGGATCTCCATATGCTGGAAATAGTAAGTGTTAATGCCAGGATGAGTATTTGCAGTAGTCGGGGCTACAGTGATTTTCGGGCTCTGTCATAAAGGCTCACCTCCTGGTCCGCCATCTGGTGGGCGGACACAATTGCGACTGCACGTCATCGAGCCCGGTGGATACACGGTGTTCACGTACGCTGCATGGTACGCATCATCATGTGCCAGCTGTTAGCGAGGTAGTCATCAGAGAACGCCGACTTACCGCAATTGTCTCTGGGGATCGAAGGCAGCACCTTGTTGACGGCATATCCGGTTGCTGTGAAGTACCATACATCATTCCGTTCGCTTATAGGTACCGAGAAGACATCCGGATACGTCATCATCGATTGGGAAGTTTCGCCGGCTCCTTGGGACGCCTGCGGCGTGCCCGACGAATTTGACTGAGAGCTCGTGTTGTGACAATAAGGTGAAAGAATTTGGGTTGAGTAGATTATGAGATTCCAAAGTTGACTGAGAGAGGGGATGAGGAGGTTTCGCAAGAACAAGGGCAGGTTATATAAGGCTGCAAGACGGATGACCCCGTCTCATTTTGTCCAGCGAAATAGTCGGATGGACCTTTGTTCGAAGTCCATTGAAACTGGACCTTTGTGCTCTAAAGACCCCCGCCAATCTCGCTTGGCTAATATCAAAGTGGTATAAAGGTGTAGACGCCTTCGCTCTTACTCGGCACCAGTCTCGCTTCGCTGTCAATCAAGTCGCATAAAGGATCAGAGGCCTTCGATTCTATTTTCGCGATAATTCGCACAGTATGATGTCTGCCACTTTTGAGAAGCGAGTGCAAGCGTACAATGAGCCGCTTTCACAAGTACATATCATTATACTGTGAGACCATATCTGAACAAAGTAGAGTCCCTCTGTATTTCAGGCGTCTCAGCCAGCTTAGCTGCTGAGGACAGAGGACGAAATGAATTACTTTGCACTGTCCTCGCGGCTACACGCGACAAGCACAACTCAAGCCTCCTTGTACCACCTCAGCGCGTTGATAGCCCAGTACGCAGTGGCGAAGGCATTCGGGTGATTGTTGACCCAGTCTTCGCATGTGGCGGCTTTAGACGCGCACGAAGAGAAAGACCAAACCTGACCTGCCCAATCGCCGCACAGCGTGTCGTCGAACTGCACGAGCGCGCTCGTTAGCTGACCTGATCGATGTTCCCCAGGCTCTAGGGAGAGAATAGGATGCTAAAGACTAACGATAATCTGGTGTGGGCCGAAATGCGAAGCGATATTGCACGAAGCGGTGTTTGGGAAATTGGCCACGGGCTTGCCGAGGCTCGACTCGGAGATGGACTTGAGGCCGCTTTTCACTCCGGATGGAACAGAAGTGGCGTTTCGAGGCCAGAACCACACTGCGATTCCGCGCGAGGCGTCGCGGCGCATCACGTAACTAATTTGGGGAGATCAGTAGAAGTGATTCGGCATCAAGTCACTAGTGATAGTAGCGAGAAGTGAGGAATACGGGATGATAAAGTTACTACTCACTAGCCACCATGGTGCGAGTTGAAGCTCGCTCCGAATGAGCTCGCACGGGTGTCAGCAACGTTACAACCCTGATTCGACCCGTTGCCCGAGACGCAGTCGTTCGAAGCTTGGGTCCCAGTTTCGTTCCTGCCCGTAGAAGGCATCGTGCATCCGGAGCTGGTATGGAGTGACATGAGGTTCTTGCCTTGGCCATTGACGCCTTCGACAATGTCAACTTCGCCTCCGGCCGGCCAGTCGCCAGTCGTGCATGTCCAGAACGCTGTAGTGATAGCGAGCACAGTCAGTGCAACGAGGCGAGGCAAGTGCTATTCAGAGGGTTGTGGTGAAACAACTCACCGGGCCAGGTCCCGCAGCCGACAGGCATGTGCAGGACATCAAGCACCATCATTCCATCAGAATAAATATTCTTACTGTGGATTCTAACAGAGTCGCGTCCGCGCGCAGTCGGAGCGACGGTAGTGGTATGATCGACTCGCATGTAGAAGGTGTTCCCGCTGACTACGAGTCGTATACATCGTCAATTCGTATCAGCTGATGATGTAGTCTGTGGCTTGTAAAAAGATAGTGGGATGAGCGACTTGGACTTACCTTGAGTCAGATTTCTGGCTTTGGCGGTAGCCTCGTCCACGTAGCTGCCGCACGCAGTAAAGTGAGTCAGCCTTTGTTGAATGGGTGCAGTGAGGATGAGTGTAAAGTGTAGAGGCGACTCACTTGACTCGACCGTGAGTGGGGTCGTCGGCGGTGAAAAAGTTGAAACCAGAGTAAAAGTCGTTACCACGCCAAGTGGTCTGCAAAGGGCGTACCGTGGGCATGTCAGCAAAGAGTATAAGTCACACAGCGAAGGGCAATGTCAAAGCTAATCAATCACAATGGTGTCGGTGTCTGCGGCGAGAGACTCACCTCGAGGGAATACGTGGCTGCCTGCGTACCGATCTCGAGCAAGCGAGACAGGTAAGGGATATACTGAAGGACGAACATTGTTGCAAATATTGCTTGTTGCTTAATTGGTTCAACGACGAGTGGCGAGGGTGGAGATAAAGAATGAGGTAGGGACGAAGAAAAGAGGAGACGGGCGACTTGCTTCGCCGTTATATACCTGTGTTGAATCATTGCTTCTTGGCAAGACCGAGGTTCGAGATTCGGGGACGAGGTCAGCAGGTGTACCATGTCATGATCTGCATTCCATGCCAAGCTAAGCTTGAGTCACCCCACAAACGTCCGCGAGGAAAATATCATTGTTCTTCCGTCTCTCTGTTTTGTCAGCGGCGAACAGTGGACAGCGGCGCACATGACTTCATTGCGTAGGCACACATAGAGATCGGCGTGCTTCGCTGCTTCGCTGCTTCGATGCTTCGGTGCTTCGTGCAGAGTCGAGATCGCGCTTTGTCATGCGATCCTTGTCATTGAGCGAACGCCTGAGCGCATTAGCCCGAAAGCGAGCATGAGTACACATTAGCAGGGTAGGTCGCACATGACCTTGCGCTGATCAGTGTTTTTAATGATATGCGATACATTGCTTCCTATTGCTCGGTACTCGATGCTCGGTCTTCGGCTAGTCCTCCTCGCTCTCCACGTCCATATCCATGTCCATCTCCTCTTCCCCTTCGGCATCCTCGTCTCCGTCCTCTTCCTCGGTATCGACATATTCTCTATTCTTACTTTTGCTCTTGCCACCTCCGCCGCCCCCGGCACTGGCACCGGCACCATCTTTCTTGGCGCGTTTCCGTTCCCTCTCGCGCTCCTCGATCCTCCTTTCAGCCTCTTCCATCTCGTCGAAATCGTCCACGTCCGTATCGGACCCTTTCCGCTTCTTCCCTTTACTCTTCTTCTTCTTTGATCCGCCTCCATACTCGTCCTCATCCTCTGAATCAGCCACAACGAACCCATCGTCATCAGAGTACTCTACAGTGTCCGCTCGTCTCCTCGGTCTGACCTCGTCCCCTGATTCCTCTTCTTCCTCATCACTGGAATATCCCCGCTTGACAGATTTCTTCCCTTTGCTCCCGCCGCCAGCAGATTTCCGAGGTGCTGCTTTGCTCTTGACTACGTCACGAGATACAGACTTGAGTAACAGTTTCTGTAACGATGCCTCGTCCTGAGTCTCCTCAAGCATCTTCATCCTAGAATGCTTGACATGTTGCTGTCCCACATGCTTCACCAACTCCATATGCGTCTTGCTCGTCATGGACGTAGGAAGAAGAGATAGTTGTCCAGCAATAGAGTTCTCGGTCACAAGAACTTGTTCCTGTGGCGCGGCAACGCACAAGAACGTGGTGGACGCTTGAGTGTCTTCTGCCGCAACAGGTGGTTGAGGGTCTTGAGAACGAGCAAGTGTAGCTCCGTGTGATGGCGCGACGTCGAAAAGGTCGGAACCCAGTTGAAGAGATACCGAGCCGTCGCTCCAGCGTAACATTCGCGCGTTACTTTGGCGCATCTAGGTTGTTGGGTTTATTAGCTGGAACTTCTTTGATTTTTCGATTTTTGAAACTTACAGGCTCGCCGTCCGGTCCCGTCACCCACTTCCATCGAACAGTATTCCGAACTCCTATCATCTTGCTTTTGGCAGCGACATTGCTCTCCACTGGATCATCCTCTAATGTAGCTCTATACAAGTCGGGATCATATGGTTTTGGCTCGATATTGACATAGGCAGGTAGTTTCATGTGCCACACCTATCTCTCAGCGTCAGCTCGTACAAGGCCAAAAGAGGCAGACAGGGGAGCTTACCTTGCCATCGGTAGGTTCTAGTTTTGGCCATTGAGGAACGGCCATGTTCAGATACGTCTCTTGCTGATTGACCAGCCCTTCATCCTCCTCTTCGTATTCGAGTGGGTTTGCTGAGCGAGAGCGTGATCGCGAAGACGACGGTGTGGCTGTAGGAGAGCCCCTTCTGGGAGGCTGATCATCCTCATCGTCGTCCCCAAACTGGACTCCAGGTCAGCGATGCTCAGCCTATAGTTGTATATAGCAGATACGTACCAAGTCACCCGCGTCGTCATTATCGTTGTCGTCTCGAGGTGAAGCTGGAGCAGGGCTTTGAGCGGCACTAGGAGTCTTGGATCCCGAAGCCACAGGCGCTTCCTCGTCTCCGAACAGGTCGTCTCCTGCGTCTGACATTGTAAGTGTAAGTGAAGTACGCAATGATAATCTACAGATGATACTGCCAGTGAAATGCATATTGACCAAGTTACCGCATACCTATGCTGAGTTGCTAATACTATGGTGGATAAAAGTGCCACACTGACCGGTATTTCGGTATTTCCACTCTTCCCCTTCCTTGCTCCCTTCCTCCTCCTCTCCTCCGTCTTTCTTCTTAAGTGAAAACACATTACTATCAAACACTCACTCCTCACCAACTCGAATCTCACCACTCATCATGGCATCCAGACTCGCTATCAGGAGCCTCAGAGCAGCGGGTACGTAATCTCTCGACTGTGTATGAAAAAGGCGGAGGCGAGAAGAGAAGAAATGAAGGAGGGATGCTCGGCCGAACAGTCCCGCTTGGATTCGATGCTAACGATCAACGAATGTAGCTCTCCGACCCGTCGTCGCCCCTCGGGCTGTGGCTGCGCAGAGGTGAGCTATCAGGCATGCCTCGACGATCATAGCTGACATCTCGCAGTGCTCGATTCCTCGCTACCCGTCAGTCATCGCTTCACTATTGCACGTCCACTTTATCTGACACTTCGCAGAACCCACTCCCGACGAAAAGGCTGCGTCTATCATCAACGCCGTCCCTTCCTCTTCCCTCTTCACCAAGACCGGTGGTGTTCTCCTTGGTACCGGTCTCACCGCCGCTGCCGTCTCCTCCGAGCTTTACGTGGGTGTCAACGATCTATTATAATCGATTTGGTGCTGATTGAGGATAATCTGCGAACAGGTTGCCAATGAGGAGACTGTTCTCGCCGTCGGTTTCTTGATCATCTTCGCCGCCATTGCCAGGTCAATCGGTGCCCCTTACTCTTCTTGGGCCAACGGACACATTGACGTGGGTTGATATCGCTACAATCGACAGAATGGGGGAGTGCTGACGTTACCTGTTGCTCACTTCCACAGCGCATCAAGGGCATCCTCAACGCCGCCCGTGCCGAACACACCCAAGCGGTCACTTCTCGAATTGACTCCGTCGGTCAGCTCAAGGAGGTCGTCCCTCTCACCGAGTCCCTTTACGCCGTCGCCAAGGAGACCAACACCCTCGAGCACGAGAACTTCCGACTGACCCAGGAGAACGCGGTCAAGGCTGAGCTCAAGGCTGTTTTGGACTCTTGGGTCAGGTACGAGCAGCAGCAGCGTGAGGCGGAGCAGGCGGCTTTGGTCAAGTCTGTTCAGGCCAACGTCGAGTCTGAGATCGCAAAGCCTGCGTTCAAGAAGCAGTTGTTGGAGGAGGCTTTGAGCCAGGTTGAGCGTGAGTAGCGTGTTGCGTGAGGGATTGTTCCACATTGTGCTGATCATCATGTATTCGCAGAGCTCGCCAAGTCCAAGGCTATCTAAGCGATGGGCGATGAGGGAGAAGGTAGCAGGATGATGTCGGAAGACGGAAGGAGTAGAGTGGTGGCGCACAGAGTCGAATAGAGTAGACTCGGACAAAAATGAACACACATTGCCAGGATTGTGAAAGGTGTTGAGCTGAGCAACAGGCGCAGTGGATGAACTGATGGGCACTGGTACAACCATTCTGGTGCTCTAAGGCGCTTCCTTACATCCCCATTCTGCTGCTACGTGATTCGTTCGACGAACGTATAATGAGAGGAAGACGTTCACAAGGCAATTCCAGTTAACAATGATCACCGACTTGTTATGCTGATTACATGCTTCTTTTCATCGATTGTACACTGCGTCTATTGCTTCTCGACGTTCTGAGTATGAGGGTACTACTTCTTGAGCTGGGCAACACCCTTCTGAATCTCATCTGCTCCATTGGCAGCCACGCCCGCAGGTCTTTCACCGTGATTCGACCTAGATTCTGGTTGACTAGCCGGATCTCTGCCTGCGACCTGTTCGCCGAGGTTGTCCACCATCGAGTTGAAGTTGCCTCGAATGCCTTCTCCGGCGCCTACATCGTCAGAAACACAAACGATGTATCAGTTCCGATTCCAGGCTTTGACAATGTGCTCATTCCTCTAGATGGTGAGGACCTACCGTGGAAGACTATTGATACACAGGACAAATCGATATTAGCGACTCTTGCCTTTCTCAGCATAAGTAGAGGAAGCGGGAAGAGGAACGCACCATTCCATCCGCCTTTGACCTTATCGCCAACAGCTACTCTTTCACATCAGCACTGTTCTATATTACCTTTATCTGCATTTTGTACCAACCTTGATTCGTGCTCGACTCACTCTGACCTGCAGCTGCTCCAGCCGACCCGTCAGCTTTGGAGCCCGCGACGTAATCTTGGCCCGATGAGGTGGTTCCAGTATTGTATGACATCTTGTGCGTTGAGTGAGCACTGTAGCTGGTGGTAGGTGATATGTATACGACGAGTGATGTTGCTACAGCTTTGCTTTTGTCGGTGATATATATCAAGTACTCGCTTGGACGACGTCTGCAATGAGTGAGCAAGCGATCACTGACGTCATTGTTTCAAAGGAGATGGTGCCAAACATCGTTTATATGATGCTAAGGACGAATGAGTCAGGAGTATAGAGCGAGCTGTGCATACTGTCGTGTAGTCTACTTGAACAATGTGTCCATACGAACATGAATCCATATCGGCCATGGGGAGAGTGAGAGAGAAAGATAGAACAGTGACGAATATGATATACTGTTCTTGACAGTGTTTATCCGCTTCTCATCTCAACTCATCTACATACATCGCGGATTGCTTCCTGCATAAGACCGCTCGTTGGAGATGACAGAACTAGCTCCTTCTGCTGATATCCCGACATATGCTCTGGACGCACTGCAGGACGACGCGCTATTACCTATATGCAAAGCGTGCGGGACGCAGTGTCCTTCATCTCCCGACTCATGTGGGTCTGCCTCGTCCTACTTATCTGTCAATTGTGACTGACCGTCCGACTCTAGGTTGTATTTGCGAGGATTCGAGGCAATTCGTCCCTGCCTCGGGCCAAAAATGGACCACGTTAGCAGAATTAGGGGAGAAACATCGCCATACGATTCTGACAGATGAGGAAGATGAGAGAATCAAGTTTATCCAGACTCAACCTCCGTTTGCGATCAATCAGACTCGTACGTCCTTCTGTCTGCCTTACTGACAAACTAATAGACGCTGATATGCTACATTCGTACAGCCATACTGATACAAAGCGCTCACGGCTCGTATATATGGGATTGCGCCGCGTTGCTTTCCCTGCCTCTTATAGGGTATTTGTCCACCCTCAACCCGCCCCTCAAGGCAATAGCCATCTCCCATCCTCACGTACGTGTCGCATCTCACTCACACCGACTCAGCTCCTTAGCTTAGCTAATTACAGGATACATGCGCAGTTCTTCTCGTCTTCTTTGACCTGGGCAAGAGCGCTGAAAGTGCCCCTGTACCTCTGTCAAGCGGATCAGAGTTTTTATCAGCGTTTGGATGATGTACGCGAGAGCGACGATGTGCGCTGGTGGTCGAATGAGGAACAGATCGGCGAAGGACTACGACTAATCCAATGTGGAGGGTGAGCAAGGCTCTCCCCTGACTTTACTGGCTCAAATTACAAAATTGACATCCCCTGTGACGATGGTCATGTAGCCACTTCCCCGGGTCAGCTGTGCTTCACTGGGACAGGCTGCAAGAGCCCGCACCACCGAAAGATGACTTGCCAACGAAACCTACGCCTGTATCAGGTCTGCTCTTAACAGCCGATACTGTAATGGTACAACCGAGCCAAAAGCGATTCACATTCATCTGGTCCGTCCCCAACATGGTGAGTCTTCTTCTGTCAATTCGTCCAAGCCTGCATGACAGCTAAGCTAAATGAACGGTGTCAACGATAGATACCTCTTAGACCTCGAGACGTGCTTGCTATACAGGCCAAACTCGCGGATGTCCCATTCGGCCAAGCGACGTCATCGTGGCCTAATCGCTTTGTCCGACAAGACGCGAAACAGGTCTTGGAAGAGAGCGTAGTGGAATACCTCGCAGCGGAAGGTTGGCGTTTAGACGAGGGCAAGCTGGTCGAGCTGCTCACCTAAAGTGGAAAGAGCGAACTCCACTCTTTGATCACTCACACCTCCTTTATCGCCGAGCTTCCGTATCCATTCACATGAGCGACAGCTCGGGCGACTTGCCACCTCTTGCCGAGACGTTCCAAAAAGTATAATGCTCTCGCTAGGGCGAAGCGACAAAAGACAGATTGGCATAGGCTTTAACGAAAGGCATGGGTAGCAGAGGCATAGAGCGCAATATGCATCAGAGCAAAACTCGGCGGTGTAAAGTCTACATATCACATAGTGTTTGCGGCACTGCACACGGCGCCAGGATGCATTGAAATTTCAGTAGTTCACTGGAATGCTGTGTTCATAAAGCGATGCAAGTGACAATGACAAAAGAGCACAACCGAACATTTGACAATGGCAACACCGGTTATATAACGAGAAATAACAAGACGTCATCTCATTCACCTCTTCTTTCATGGCTCATCGTTTGATACTTTGGTTACGTTGAACACAAGCAAGATGTCAGCGCCAACCTCTCCTTCGGGGGCGACAGGAACACCGACCAAGACGCATCCAGTCAACATCGCTGCAGGAGTCGACTCCACCACCACCATCAACGGTGCTGGCACCGACGCAGACGCAGACGCAGTCCCACCCATCACTTCGCCCACCACGAACCCGAGCCCGAATCCACCTCTTCCCCCACCTGCCTCCGCGCTGGAGCTCTCATCAGATCCTAAAGTCGCCGAACTGCAATTGATCTTTCCGACTGTCGATGTATCGGTCATTGAGCTTGTGCTGGAGACGTGCGGCGGGTCTACGGATAGAGCTATAGAGCAGCTGTTGGGTATGACAGATGAGAACTTTAGGCCTGATGAGCTCGAGAGGACAAGGGAGGACGTGAGTGTCGATCAAGTTCATCGTATATTGTTCTTCCCAATGCACATGCGATCATATGATAGTGCGGCTGACGCGTTCGACTTTAGTCACAGGTAGACCTAGACGCAGAGTTCGCCCGATCATTGCAGCTTCAAGACGAGCAAGAATACCGTCGGCAGCAAGAACAATCTCAGCCATCGTATCTTCCTCCAGCCCCAGGACAGGGACAGGGACAGGGACAAGGACAACTCCCTTATCAGCCTCGAGTACGAAGGGCTCGTCCACCCCATCCTCAGGATCAACAGCCAGACGCATTTTACCAACCTCATGCCCAGCAACAGCAACAGCGAGGAGACGACAACCCGCCTGGCATGTTGGCCCTGGAAGATAAGCTCGAGAAGTATGCTGAGGGTATGTTTATCAATTCCATTTGTATCTCTGCTCTATGCTGATAGTCTGTTACTTTATAGTCGGCAAACAAACGTTCAACTCTCTGCTCTCCCGTGCCAAGGCAAAGTACAGCGAATATCAAGCTGGCCAAGTTGGCCAAGCGCAACGTCCCGGTGACAACCAGGGATACAACGACTCGTCAAGGAGCTACACGCCAGGAGGCAGTCGAGGTGGAGAGCAAGGCAGAGGTTTATGGGGGGATATAAACACGTAATTCAAGTCATCGACTCCCGTTCAGTCTGTCACTGACTGTGTATGTGGTGGCAGGCACTCTCCAAGCGTTCGCTCAGAGTCGATCTCATCTGAGAGTACCCTTGATCCGCCTTATCAACCTCCGACCCAAAGTCAGAGTCAGCCGATCAGAAATAGCTCACACAGGTGGCAGCCATCTGACACTTATGGTGCGTTACTTCTATCTCATCAGCCTTGACTGTACTGATATGTGCTATCAGAGGACCCCGCTCCTCCTGCCCGAGGCTCTGGCGTGACTTCGCCTAATCGGATTGATGTCGTCGGTGGACGCAGCTCTGGCACTGTAGGAGGCAGAGGCAGTCCGAGCATTGGCAGTCCAGACAAAGGGACAGGCAAGATTGACCCAGGTGTGTACCATATATCTCTTCTGCATCAATTTAATCAAAGCTGATAATGAAATGATGAATTAGCCAAACTCGGTATACTCCCGAAGAAACGAGTTGACCTCCTATCTACATCACCCAATAAACAGATCATCACTGCATCAGGGGTAGAGGACGACGACGATGATGACCCAAACCCATCTATACCCAATGCACCACACTCGCTTGTGTCCAAGATCCCTTCTACGCCTCCCGCTGATGATAGGTATAGATTGGAAGATAGCGATGACGAGCTGGAGTATACCAAGTAAGTCTGTATCCTCTGAGTCTATGTGTCAGTGTGCTGATCTCGATGCCGCAGGAACCCTTTTGACGAGAAGTAGTTGTTGATGACGTTGTGACTGTATATGGTATACCTGTTGAGATAGAAATTTACCTTGTAGATGGTATGGACGAGTTGCGGCAGGATCAATCTGTCAAATTGACTGAATACTTCCCTATACCTCGATTGTTTACAAGAAGCATTCCTACTATCTCTCATCGGCTGAGGCATAGTCCTCTGGCCCCAGACAGACGCTTAGATCGTACACATTGAAGTAAGCAGCAAGTCGATCATCTGAATGAGAGTGAATCAGGGTGCTACAGGAATCACGTGACACTATAATGCGTCATTAACGACGTCTCATTCTTCACCACCGAAATCGAACTGTTCAATTCTTCCATACAATTCCATCTTTGATCTCTCTGCAAACAACGTTGTTCAACACAGTCAAACATCTCTCGGACAATCTACAGTATAGCGACAAGCGTATAGCACCTCTATCAACACCTATCCCCCAGTAAACACTTTTCAGAAACAGCAAATATGGTGCGTGATCGATTCAACTCACTCACACGACATGAAGCTGACGAGCTATGTCCTGTCTTTCCTCTACTATCACTACTACCTGACCTTACCTCACATCCGCCACCCTCTACAATGTACCGCCATGTATGTGCATATCCCACGAGCAGTCAGGCTGGGACGACAAACCTCAGATCATCGGCTTTCGCCAGCAAAAGCCCACAGTGGCAAAAGGCTCGGCGCTGAATGGTATGTTCATTTTCATCTTAGCGTGTTCATAGCTCTCCGTTCGACCGACCCGCCACTTGAAGCTGATCTAAACCGTTCTGGTGATACTCTCGCAGCCGCACAGCGCTCTGGTTTGGTCATTTCGTCAGAGTCAAAAGGTGCCGGACAAACAAAAGGCCGTGAGTAGCTCTTTCCTACCATACAACTTTCCTTTGTTCCTCTGTATCACAACCACCGTCTTTTGATCGTTGCTCACACTCTGCCCTCCCAGCCGCCGACCACCAACGTATTGCCAAGCTTGACAGGGACGACGCGCCAAAGCCACCAGAGAAAGTCAGCGCGGAGTGAGTTTTGCTTTACAGCTTACATATTCACCATCGTTGGTCAATCAATATTGATTCGTTGTTGTAGTGTCGGAAAGGCCGTGGCGACAGCTCGAATGGCGATCAAGAATGCTGAGGGAAAGAGTATGACCCAGAAGGACTTGGCTACCGCTGTCAACGCCAAGCCCCAGGATGTGAGTCTGCTCTTCCGCATGTAGCGATGTCGCCTCAGACGAGGTGCGAGGTTGACGATATCTTCGCACTTTCACAGATCGCCGACCTGGAAGCAGGCCGAGCAGTGCCCGATCAAGGCCTCCTTGGTAAACTTGAACGCAAGCTCAACGTCAAGTTGAGAGGAGCAAAGAACCTCATCGGTACTCCCCTCCACGCACCAAAGAAGAAGTAAAGGCGTCAACTGAAGAAAGAAGCGGTTATCAGTCACGTAGCATCTCCCTTGTAGTATAGCAATGTCCAATAGCTCAAATGGTCAAAAATGCATGGTTGATGTCGTCGCTGTTGTCATTATTGTTGTAATCGCTGTTGGCGGTGAATCAGTCAGAGTATTACGTCAGAACGGATCAATGTCATGCTATACACCCATCTTAATGTAATCATCCCGTAATCATCTCTCACACTTCTCTTGAGCACTCTTTTTTCACTGTATATAGCTATACACGTCAGCAACAATGTCGTGGAATCAGTATCCGGGCAGCGGCCAACACCACCAACAGCAACAGCAGCAGCAGGGGTACTACCAAGCGCCTCCACCACCGCAATGGGCGCAGAACCCTCCCCCGCCTCAGTGAGTTATCGTACCGCACCGCATCGCATCGTGTATTGCACATAGATACACTTGTCTCTCCGCCAATGGCAGGACATCCGAGTGATTCGTTAGAAGGAAATGCTGATCTCAACGACACGTAGATACTCTAACGGGCAGCAGCAGCAGCCATACTACCCCCCACCACCAAGTGGACAACAAGGTTATGCTGCGCCTCCCGGCGCTCCTCAGCAACAGCAGTATCAGGCGCCTTCTGGCGCTCCGCAGTACGGACGTACGGGCAGCTATGCGCCTCCAACCGGTGCTCCGCCCCAAGGTAGTTATCATCAGACTTCGGCTGGTTTCACCCCCGGTTCGGATACCCAACAAGGCTTCAACCCACCATATGGTCCGCCTCCAGGTATGTTCCCGCTATCTTACTAGTACCTCAGCCCTATATGGAGGAGATGTGCCATATTACTCGACCATTGATGCTGATTAACTATGGTGTGATGGCACAGTCCGCCCACCAACGCAGGCGCAGCATTACGGCCCGCAGTTACAAGGCCATAACGGCCAACAGAGCCAGCCCTTCTTCCAGTACTCGCAATGTACAGGTCGACGAAAAGCCCTTTGCGTGAGTCGTGCTCTCATCACAAGCTAGTAAGACCTTTGAGCTGAATGCCTTCCATACTCTCGACAGATTGGCATCAACTATATTGGCTCTTCCAACGCGTTGAGCGGATGTATCAACGACGCTCACAATGTCCAAAAATTCTTGATTGGTGAGTCCGAGTTGCCACCACAGTCCATACACATCGTGCAATCAGAGTACATCGCGTGTGGGCGTCGCTAACAGCACTCGTTCCACCACGCACCAGACCGCTACGGCTACAAATCAGAAGACATTGTCATGCTCACCGACGACTCGCGCAATGCTCGACAAATCCCTACGAGGCAGAACATGATTCAGGCTATGCAGTGGCTAGTCTCAGGTGCTCAACCCAACGATGCGTTGTTCTTCCACTAGTCAGTGTATCTCTCCTGCCTCAATTTGGTCCATGTTGGCTGATAATGATTGGCACAGCTCCGGACACGGAGGTCAGACCAAGGATCTGGATGGAGACGAGGACGATGGGTATGACGAGGTCATCTATCCTCTTGATTTCAAGCAGAACGGGCATATTGTCGATGATGATTGTGAGTAGTCCATGCGCCGTTGTGGTATTCATGTACGCTGACACCACGCAGTGTATGTCTATCTCACATATCTGTACACTACACAACTCTGACCCCCGCAGACATAACATCATGGTCAAACCTCTGCCTGCCGGAGCTCGTCTGACGGCCATCTTCGATTCGTGAGTTTGCTACCATGTGGAACAATCCTGATGTGAAGATGTCATTCCGGGTCATGTCTCGATCTGCCATACATCTACTCCACCGAAGGCAAGATCAAAGAGCCCAACCTTCTCGCTGAAGCCGGCCAAGGCTTGCTCGGTGCTGGAATGAGCTATTTGAGGTGAGCGCCCTTGTAGTACTCTGACGAGAATGTAGCTGATCGCGATGAATGGGTATATAGAGGTGATGCTGGAGGAATGATCTCTGGCTTGATGGGGTGAGTCAGTCTGTCTGATTTCAATGACGATGCTAATTTTCCGCAGGATCGGCAAACAAGTAATGAACCAAAACTCTGGTGCTCGTGAGCGAACTCAGCAGACAAAGACAAGTCCCGCAGATGTCATCATGTGGTCTGGCTGCAAGGACTCGCAGACGGTACGTTTAATACTGGACTTCCTGCGAGACATGCCATACTGACTAATGATGGGCAGAGTGCCGACACGCAAGAAGCTGGTAAAGCAACGGGAGCGATGTCTTACGTGAGCATCCTCGTCACATTCAACAGTTTTTTAGTGCGTGCTGACAATCCTGTTTTCGATTAGGCTTTCATCGCTGCTTTGACCAAGTACCCTCAGCAGAGTTACGTTCAATTGCTGAATACGATTCGAGATGAATTGAAGGGGAGATACGATCAGAAGCCACAGCTATCCGCCAGTCATCGTAAGTCATTGTCTCTCTCTTTCTGCATGCATGTTAACACGCTCATCACTGCCCTCATTTATAGCTATAGACACGAACTTGTTGTTCATTGCATGATTAGGTCGCTTGAAATACCCTATTGTTAGACGATTTTGTAGCCCATGTATGCGATGAATGAGCCTGATAATTTACGAGTCACTTTGCCGCATTTGCTATTTGCACCATTTCAAGCTTTCATCTAATCTCTTCACACTTTTGTCATTTGCATTTCGATATCGTTAAGAACCAGGTATTTGCCCGCGAACATCATGGCAAAGGTCGCATCGGACATTGTGGGTTGTTGATGAGTATCTGAGCAAGGGCCTACGCTGACTGTGATTGCAGCGCCGCACCTTTCCTCGCACTGACGAGGTGGTGATCTCGTACATTGCCGGCTTGATCGATGATGAAGATGAGGAAGTGGAGGACATCGTCGATATGACCAAAGGGATGTTGGGCGGTGGGCCATCGAGCAGCGACACTAAGGCATTGGACGACTTGTACGTGCATCATATCATTCAATGGAGGGGCAATGACGAAGACTGATGGTCGATGAACAGCATGACCCGATTGGTCGCTTACCTCGAATCGCAATCGTCCAAGCGGGTTCGAAAGTCTACTACAGCGACGAAACTGGACAAGACGGTGCACATGCGCTCGCAAGCCATGTCAGCGACAATCGCGATGTCTGGCAAAGTGGATCTAGAGTCAAATACAAAGGGACAAGCTTCTAGGGTCGACTTGGTCAAATTGGCTAAAGCTGAAGCCAAGCTTAAAGCCAAGATTGAGAAGAGATCAAGGCGGGATCTGTTCGAGGGCTCGAAATTGATCGATATGCAAAAGAAGCAAACGAGCTACGAGGAGATGTTCATGAAAGTCAACCCCCTCGATCTCAGTGGGGCAGCAAAAGGCAAATCAAAGGATATCCATCTTACCAACATCGACGTCTCTTTCGCCAGCAACAGGATCTTGTGAGTGATCCTGGTCCACTGGTGCAAAGCTTCTGTTGCTGATGTCGAACAGATCCGGCGCAACGCTCACCATGGCCTATGGTCGTCGATACGGGTAAGTGCAATGCATATGTTTTATGGCTTTTTACTGACAGAGGCACAGTCTTATCGGTCGAAACGGTATCGGTAAATCGACATTGCTTCGACACTTGGCACTGCGTGAAGTTCCGATCCCGACCCACATCTCCGTTCTGTAAGTCTTTCACGACCGTCAAGCACTGACAAAGATAGGTATGTCGAACAGGAGATTGTTGGCGATGGGACCACTGCGCTTGAATCGGTCTTACAAGCGGACGTCTGGCGACACAAGTACATTACCGAGGAGAAGGATCTCAATGCCAAGATTGAGGAGATGGAGAAGAACCCTCAAGAGGGATTGACGGCGGAACAGAAAGCTGAGATCGATAGAGAGAAAGATGAGATGTTCGCTAGGATCGGAGAAGTGCAGAAGGCTTTGGTGGATATGGACGCAGAGACTGGTCCAGCAAGAGCAAGTATTCTTTTGGCTGGTTTGGGTTTCTCGGAAGAGGACCAAAAGAAGTCTACGGGCTCCTTCTCAGGTGGTTGGAGAATGCGTCTTGCCCTCGCAAGAGCTCTTTTCGTTAAGCCTGATGTGAGTTGGTCCTATCACCATGTGCTTGAACAACGCTGATGCTTGATCATACTGTAGCTGCTCATGTTGGATGAGCCGTCGAACATGTTGGACTTGAACGCTATTGCATGGCTGGAAGAGTATCTCCAGACGTGGCCAAGTACTTTGCTGGTCGTGTGAGTGACGACCACCGACTACTTTTCATATTCGCTTGCTAATAAAGCACGTAGCTCGCACGACCGAGCATTCCTCGATGCTGTCGCTACGGATATCGTACACCAACATTCTCAGCGCCTCGATTACTACAAGGGCAACTTCTCCCAATTCTATGCCACCAAGCAGGATCGAGCCAAGCAGCAGAAGAAGGAGTACGAGACCCAGTTGCAATACCGTCAGCATCTCCAAGCGTACATCGACCGATGGAGATACAATGCTGCGAGGGGTGAGTCGTGTCAACATCTCGATACATGCTATACAACGGCTGACATGTCCTTGCAGCTGCCCAGGCTCAGTCCAAGATCAAGATTTTGGAAAAGCTACCCGAGCTGGAACCTCCAGAGGAAGACGACAGCGAATCGTTCAAGTTCCCGGACCCAGAGAAGATCTCCCCTCCTTTACTCCAGCTCGACGAAGCTTCGTTCGGCTATACACCCGACAAGGTCATTCTGCGCGGCGTCAACATCGACGTGCAGATGGACAGTCGTATTGCCGTCATCGGTCCTAACGGTGCTGGTAAATCTACGATGATCAAGTTGCTTGTTGGCGACATACAACCTACTACTGGCCGAGCAACGCACAATAACCGATGTAGGATCAGTTACTTTACTCAACATTTCGTCAATCAGCTCGACATGACTGTCAGTCCCGTCGCTTTCCTCCAAGGCAAATTCCCTGGCAAGACCGAGCAAGAGTACAGGTCGCATCTCGGTTCATTCGGTATCACCGGTTTGACGGGATTGCAAAAGATCGATACCTTGTCCGGAGGTCAAAAGGCAAGAGTAGCATTCGCCGTGCTCAGTATGCAAAAGCCCCACATCTTGCTTCTTGACGAGGTGCGTTAGGCCGTTTCAAGAGTGAAAGTAGACAGTGCTAATATGCCACGCAGCCTTCCAATCACTTGGATATCGAAGGTATCGACGCGCTCATCGAGGCTTTGAAGGTGTACAAAGGAGGTGTCATCTCGATCTCTCACGACGAGCGATTCATTACGAATACGTCTAATCAGGCAAGTATCTTTCACTATTATATACAGATATGATGCTGACACGACGAATAGCTCTGGGTGTGTGCGGACGGCAAAGTCACCAAGTTCTTGGGCGACGTCGAGTCGTACAAGAAGATTGTCACCGAAGAACTACAGGCAAAGTTGCGGCCGTAGATTTAGTGGTCGGAGCTAGTCTTTTTGTGACGGTTGTGATGTTCGGGCATCGACCACGACCGACGGCGATGCCATTTTCCGTTGTTCGTTGTCTGTCTGCTGCGCGCATGCGCCTGCGGGCATCTGATAAGCACAGCACACATATGTACATTGACTCAGAGCACGTATGCATGTGCACTATGATGATGCAATCCATGCTGCGCTTTATCATTTCTGACCAATACAAGATAGCTTGGCGTTATGAATGTGATCCGGAGGATGGCCATGTCGCGGCGCCGAGACTGTTTTTGATTGTCAACCTATTCTCGCTCTCTGTTGACATTCGGGCATGAGTATCGGACATTGGGAGTTGACCTTATGCTGTTGTTGCTGCTGCGACTGTCTGCCTTACTAAATTTGTCTCTGCTGATTCAGCGGCTAAGCGGCCAGTGTCCTCTAATCCTGGCTTCCGGGATGGTGTCTGGCCTAGCTGCAGGGCGCGACTGTAAGTTGGCGAGGAATTGGATAATCGTCACCTGCCCACGGACATTGAAGTAGATGTTCTTCTTTTCCTCGCCAGAGGATGATAGCGATACCACATCTTGTCTGGATCACATACCACGAACACAGTAGACCATCATGTCGAACAAAGCGATACTCGTCACGGGAGCAACAGGGAACCAAGGTGGCGCTCTTGTTCGCGTGAGTCTAGTCTCGCTCATCGTTGGACTTATATCCCCACTTAGTGGATATTGTACGAGCATGGGAACTGACCCATTGCCCATGTTCGCAGGCCTTGGTGGCGCACAATGCCAAGCTCGCGTCGTCATCGGACTCTGACGCTGTTCTCATCTTGGCGCTGACTCGCGACGCATCGTCAGAGAAAGCTCTGGCCCTAGCTGCTCTGTCTCATGTACAAGTCGTTCAAGGCAACTTGGATGATGCTGCCTCGATCCAGAGTACCTTCGACAGTCAACAGATCTACGGCGTGTTCCCCGTTCAAGATGCTTTCCAAATTAACGAGGTTCAGCAAGGTGAGCGCCTTTCTGTCATCCACTTGTGCTGGTGCAGTACCTCGTCTGTTGTGGTGATGTTGATGAAATTCGACTCACGCTGGAGACAACAGGCATCGCACTCGCTGAGCTGGCCGGTAAGCACGGCGTCAAACGTTTCGTATATGCCTCTGCCGACCAGAGCGGTATGAATCCCAATCCCGTGCCCCAGTATGTGACCTCTATGATGTACATGCACTCGTATACTTGATCGCTGAAGATGTCCGGTGTCTTTCTCTTTCGTCGAGCAGCTTTCAAACCAAGAGGCAGATCGAAGAGTACATCCACACCTTGCCACGATCAGTGGACTGGACCATCCTCCGTCCGTCGGGATTCTACGAGATGCTGTACTGGCCCAATTTCGTAGAGATGGCTCTGGCCGTCGCTACAGAAACGACACTATTCAAGCATATTGCAGTTGGCGACATTGGTCGAGCCGCCGCCCAGATTCTCCTCGCGCCGTCGCACGAGGACAAGTTCAAGAGCCACACGATCAACTTGACCGCTGATCAAGGGACTATTGGCGATATCGTTCAGATCCTAAAGGAAGAAAAGGGCGAGGTCCATGAGAAAATCGACTCGATCGAGGTCGTCGAACAACTCAGGCAGGCTATCCAAATGAGTCCAACACATTTCTCATCACAATTCTTATACCCCATCAAAGGTTACTAACCATGACGCGCAGTTCGTGGACAAGTGCCCATTCGAAGGTACCCCGGAAGAAACCAAGAAATGGTTCCCATTCGTGAAGACACTCCGCGACTGGGTGCAGACAGAGTACACGGCGATGTGAGACAGTGCTCCGCACAAGTGTGATCGTGTCAGCGGGTTCAAAGTCATAGCTAGCGGATGCAAACGTATCGGTGTCGATGAGCAGGTCGCGATCCATCTGAAAACAGTATGACCACCTGCACCACCTGCATTGTAATACAAAAGGAAGATGAACCCCAATGAACTCAAGCTACAACCACCATCTCTTGACTATTTCTATCTCTTTGGGATCGCTTCCAGCGCACACCGAGCGCCAAGGGTAAAGGAACTACTACACAGCACAAAACCGCTTGAAAGACCAAAGCATTGTACATAATCCCATTCGAGTCCTTGAGCTTGTCCATGACGATGATCATGATTCCTCCGAGTAGCTGACTCGCGGCCCAGCAGACTGTACTGCTTACTTCGGGTCCGATTGGATGAGTTAGGTCGACGAGCAACTCGAGTCCGAGGGGAAGCAAACTGAATGACGCTGCGCCTAATATAGCGGATACGACATACGGTGCTATGATCGTGTCAGTGCGAGGGACGAATATGAACGCGATGTAAAATGCAGCGACGATGACGACTAGGCATTTGAGAGTTATGACGCGGTATTTCGGTCTGCGATCGAGTAGAGGAGAGACGATAGCTGAAGCTACAAGACCAGCGATGATCATCGCTGCGCCGAACAAGCCCGCTTGATCTTCTGAGAAACCGTATGGTTCGAAAATCTGATTCAGGATCGACGAAGTCGCTGTAAACGCCGCGACGTAAATGATGAATGGCCATGCGACCATATGGAACGATGGCGTAGAGAGCAATGTCATCACCGAAGGAATATCGAGAGACTGGTTTGTCTCGGTGTTGCTACATGGCGGAGAAGGCGGCGCGGCAGGGATGAATACTGTGGGCACAGCTATGATCGTTGTCTACACTCATTAGTCAACGTGTACATATTCACATAACTCACTATCACAGCTACCCATAGTACCATCGACGGCATCTTATCAGGCGACGTGGCCAGCAGAGGACCGATAAGTTGTCCAAGCTGAAGGTGAATCAACAATATGTACACGAATATTTATCATCAGATACTCACTGCCCCGCCTAGCGGGTTGGCCAGACTGGCCAGAGCCGTAGCGGTGATCCTGCCCCTTTCCGTGAACCAAATATGGCTATACCTGGTCGGCGCAGCAAGGACGAACGCTTCTGCGAACCCGCACAAGATCTGCGCTACTACAGCTACGGGGAAACCTTTGTGTCCTATTTTCGTTCCTGCGTACCGCATCCACGCGCTGACCAGTAGTAAACCTGCCGAAACAAGCATCGCTGTTTTAACGCCTTTATTAAGCACGTACATCGCGCATGGACTAGCAGCGACGAACGCGAATAGGTATCCTGTCGTGAGCCAATTGATAGTCGATTCCGACACGTCGAAATATTCTGCCGAGGTAGATGACACCGACGCGAACACGAGCCAGCACCATGATACTATGATGTTCAGCAGCGACAAGACGACGAGGCCGATGAAGCGCCGTTTATATAGTCTGTACGACGTGGTGGGGGAAACTAGGTCGGGCACGATGGGCGCATCTTGCGCAACTGCGGGAGAGAACGGAGCGTCGACGACAAGAAGCTTGTGATCGTCGTCCGCGATCACAACTGGCTCTTTGGTGATATCTGCAGTGACCGTGGGCAGTAGATGTCCACCTGCCTCATCTTGAAGATGTGCAGTGGCAGATTCGGCCATTGTCTATACGGTCATGCACGAGTCAACATGAGAGTGAATGGAAATAAATGTTGTGAAAGAGAGTTTGTGCATGCTCTGTTTGATGATCAGCATGGGCGGTTCTTTCCCTGAAAATGTAAGTGTAAATATCCGTTATTCCCGGGATTCCAGCCCATCTCGGTCCTTTTTGTCATTGCCGATGTCTGTCCTCGCTCATCGTCCAAGTCTAATGAAAGTACCATGACGAGTCAACGTCAAGACAAGCTGGTCGATCTTCAACATCAGACATGTTTGCTGGAATCACAGCTTTATCTTAGATATAGGATATAAAAGCCGGTGTGTCATTCAATTTACGAGACCATGAGAGCCCCACATTCCAATGTCACAAAGACACAGTTAGTAACCGGGGAATGAGGTCGGTATGACGTTGTTGACGACCACGTAGAGCTAGAGCTATATTTATATCTTTGTGCATTGTACTCGTATATATATATGCATGCTACCGTCAATCTATCATTCTGATTGCCTCCTGACAGAATCCTAGTACCGAAATCAAAATGGACCCTAGTATCCAACCTGCGCGCGAACCAAACTACTCTTTATACCAGAAAGAGCTGTTCAAGCTCTCGCAACAAGGTCTGACGCCGCCATTCAACACCCATCCCGACCTTCTGGAAGAGAAAGCTAAAGAAAAGCTGACGCAGGGAGGATGGCTGTATGCCGCTTGCAATGCTGGTCTAGGCTGGACTGACAAGGCGAATCGAGAAGGTAAGTCTTGAAATTGACTAGCACGCTGAAAATCATGCAGCATTCTACCATTGGAGGATCATCCCGCGCATGCTAGTCGATACCACTGCGCGAGATACTACGACAGAGCTGTTCGGCCACAAAATCAACGCGCCGATCTGCTTTGCCCCCATCGGCGTCAACAAGGTGTGTTATGCGCGTGCTTCGTGGATCCTCGATGTTCGCAGCTGACCAATCTATGCAACGACAGATCTATCATCCGGTATGTCATCTGACTCCATTCCATCGCAGATAATCTACAAGCTCACGTCGCTACAGAACGGCGAGCTGAACGCAGCCAAAGTCGCTGGAGAACTCAAACTACCTTATTGCTTATCTACGGCCGGCTCTCAACCGATCGAAGAGGTAGCAAGGGTGAACGGCGATGGACCTAGGTTCTTCCAGGTGAGCTCTGCTCTCCACTTTCAAGGTCTAGCTTATGTTCGATACAGCTCTATTGCCCTCATGACGAAGAGCTGGAAGACTCATTATTGAAGCGGGCATGGGTGAGGGCGCGACGACCGTAATAGAGTCGCACGACATCTGCTGACATCATCACAGGACAGCGGGTTTGACGTTTGGTATGTTGCATGTCACTACCAAGAACAGGCGCTGACCCATTACGCAGCATCTTCACTCTGGACACCTGGCAGCTTGCATGGTGGGTCACGAAGTGCAAATCTATCTGATATGTGACCAGGCGACACAACGATATCGCCGAGTCAAACTATGCCTTCTACCGAGGTATCGGCGCGGAAATAGGTCTCACCGACCCGGTCTTCCGCAAGCGACTCGCTGAACACAACCTTGATCCCGAGAAGCTCGAGGATATGCCGAAGATCGGCGAGCTCTGGATTGACCAAGTTTGGCACGGTGCGTGATCCTTACGGTGTGCAGCGCTGATGATGTATAGGCAAAGCATGGACATGGGAAAAGGTCCCTAGGTGAGTCCATATTGGTGGCAACGCTAAACGTTCAGACTGGTCAAGAAGTGGAAAGAGCTGTCCAATGGCCGACCATTCTTGCTCAAAGGTATACAGCATCCAGACGATGCTCGCAAAGCTATAGAAGCCGGATGCGACGGTGTGGTCTGTTCCAACCATGCTGGTAGGCAGGTCGACGGCGCAGTGGCCAGCTTGGACATGCTTCCAGAGGTGAGTGCCTTGCTGTACGCGTCAGCTGACAAGCCAAGATTGTTGAAGGTAGGCTTTCCTGTCATTAGCCGGTCTGACGAGTCGCAGCTGTCGGAGACAAGGGGACAGTCTTGTTCGACTCTGGCATCAGAACCGCAGCGGATGTCTTCAAGGTGGGCGAAGAAAAGGCAATTCAAGCTGATAAACAGGCCCTGGCATTAGGGGCCAAAGCAGTCTTGGTTGGACGTTTATATGGTGAGTGACAACGCGTCGAGAGGGCGCTGAAGGATTAGTCTTCGGTATGGGTATCGCCGGTGAGAACGGTGTACGACACGTCATGAAATCGCTCCTGTCCGAATTCGACATTCTGATGAACTGCGCGGGAGTGAGCAATGTACGAGAGATCAAAAAGTCGCATCTGAGTGAGTGGGCATCAGGCTGTTGGCTGATGGGCTAATGCAGATGCTGACTGCGAGTATAGGGTATGTCGAGAGTATTGGGGCTATATAGAAATGGTAGTACGACCATGAAGTGGAGCATCATCGTTATGCAAGCAGTGACATCGTTAAGGGTATATGTTGTAAATGGCCCAATTCTAATCGTTCCCGTATCCTACCCTGTATGACAAGCTTGTTCTTATATCCCTCTTGACTGTGCATATTATCATACTTCCAAGTACCGTCGCGTCATGACGTCAAAGGGCGATCATCCGAGAACCCTCGAAAAGTTTACGAGTCCATAAGCCGAACGCGCTCGTCTCAGCAAGCAGTCTGCCTAGACGCGCAGGCAGATCTTAGTAATTCTACAGGGATCCGGCAGTGATCGCAGTCAAACCTAGACGTCGTCATGGCTATGGGGGTCGAGGCTTTTTCGACTGCTCCAGGCTCACTGCTGAAAAAAAGGTCTTAACAGTCAGTACTAGTAGTACAGACAGAGTAGTATGACAACGCACCCCGCTCTTCTCTTCCACTTTCCTCCACACTCATACACCAAGAAAGTCTACGAGTAATACCAAAAATGCTGTCTTTCGCCCTCGCCGCCGCTCTCGCAGCCCAAGTCGCCGTCGCATCGGTCCAAACTCTCACTAGCGCAAGTGGAGACTGTCTCCAAGCGTCTGGTACCCCCGCCAGCGGCTCGGCCGTCATCCTCGGATCATGCAGTTCTAGTAATGCTGAAACGACGTCGACCGGCCAGCAATGGGTGAGTACCTGGTATAACTAGAGTAAAGCTCGCGCTATGACTTTAGCGCTAACGTGATGGTGATCAGATCATCTCATCCGGCAATAACACCGGTGGTGTGCAACTCTACGGCACCTCGTACTGCCTCGACGCGCAGACGAACCCCACCGCAGGCAGATCAATGATGTGAGTCCGACGACACGCTCCTCGCCGTTGTACGTGACCTGACGCTGATTCAATGGCTTGATTTGTGCAGCATCGCCGACTGCAACGAGTCCGGCTCGCAGATATGGTGGTTGACCGGTGACGACCGAATGTGAGTGATATGATCCACTCCGCGTTATCCTATGATCATTTACTAACGTATTCGCAGTGCTATCACAGGCGGAACCCAGTGTCTTGAGGCTAACGGAACTATCGCCGAGACCGAGGTGAGTTCAACATCGGTCCAGAAGTGAGACACAGCGCTAATTCATGAGTCACTCTATAGACTTGCGGCCCAGGCATCACTGAGCAGGCGTGGAACGCTACTTACCTCTTCGATGAGAGTTCTTCCAACTCGACGTCGTCCAACTCGACTTCATCCAACTCGACTTCTACCGGATCGTCTTCCAACTCGACATCGTCTTCTAACTCGACTTCGTCTACTGGATCGTCTTCGTCCAACTCGACCTCCTCCTCTGTCCCTACTAACTCGACGTCGTCTTCCAACTCCACCGCAGCGGGTAGCACCTCCTCTGCCAACGCTACTTCTTCTTCCGTCGCCAACGCTACCAGCGCCGCTTCAGGAAACTCAACTGGTAAGTCGATGCTAAATTCCACCATGACGTAAGCTTATGCTCCTTCTTCACAGGCGTCGTCGCTTCCGCCACGTCATCTGTAGCCAACGCCACTTCTGCCGTCGGCTCATCAGCCAACACTACTGCTGTCGCTGGCTCAGCCACTTCGGCAGCAACGTCCGTTGCATCAGGCGCTTCCTCAGTCGCGTCAGACGCTACCTCGGGCGCTGCTTCAGTAACCAGCGCTGTAGGCTCTGCCGTTACATCGGCCGCATCATCCGCTACTTCTGCTGCCAGCTCGGCCGGATTTGTCCAAATCACATTGCCGTCCCTGATGGCGCTGTTCACTCTCGCGTTGGGAGTTGCCTGTTTGCTGTAAGGGAGTCTGCCAGTTGAGCTGAGGAATGAGTAAAGGAAATCAAAACCGAGAAAGATTATAATATCATACATGAGAGCTTGGAAGAAGAAACATATATTACCAGCATGCGAATATCATTATAAATGTCGATTCCTACGTTCCGAGGCATCCTTTAGTCCTTCTACTGTCTAAAGTCTATTTAATCTACGTCTGTCGCGTCTGGTACGCCTGGTATAGAGTCTCCTATCCGGCACTCCACTCTGACATCTCCGCGCGATACAGCTGACAGCATGGCTTTCAACTGAATGACGAATGCTTCAAACACTCCCGCAGGTAGCGATCCACACTTTGAGCTTATTGCTACAGCGCACGAGCCGCCGCGAGCGCTGACAATCTGCAAGCCATTTGTTAGCTAAAGCGAATTCAGTGAATCTAGCTGAGAGAGGCTACGTACGCTGACGACAATCGCGCCTCCCACAGCCGAAGCGCTTTGTTGAAAGTACACTTCTTGCACTTGACCGGCAAGTTTCCCTTCTATCGGTACTTCCATCCGCCCCACGTTGGACACTGCTAGAGCTAGCTTGTGTGGACCTGAGGGATCGTGAATGAGATTATCGAGATAGCTTTCCCATCCTGATTCGCCGTTTGAATCTTGCTTGTCGATCAAACTGAATTTACCTAGCGTTTTCCTCGCCGCGACTTTAGTCTCCGGTGCTCGAAGGGTAGCAGAGAGAGCACGAGCGGTGTCCCAGAATGGCGTTGAGCGGTTGATTGTATAGTTTACATAGTGAAATGTGACGTAGTTGCCAGTAGAGCGCGGATGACCTAGTTCCTCTTTGCGTTCAGATATGGGGACACTGTTAAGGAAGC
Organism: Cryptococcus sp. GC_Crypt_6; assembly: GCA_026538315.1. Lineage (NCBI taxonomy): Eukaryota > Fungi > Basidiomycota > Tremellomycetes > Tremellales > Cryptococcaceae > Cryptococcus > Cryptococcus sp. GC_Crypt_6. Next base: position 274,603 of record JALPBY010000010.1, read on the forward strand.
TCAAAGCGTCGGAAGATGCGGTAGCGCGGTAGAGAGCGGCGAGACTCGCTAGATGTATGACGGGGTGAACAGTCGGGATGTTATTGTTCTTGCCTATCGAAAGCAGACCCGCGAGCTCGGATTGGGGTAGCTCGAAATGATCGAATTGCTGAGCGGCAGTGAGCGAATTGTAATTTGGGTCAAGCTTGAGCGGGAATCGTGTAGGTGCGAAAGGGTTGTAACGTTGAACAACCGCGCGCAGGCTGTCCAAATAGGACGGTCGGTCTGCATCTGCGTCAGGGGTGAGGTCGATCGAATCATCCAAACGACCTGGAAGTTCAGCTGGTTGAGCAGGTACGGTAGTGCCGGAGAGCAGGCCGAGTAAATCGGTGAAGAGGTTTCTCGCTCCTACACCATCGCAAAGAATGTGGTCTATGAGTAGTATCAGGCGATCGCGGGCGTTGCTGTCCTGCGGTGCTTGATGCAGCTGCAACTCCCACAGCGGGCCAGTGGAGGCGTCGAATTGAGTGCCACGCTCGATGCCGCTATCCACGAGTTTCGTCAAGTCGGTAGAGGGATCAAGGTCAATGACTTTTACCAAGTCGTCCTGACGTATGTTCTCAGCTGAGCGATACGCAGGACGGGTGCTCAGTCGTCCCTCGACAGTGCACAGTAGTATAGGGTAGATCTCGCAAAGCTGTTGCACGGCCCTTTTCAACGCGTCCTCCGAGATCAAGCCAGAAGGCAAGGAAGCGTGATAGACGACTGTGATGGGCGTACGAGCGTTGTTTCGAGCGAGTGACCAGCGCTCGGAGAGACCTATTTCCATCAGCTCGACATTGGCTGTAGCGCACTCACCAAGCAGCGGTGTATCTCGAGCCATTTTTATATTCCTATAACATACGCTGTAAAAGGAAAATGAGCAACATAACAAATTCACATGGCATAAAAGTCAATAGCGACTCGAAATGCAGGCGCGGGTCGGACCGATCAGTCACGTGTGAATTGATAGATAGATACAGATTGTATGGGACTGAACTCTATCTACACAGATCTATTATACAGTTAATGACACTCGTTTCCATCTCCTATGCCATCTGGGCGTCCTTGGACACGTCATAGTCCATGATAGAACCGCTCCTGAGATATCCATTCGTCCCCGCGAATTTGAAGTAACTCTTCATGATGGATCGCTTCAACCACCATCCCCAGGCTGACTCTGTCGGACCTCTTGTTGACTCTGCTCTCTCGGTAAACATGCGTATCGTCGAGACACGCTGTTTGCGGACTCTCTCAAAGTGCGCAAAAACGCTGGGAAGGCCACGCTGCATCGCCACGGGTGATGAGAGCAGTAACGCCATAAGACCCACGTCCTCCATTCCTTGGGCAGCGCCTTGACCCGCACTAGGTGGAATAGCGTGAGCTGCATCTCCCAGGATACAACATCGGTCGGTATGCCAAGTTGGAATGTCTGGTATAGAGTATGGAGCCCAGAAGCGTATGTTCTTTGCGTCCAGAGAATCGACCATCCCGCGTATTGACTTGATTGGTAGATTTGCGAATTGTTTTTTGACGTCTTGTACCGCTTCACCTGATTCACTGTACGCTAGCCAATCTTTTCGTTCGCGTTCCGGCGTGATGACTGTTGTCGCCCATCCGATTTGAGTCACGTCTTGGTCCATGGGGAACATGAGAATAGTGCCTGCTTTGGTATACAGGAAAGAGGGGAAAGGGAAGTCGGCAGGTAGATCTAAAGACGATCGTGGTACGATACTGCCCACGGATACAGCGCCGGCATAGATCGTAGCTGGGGAATCATCACCGAGGATATGTTGTCGGACTTTGGAGCCGATGCCGTCTGCGCCAATGACGATGTCGCCTGTCACAGGTGTAAACGACGACCACAATTGGCTTTGATTATCCGACTCACCATCTGCGCTAGTGCCATCCTCGAAATGGACCTTGACGCCATCCTTGCTCTCGTCAATACTACTAAGCTTTTTCCCCCATTGCACATCTATCCAATCCGGAAACTCCTTACAGACATCGAGCAGCGCTTGGTGCAGCTGAGGTCGAAAGAGAGATAATGCCCGGTAATTTCCCTGTGGATCGCTTAGTCTCGCACCGCCCACTTTCGTCAGGTCTGTAGCATCATGTGTAAAGACGTTTATGGCGTCGAAAGAATATCCTTTAGGTCGAATCACTTGTTCCACTCCAACAATCTTGTCGAGAACTGTGACAGCGTTCGGCGCCAGCATGATGATGCCACCAATATCATCTATGGTAGGTCGTCTTTCGAATATGGTTGAGCGGATAGACCGGCGTGCGAGGGCGATAGCTAGAGCAGGACCGGTTAGACCGGCACCCATGATGAGGACATGCATGGTGGGTGTGCGTGTAAATGATAAGTGATAGGTGATGAGTGATAAGTATTGATGTATTCACGGCGTCTCACATGTTCACGATCAGATGCATTATATATACATCTTGTCGATAGAGTAACATGCATCAAAGTGACACATCGAGAAACGATGGACGGTGCAAAGGTCAATCGCGGTCATGCCAGACCATGCCCGCTGATCAACTTTTGATCATTACGTTAACTTTCCGTTGTATGAATGAATCATCAATCACCCGGCATACTATCGATGTCCATGTTTTGTAAGAGACCGAGTTACGACAGCGGTGTTCACTTGGACCTGACCGCAATGGTGATCGAAGACGATACATCAGGTCTAGATAGTCGACAGCAAGGTTGATTAGTGTCATCATCGAGTGTGGTATTGGATATCTGGACAGGGAGGTCGAAAGAACTCCGTCAGAGTACAGTATGCGCTGCACCACAGTACACCCTGATCTTGAGGATGCTTCGAACCGGCCACTTTCTAACCGGACATTGCATACTTTTAACAGACGAGCGAGCTTGTCTACCTTGATAGCTCATATCAAAGCAGTAGCTGGTGCTCATGACGATCTGATCACGAACACGCTTTTCGAACATATTTCCACGCGAGACTGAATCCGCTTCAGTACGGCCGGTGAAGGTCCCGAAAGAATGGGACTAGACGGACCAGTACACATATCACACCCTCACTCGTTGACGATGTCCACACCGCAGTTGTAGATCCACTGTACAAGTCCGTCCCAAGTGTGACCCCCTCACAAGGATGTATGAATGGATGAGACATGACCTCGTGTAGATGTTCAGGCTACCAAATCGCCAATTCGGCTCATCTCCTCAGGGACAGGTGACATATGCCATCTGATAAGCTATGGTGCGTCCGATGGGACGTCTACCGGTATTCTGTATTTATTTTCGGTACTCGAGTAATCCTTTCTTCGTTGAAGGTGTATGCTTCAACTGCATGTATAAAAGTCAACATGTTCAACAACATGGTGAGTGCAACTCTCCTGCGCCCCAAAACACAACAACTCCTCCTTCCCCAAAATGCGCATGTTTCTGTTGACACTTTACCTGGCTTGCCTGTTTGGCTTCGCTTCTGCTGCAGCCATAGGCTCAACCAATGCCGAACTTCTTTCTAGAGGAGCGCCGCTCAAGCGTCCAGCACGACTGTTCGACCCTTCAAAGACACACAGTGCGTACCTTTGTCCACAAGCAGATGCGACGAAATACTCACACCATACACTACAGCGCTCGTTGCTAGAGCTTCCTCTTCGCCCACAACGACGACTACGGCTACCGCCTTGGCGGCTGTCATAGAGCCATTCTCTCTTGAGAGAAAAAGGGATTCCACAATCGCCGAAAGGGATGCAACGACCTACCTCTACTTCGACTCCAGCCACGGCGAGGTTATAGCTGTACGTGCTTGAGATCCGAACGTTCGCTGACGAACAGAGCTCGACGGAGTCCAGTTCTTACGTGTTCAACGATCCGTCTGTGAGCAACGATACAATACAAGCTGTTGTGCCCGGCGGAACCTCCAATGGTAGAACATATGCAACATCGTACGCTTACATCGGAGCCTATACGGCCGGAAATAATAACAAGGGCCCAACGACTACCGCGGGGTGAGTCTGAGTTTGGTTTTCACGGCGGCGCGCTGATCATGGGCCGATAGTTATATTCTGCTCTCTGGGTTCAGTGCCAATGTCGACGCATCCTATGCCCAAACGAACATATGGAGCTATCCTGCTGTGGGAGAGGCGGCTTCTCTCGTCTGGACGGATACAACAACCGGTAACGTCATCTCTCTCAACTCATACCTTGGCAGCGATTCGCAAATCTATGGCGCCTACGACGCGGCGTTGATCACAGCTTCGGGTGTAACAGTAACGGAGAGTGATCGTGTGACCATGACATTCACCGCATAAGTTGCACGGTAGCGCTACGTGTTAAAGAGTCGTATTCCCATACCCGCACAAATACTTTCTACATATTCTTTTGGGTCATGCAAGCGATTTCATCACTGGGACTCGAAGTTGTTCGCTGTTAACGTATTTACTCAATATCGCTTATCGAGGCGTTCAAGCCAACAGCGCGACGAGTCGATGCGCGCATGTCTTCTGTGAAAAGGTCTTCATCCACAAAATCTCGCTGCTCGTGTATATCAGATTAAAGACCTCATATCTCTGCTTCACCCTCATTCGTCCTCGGCTATCTTCAGCACCACTCGTCCTCGCATCGCATCTTTCTCAAGTTCTTCATACACCTGGGGGAGGTCTTGCCATAGTCTAACAGTGATAGTGGGCTTCACCTTTCCAGTTCTTGTGAGTTCTACCACTTCCATCGTGTCCTTGAGGGTACCGACGAGACTGCCGTCAATGCGTAAGCCCTTGATGACAATTGTGCCTATAGATATTCCAAGTTGCGGAGTGCCAGGCGGAATGCCGTCACACGCCAGTGTGCCTCTAATACGAAGCATTTCGGCAGCGTGAGCATATGCTTGAGGATTGCCCGCTTTACAGACTACGCCATGAGCTCCGCCATCGGTGATACGGTGGACTTCATCGACAGTGGAAGAGACCTCCTTGAAGTCGATAAATTCATCGGCACCTAGAGATAAGCAGTAGCCACGCTTCTGCTTGCCGCCATCGATAGCGATGACTCGTGCGCCAATGACCTTGGCATATCCGGAAGAACCGTGAGATCATCTTCATCCAACGCGATATATGCTTGGAAAGCGCCATCTTCGTGATGCAGGTGATTGGTCATTCCACCGATACAGTGTTGCTCTTGGCCGGCGAGACAAAACCCGCAACGTCGGCAAACCCGGCTGATGAAGCGAATCCCGACATAACTTCCCATGGAACATCTCCCTTGACGCTTTCGCCAACCGCGATCACACGCCCGACTCCTTCGTGACCGCCATTATGAGGGAGTTTGATGTTGGTAATGTTCTTACCGTAGCGCCTGCAGCAGTGCCCTTCATTGTGTGAAGATCTTGAAGTATCAGCGGGAGATTACAGGAGTTGCAGCTTACCACTCTGACAGACACCGGTGTACCGCACTTTGGCCAAGACCTCGTTGTAGCCGAGCTTTGGCGTTGGGTAATCGTGGAGGAATTCCACAGGACCATTTTGCTCTCTGACAACGGCAACCGCTGAGAGGAAGGGTAGGTAGCATAGCGCGCAGCCTGCGTCGGACACTTGCCCATTGAGGGGACAATTGACGGAATGCGACGCAGAGCTCGCAAATTTATCATCAGGACCGGGCGACTCCTGCGCGCTATCATCATGATCGGGGATTCTGAGCACGATGATGGATACAGTCATGAGCGTATCCCAACATCACCAGCGTATCGTAGCATAGGTATATCGGGAAGTTTTGCGTGTCTACAGCTTCCTTTGGGGCATCCGGTTACTTTCACAAGCGTCTGATCCTGTGATCACACTAAGAACACAGGTAAATCAACACAGGTACCAATTATGCATTCTAAGCCGTCTTGTCTACTGAACTTTACATGGTAAACGGTATCAAGACGCCTTATTCCACCATGGCTCCGTCATGTAATCCCCCAACTCATCCAAGGCGTCAGTTTCCATGTGCTTTGCCCCTTCCTCTGATGCTGAAGAGCGGAATCTGTCCGCGAGATACGCTTGTTCCGAAGCCAGATTCATCGTTTGACCGCATGTCCTCATTGCCGAAACAATGATTTCTATATCCGCCTCGATAGGCGCCGCACTTCGGAGATCATTGAGTGTTTGCAATCGCTTGACTTCGCGAATCAGGGACCTAAGTATGAACCACCAGCTGCGTAGTCGCATTGGGGTTTTGCGTCAGCTAGCTGCAGTGTGTCCATTCTTCGTAAGATGCTAGACATACGTCATGATGGTGAACGCGTCCATTTCCGAACCCATGGAGAGGTCTGCTGCTCGGCTCACGACGCACACCATCCTTCTGGCGCATATGACGGCCAAAGGGTTTGGCGAGGTGAAAGAATTGTTATCCAGAAGCGCCATCCATGAACAGCCAATGCTAAAATGCTGCCAATGTCCCGTCAACAACACAAACAGGGTGATTAATGAAAAGACTGACCAAGCTGTACATGTCTTTTGTCGAGGTCTCCAACCATTTTGGTGCCTCTCCATCCCAAGAATACCACTCCGTTCTGAAATTTGGTGATAAGTCACCCTCCAACCTCTCCAGAGCTCGCTTGATCTCTTCATACGCCTTGGGCGTCCGAATTTGTGCTGTTCGCATCCATCCTCTGTCCCGGCCAGCCGTTCCACGTGGAGTTTGATTCATTGTTTCGGAACCCCGAGATGCCCCTCGGTTCCGGTCAGACGGCAGAGATCGGTCTCCATGCGCCGGTGAAGGCTGACCACTGAGGTCAGAAGGGGTCGAATTTTGCGAGCTTTTTCGCACCCGCTCCTCCCATCCTTCTTCTGGGTCGAGGTGAATCAGATTGGTGGCTCGAGCGAGTATGGCTAAGCTCCTCATCAAGCATATGAAGTAGGTCGAAGGCGCATGAGGCGATAGAGCCGGCGGAGATTTGGGTGCCCAGATTGACGGAATGCTTTGATCATCGGCTGTGGTTGTCAGACCCAACTCGTACTCGTGCATTGGTCTGGGGAAAGGTGTGGAAATGACCTCGTCCGGCAAGGAACATGGCCACACCGACGACAATGCACCAGCCCTATCCGCGAGGTAGATGGTCCAGCTGCAACAGGTTATTAGGATCGCAACTTGTCAAAGGGCACTACTGAGACGACTGACAAAGCCCAGATACGTTCACCTAGCTCGATGGCATCTTGCGGTGGCCCAATGATCCATACCGGTCTCCACATTAACGCGACCGGCTCACTGCCGGCCTCCCGCTCCAACCACTCGAGCTGAAACTCAGAAGAAGGGATTTTGTGCAATCCGCACGAGATGCCCAGACTATTTCGCGGTCAGCGAACGTCGGCGCTTGTGTGTCGGCGCTACCCACCGAGAGGCTCTGCCGGTCATCATCCAACCTTCGTGGAATCTTCCCGCACTGTAGAAGTACACGGCTACCAAGGTGCATGCTCGAACAACGTCAAGACATCTATCGAGCTTGGCTTGACCCTCATCTATATGCCTCAGGGCGATGGACAAGAAGTGATTCTCGAGGGCGCGAATGGAGGGATGCGACGAGGTCCTGCAAGCGATGAGGTACATGGAGTGGAGAAGCGACGGATGCGGGCGTCTAGATGGGGAGAGGGTGAGCCTGAAACCAAGTTAGCGAAAACAGGTCGCGCAGATCCCAGTCGACTGACCTCATATAAAATCGAGGTACATGGAAACCGCGTCCAACGAGTTGCATCTTGCTGAAGAACAGATTAAGGCTGCAGAAACCTCCCAGTCAATTTACAGAATCATGTCATCACTCATTCATGGTCCTCACAGGTGCTCCCTAGCAGTCTTTGGCAGGTCGGCTGGGTCGAACCATCCTCCCACCAGTTCTTTGTCACCTACCGGTTCGTCTGCAGGAACACTGTTTGAGGAATTGAGCGAGCAGCTGGGGTCCTTGGGCAGAGCCAAGCCAGTCATATCGGTAAGACACCCCGGATCACGGGTCGACTCGGTGTAGGTTGATCCTGGTGGTTGCATCGAGTTCATATCACCATATATTCGACTACTCGTCGGCCTAGGACCAGGCGCAAGTCTCGGTATGTCATAGAGGTATGGGCTTAGCGAGTCGAATAGATTGAGAGTGGAGTCAGTGGGTCGTGATGGTGCTGACTGAATTGCTGATTGGATCGCAGTGGGGGATGAGGTACTCATGGACTGAGGGAAAGTTGAGTTTGTAGTAAACCATTCCATCATAAGCCGATCAGCTTCGAGAGTAGCGGAGTCATCGTCGCGGTTGTTCGGTACAGCACTTGTATTGAACCATGCTGTCATATCCAGTGATTCGCCGTCAGCATTGGTGGGAGTGTCGGTATTTGAGAGGATGTACACATCGTTTGCGTTTCGTTGCGGATGAATGAGTGATGCCGGAACGTCGACAGGCCCCCGCGGCGGTAAGTCAGGATGACTTTGTTGAAAGCTCGGTTGGAGGACCGTGTTATATCCTGGATTGTCTATCAAGTCGGGTGGTTGCGATGAGGTGTGAAGTGGTGCAGCTGAACCGCCTTCGCAGACTGATTGGGATCCCGACTTCAACAGACTCTCCATCTCGGCAAGTTTTGCTTCAAGCTGTTTGACGCGCGACACCGGTCTCCCCGTATCATATATGCATTCTCGCTTGAGCTTTCGGCATTGGGCACTGGTAGAGTGAGTGCTTAGCCTTCATGATGAAGATAGATGTATCAGACCTACCAAAAAGGTTTCTCGGCCGTACATCTTCTCCTCCGTTTTCGACAGTATTGACAAGCGTCCCCCTTCTTGAGTGATGTCACTTGGTTGCCCGATGTCTCGTCGTCCCTTCCTGTAACTTCACTTGATGTGACGCCTGGAACATCGAGATTCGTGTTCGTGTCGTATCTCGGCATCCTTCCTGAGGACATTCACTGTTGAGCCAACGATCAGTCACTTCGATGACTTCAATGTGCCAGTTTGCGATGTGCGATGTAATTGGCCGATCTCCGGCGAACAGGCTAGACAGACCTGGAGGACGTATAGCTTCGACGGGTTTACGTGCAGTAATACATGCGAACTGGTGAACGTGTTGTCGCGGCTAATTATCGTAGAGAGATAACATAGTGAGTGATACAGCGTGCACAGCATGCATCAACGGCGATCACGTGTATCACATCTCCAAGGCACCGCATAAGTCATCACATTGTCACCGCTTTCACGTTCGGCATGGACACTAAAACAACAATCATGCCTAGGCAGAGCTCTGACAGCTTCATTTCTTCCTATGACAGTCGCTCTCGCTGTTTGAAAGTATGCTTGCATGAACCCGGGCAGTGTATAATAGTGGTGATCCGTGCAGCTCGATAGCTGCATGATGAAGCTCCATAACAAACGTCAGAACGCGATACCGCTCGCACGACACGGGATTGCAACAACACTCAGCCGACATAGCAGCGTTACTTACCGTAAGGGTGAGGGCATCCCCGCTCGAGCACGTTGGTCGGATCTGTTTCGCTTTGACTGCATTGGACTTCTCGAGTCAGTTTGGTCCTCCAACGCTTCATGCCCCGCAGTGGTCACTCTACCACGTGGCACTAGCGGCGGTGTAGTAATGCCGCCTTAGGCGGTGGTCGGGCATTCCATAGCACCACATCACCAATCAAACAAATGAGACCAATGCATCGCGCAACGGCTTTATAAGCATGTATTCCACTGAAAGTGAAGCAGTCATGCCCTTCTGCATCTCAAATTAACACGATGCACATCAATCTGCCGAATCCTTTGCTGGTACGAGAGATTGGTGGTGCTGTGCTGCTAGTATGTGGCGCCATCCTGTTGGGCCTCGCTGTCCATGCGGAACATGTAGTAAGTTGAGCCAACAACGTCGCCTGGATGTATACCGGTTCATCTTCTGACGGCGGAACAGAGCAAGTCAGTGCAGATCAAGTCTTCGTCATTCGTGTTCAACATCGTCACAGGCGCATGGATAGTTCTCGTTGAGCTCGTACTAGCAGCATGTCGTCGTCTCTTCTCAAGAGTGGCGATCGCCTTGGAGCTAGTGATCTTGTTGATCTCCGCGATCCTGTTGCTCGGTGAGCCATTAGACTCACCTGAGGCGGCTGAGCTGAAAATTCATAGTGTCAGGGGATCTCATGTCTCAAAGCCCATCAGTTTGCAGTCAACTTGGCAACTTGTCGGCTGTCCCGTCTTTCGAGAATGACGATGAGGCTTCGCTGAGTATGTAACATGTCTGACGTCTGCTGGAGAACGCTGGACTGATAAGATCGCCCCCACAAAAGAAGCCGCGCATGCCGTCCTTGCCAGCTTTTGCTCGGAACTGCAGGCCGAATACGCTTTCATCTGGATAGCATTCACGACAACTTTGCTACTTATGGGATATATACTTGTCGATGCGTTCATAAAGCGATCCAGGGGGGAATCAAGGGTTGGTGTCGTTCTTCGGATGCGTTCTGGGTAGCTTGCTTACGCTGTCCCTTTACAGGTATGGCTGATAAGTCTTCGTCATTTGGGCCTTTCCGATCCTACGAAGGAACGCTCGAGCGCTGGAACGGAGGACGGACGCCTCGGCCGTTGGCGTAAGGATGGGAAGTAACCTACCGTACATTGACCCACATCGCGACATCGTGGAACGAGTCATTCGAATGTTCTAACTTGTCAGGTCACCGCTTGCTGGTCACGTTGTCCGGTTATTAGTGGTAAATCTCAGTCTGAGATGGTGTCTTCGTAGTACATTGCATGAAGCAGGCGATGCAGATGAATCCAACGGTTGCATCGCATAAAAGAAAGGTGTTCTGAGCATAGGGATATTGAAACAAGACCATTCCGTATCATTTTGCCACAATCCGTGTTCGTTACGCCATGAGACCCAATTTATCTAGACACAACGTACACCATTTACAACACAAGGAGCGGATCAACCGCTCGTTAACGAGGGTGTTACAGGATTTCTTCTCCGCCCGCAGATATCCCTAACCCGCTCTCGACTGCGAGTCGTCTGAATCGACCGTCCGCTCTCGCAAGCAAGGCTTGAGGAGGCCCAATCTCGACTATGGTACCAGCTTCCATCACCACGATCACGTCATAATCGACGATAGTGGAAATGCGGTGTGCAATCGTCAACACTGTGCAGTCGGTGAAAGCCTCTCGGATAGTATCTTGTATGGCAGCGTCCGTGCGGGCGTCAATGGAAGATGTGGCCTCTGCACTGATCAGCCAATATAGTGAGAGTATGACTCACCATCCAGTGCCAAAATCTTCCGCTGACGCAGGATAGCCCGAGCGAGGGCCAATAGCTGCCTTTGACCCCGAGAAAACAAAGCGCCATCACCCTCAATGAGCTCATCTAGCTTGTTCGGGAATGACTCGACGTAGATTTTGAGCTTCATTGTCAGCCAGCCGTGTTGCCAATGTTTGCTCACCTGACTGCTTTCCAAAGCCGACCAAATGTCCGAGTCTGGACATAGACCTTCAGGATCCAAGTTTTCTCTGAGCGACACCTCCAGCAGGAGTGGGTCTGCAACGTCAGCCTAAGCGGACTTGACTGATTCACCTTGGGGCACGATGCTCATGGCGCTGCGATACTCTGACAACCCGATATGCTGGATGTTTTCTCCATCCATGAAAATGCCGTTTCCTTTATCGTTCTCGCAGTCTATCAAGCGCCACAAGGCTCCCAGGAGAGTGCTTTTGCCGGACCCACTCCTGCCACAGATCCCGACTCGTTGACCAGGTTTTACGATGAAATTGACATCGCGGAGAGCGGGAGGTAGAGTCGGCTTATAGCGCGCCGTTACGTGCGAGAAGCGAATACCACCGGACGGACTCCAAGACTCATCGCCCTTTCCGGTGAGCTTGGGCGTTGAGCTGGTACCGAGGGAGGCTTCTTGCTGAGGCAATTCGATGTATTCCTGTATCCTCTCAACTGATGTGATAGACATTTCGACCTCTGCGAAAGATCAGTCAATGCTATTGTCTAACCAAATCCCACCTGTCCATTGTATGACCGCATGTCCTAGAAACAAATTCAACGCAGCTGCTCCAGTCAAAGCCGCTGCGAGGATGCCAGATGACACGGAATGCCTGTTCACAACAGCAATGGTGACTAGGAGAGTGTTGACGAAAGCGACTGGGGGCTATTCAGCGCTGTTACACCGGGACGAAACTTACTGCAAAGGTTGAGGGCTAGCTCCAGCCATCTTTGAATCACCAAAAGTAGCCCTGTTCGAATCAGCTCTGAGATTGGGTTTCAAAAGCTCACATGCTGGGTGTTGCGAAGCGGTCGCTCTGGCAGTCATCATCGCCCGACATGTCTCATCGGCATGCATCGCACGAATCGTACGCAGACCATCGGGTTCGACACTGACAATGAGCTCGTGACAACCAAATATTACTTACGTTTCTGAGAACAAGGTATATATCCTGACGTAAGCGTCGGTACATACAGGTTGACTCACGGTGACTTTGACGTCAGATCTAAACGCCTCAGCTCTCGTGCAGCTCGAACGTAGAACCGCTGCAGCAGAACCATGGTTACGAGTACGACTGCTAAGACCGCCGCCATCTAGCCTCTTCAGCGTAGCCGCCTACTTCCACTCACATATGGCGCGGCAACAACGATCAAAATCATCGACCCGACTATCTGCGTTGCGGCGAACATGAAGTTGAGTGCCGAATTGGGGAGTTTCATGTCGACTGTCATCAGCACACGCTACTGTCAGAAACTCACTGATGTTCAGGTCAGAATTAAAGCGATTGATTATTTGTCCACTGGGTCTGGATTCGAAGTAATCGAGTGCTGTCCTGCATAACTATGTCAGATCGGTCAGTGGACGGGGTACCCACTGCAAAAGGCCAGCCAGCATCCATTCGTGCAGCCGCCTGCTAGCCTGAGGATGAGCGACCATAAAGGCGTTAAGTATCCCTGCGGCGAAGGCGAACAGATAGCCGATTTGTAGACCAGCGTACCCTCCCAGAAACTGCCCATACCGAGTCTTGCTGGACCCCGCCAGTGTAGTCGTCCATGCCTGGAGATAGACGCTAATCGCAGTTTCGACCGCTGCAAAGACAACGGTGAAGAAGATCCCTCGCAGAGCTTAGCTTTAACCATACTGTTGTGGCACTTACAGATGAACGCGTTGGTTCCACCCATAGACTTGAGGTAAAGCCTATAGGTACTCCACGCGACACTACCTTTCCTGCCTTCTCCTGGACCACTTTTATCGCTTGCACCGTCATTTGATACCTCATCGCGGGATTCCACCGGCTCGTCGGCTTCTTTTGCGTTTGCCTTGCCTTTGATTCCCGCCGCAAAATCGCGGACCAGCCGAGCCATAGCCCCGTCTCCAATGTTGCTCAAATTCGAATACGTGCCTTGTTCCACAATCTCGCCTGCTGCGAGCACTGTGATATATGAAGCTTGAGAAACGCGATGGATTTGGTTTGTTGACATGATAACACATCGATCGGCAAGAAGACCGTTCGCCCCAAAAAGAGCAGTGAAGACTTTGCTTTCGGTGTCAACGTCAAGGGCAGAAAGAACGTCATCGAGGATGTAAGTATCGAATTTGCCATATACTGCACGAGCAAGTGCGACTCTGTAGATTAGCACGAGCTTTCGCTACGCTTGCTCACCGTTGTTTTTGGCCCCCTGAAAGCTTGCTGACCGAACACCTGTCTCCTTCTGAAATTGTTGCCAGGTCGATATCCAGGCCGACAGAATTCACCACTGTCCAATACCATTTCGCTTCGTAAGGATGCATAAAAGTAATGTTCTCCTTAATCGAGTTGTTTGTCCGCAACCACGGGTCTTGCGAGCAGAAACCTACAGTGCCAAGTCGAACGTCCGAAGTGCCACTGGTTAAGTCGACGTCACCAAGAAGAGATTGGAGAAGCGTACTTTTCCCCTACTATATCGCTTAGCAAGATTTGTCAATCGTAATGAAGGGAATATCTTACACATCCGACTTTGCCGATCAGCATCCACAGTCTAGGCTTCACCAACTCCACGTTGAGTCCGGTCATCAACTGAACGTCGTTCTTCTTGATACCAAGACTGACATCCTTCAGAGATATCCTCTGATTGATTACGTCGCCATCATGGGCAGTGTGCTCCAGCACCGATTTCTCGTCCAATAACAAAAAAGCTTCAATCCTCTTCACGCTCGCCCACGCACTGACAATATTCCCCAAATTCTGCCCCAACATGAGAAGCGGGTCCGATAACAAGGTGATAGTGCTGGTGATTGTGAAGATTTTGGCAGTAGTAACGCCGCTGCCCCCTTCAGCCGAAAAGAGAGACACCACAGTGTAGACGATGATGGTGACAAGACAAAGAAAGTTGCCCAGCCAATTTGTCGCGATGGACACTTTGAGGATTTCTTTTATCCAGGTTATCAGAGCGAGAACCTCAGTTTCGCGCAGTGTACAAGCGCGAGCGTGTACAACAGGTTCGTAGGCGGAAAGCTTTAGCGCCTTGATATGACGGAACACCGATGCCATATATTTGACGCGATAATCAGTACTTCGACCCCACGCAGCTATGCAGAGATCGATAGTCATATAAGGGTGACATTTGCGGCGGCCGACAGTGGAGAAGACAACTCATAGTCAGCACGCTTGCAGATAATATACCCTCAATGGTGAGATCTACTGACACCTTGTGTCGCCGATGCCTCTCGTCAGAAGTGGTAACGACGCGAAGAAGACGATGGCACCAACGACGCTTGCCAACTTTGCATTTCAGCTCATTTGGTCTTCGTTTCGGACTCACAAATGATAACCCGATTTGTGTCCAGATGATGTACAATGCCAAACCCGTTATGACGAGAGCTGTCCAGGACTCGTGTATACTCCCCACATTCTGCACGATGGCTTGAACGTCCACGCTCATAAGATTGCTGACTTTCGATCCTCCCATCTCTCGTGCGTCGTCTACTTTCATGACCAAGCTCTTCCGGTAGAGGGCTTCCATAAGAGCGCCCCGAAGCGCCAAGGCTGAACGCTGTATAGCGACTTGTGCGATTGCTTGAGCCAGAGCGTACACCGTGTAAGTCAAGAAGGCAGCTCCCACAAGACCCCACCCTTTACCAAGCTCCTCCGGCGCTGATGTGGAGTATGACGAGACGAAATTAATTGTGTGGAGAATGATGAGAGGTCTTGCAAGCGAGACCACAGAGTAGATCAAGGCAGGCGGAACCGGCGCTGCAAGCCTGAACTTGAAAGCGCTTAAGCAAGCCCAAAAGAGGGGGTGTCGAGTTTTATCAGCCAGGAAGCGCTGAGACTGATGTCGCCAAGCAGGTTCAAAGGCCTTCCAAGTGCTGAACGAATGCAGAGCGCCGTCGATCGAGCCGAGACGATCCATGTCCAAAGGTTGCCTATAGCCGCGCCACAAGAGTGGTAAAACCCAAGCGATAAAATAGCGACCGACCAGACCGGAAGTTGCAGAAGGGGGCAAAGCAGCACCATCGAGCACTGATGACCGCGTCGAAATCTGGAGGGTCAAGAAAAGGAATATATCAGAAGCTAAGGTAACAATAAGCGGTACCAGTGGTGAGAGCGAAATGAGCGCGATAGACCGAATGCGTTGTGAAATTAGAAGCGCATCGACGAGAAGGTAAAGGGCGGGAAGTTGGGAAGGTCGGTTGCAACGGAAATGCTCCAGCAGGACCAAAGCGGACAAGACGATCTGCAGACAGGTCAGATATGAATGGTGATCGTGACAAAGGTCGCAGGCGTGGACGTACAGCCGTCAAGGTCGAGGTCACCGAAGAAGCCCAGCCCGACCAATCTCCACTGAGTCCATTGTTGCTCGCCCACACGACGGTAGTTGCAATATTTGCACCAATAAGACAGGCTGAGAACAGTACTCTCGCTCCGAGAAGCACTTGGCCAGCGACCGGCAACTGTGTCCGAGGTAACAGCTTTCTTTTCTTGCCAAGAAGACGGACGAATCGCGGGGTCCCAAAGGCCAGAAAAATCAGTGACGGCACGAACCCGAGGAATCTGAGGAATTGTCATCATTGGTAACGGCTCATTGGCGAAGGAAAGGGAGGCCACCAACATGTTTGAGAAGCGAAGAGTAAAGTCGAGTGCACGGCAACTAGCCCCGGGCCCAAAGCTGAAGTCGTTGTCGCACAAGTGCATCATGCCATGCGTTCAGAAATTTCAGTGAGCCATGGAATGGTGGGCGACGAATGCATGATTCATCACGAGCAAGGTGTCGAATATGTAGGAGCGAATGGAGGCGGCGGTACGCATGACAATACTTCAAGCTCGACTCGAAATAAGAAGATAGGTGGATGATCGACGCACACGTCAGCGAACCTCTCTACAGCTGTTCCAGATAAGAACCAACAACGAGCCATGTGCTCCACTTCCCGACTTGACGGCAAGCGGCGTTCTTTCAGAACTTCCGAAACGGGCGTGCACGCTGCTGGCGCGTCCACCCACGGAAAGTAACCCGTGGGAATAACCCTGACACTTGATCTTTTCTGACCCATAGTCCTCTGGCCCCGGAGCGGATCATGTGGCCTATATTTTAGCGTAGTGTATTTGGGATCTCCGCGGTGCCTAGATGGGCATCTCGGTCTTACCAGAGGTTTCTACAGTGTGACGAAATGTCGATAAGCTGTTTATTAGCGTGCTTGTTCTTACACGATATATTATCTTCTAGACAGTGTAAGCTTCATGGTTAGACACGGAATCTCCGTTGAGGATTCTCCCATTTCTGTCCAAGCACCGAAGAGACCGAAAAATTTGTAGCGATATCGGGCGGGTACGACGATAATATTGGACAGCCTAAATAACATAGTCGGGTAACGAACCCCTAGGGCTATTCATAATTATTGCAGACTACGAGTGATGCTTCGGATTGCACATTGGTGGTGTTGTGAGGTCTCGCTATGAAGCTCATTCACTTCGTGCTTGAATGGCAGTAGCGGCAAACTTGTTCGATGGTTTTCTGCCCGGCATGAAAAAACACTTTTTCTTCTTCCTTTCTCTACCATTGGACGCATTACAAGTGACGTCTTCGTCTCAACTGCAGCTATCCTCGTAAGCGACTGGAGTTCCCAACGCCTCGCGTGAACAAACATTACTCAGGATGGTATTGCTCCGCTCTCTCCATTTCCCTTCAGAAGGCAACGTATACCCTTATCAGGATGAAGCGGGCAATTTCGGGATGAAGAGATTGCCTAGCCCAGCAGTATGGCTTTAGCCAACGACCCTCTGAGGGCAATCGCCTGCCCCGCTTCCCGAAGTAGACGACCTATTTGCATGTATCTATCACTGTCTTGCCCCGACCCGCTCCCATTCCATCAAAGCTCTGAGCCCTTCTTGGATCAAAGGGCCCGCGTTCTGACACGACTTCTCGCTGTATGCTCCTTCTCCTCCAGTGCAGTTGATCGATCCTTTGACAGTCCCGCTAGTGCCTTCTATCAACGGTATGGAGATGTGAGAATGGCAGCCGAGTTCGAACAAGGCCTCGTGATCGCTGAAGGTCGCTGCCATCTCGCTCCGATTATGGCAAATACACGGTATCTTCTCTTGAAGAACAGCTTTAGGCCAGATTGCATCACGATTCATCCGCTTCGATCCTCCCACAGGGTGCGTCACCTGTGAGGTCTCGTCCATGTCAGCCCCAACATATTTCGGGATGGGCTGAACGATGAGAGCTCACCGGGTCAGAAGAATACACCCGGCGAAGTTCATCATTTTGCGCGTCCCAATATAGCACCGTAAACAGTATGAAGCCGACAGACTGTATGTTTTCAGCGCGGCTCACGTAAAACAACAAAACGAAAACACTGTGCTTACCTGCTTGGCGAGTCGTGATACGGGGTCGAAAACGGCAGGGTTGGGCAGCGATACCGATGGTCTAGTGATGAGCGTAGGTGAGGCCTGTACCATTGCGACGTGTGAGGGATAGATTGTAGCTTCTTAATTGTTATAATGCCGGCCCAAGATGCGGGAGTACGCTGAAGAGGCCTTGCTCGAGAAGGACAGCGCACACTCTATGAAGAGACGACCAGGCTACAGTGAGATGCCCGCGGGTTCGAGCCGCGACTCACATTGCGCCGCGGCAGGCCAGTTCCGTTCACCGGTCCAGTGCTCCACTCAAATCCGGTGACAGTAATAGCCCGTGCCCGGAAAAGCCAATGACAGCGAAAACAATAAATAGCTCACGCCGATTGCTCCGTCACTAACGATATGTGTGCCGCGGGCAAACGTCAGGGTCCGATAAAGTCACACCCCTTCATTAATTGACCAGTAATGTGTATATATTTCAAAGATAGATCGAGCGGACCACACCAGTCCTTACAACCGCTGTCAACAAGCGTAGTTCTGCACCTGTCACTCGAAGTGGGTTATCGCTTAGCTTTCACACAATAGGTACAGCGACAAGGTCAACCGAGATGGCGACGCAATCCGACAAGGTGCTTGAGACGGAGATTGTTGCGCAAGTGCAAGAGTTGCAAGAGGTAATGGCGAAGCCGCCTACCAGTTGGGCGTCAAAAATCGGTGCCACAATCTGGGACCGAGATGACAAGTCTGATGCAGAGCGGAAGTTTGTCCAGAAACTCGACCTCGCTCTGTGAGTCGTGGTCGTCTGTTTAGGTTCTCATCGGAGCTTACCAGAATTTGGCAGCTTGTCATGCGGGTGCATCTCGTACTTTTGCAAGTATCTCAATCAGGCCAACGTATCCAATGCCTGTACGTTGCGACTGACCGCGAGGCGCGGGTGTTTTGTCTGTCTGAGACCACCTGACGAGTTTTTGTAGATGCCTCCGGCATGAAGGAAGCGCTTGACTTCAAAGGCAACCAGTATAATACTCTCAATACCATGTTTGTCGGTGAGTATATATCACTGATACAAAAAGACCAAGTCGCTGATAGTATGCACGCAAAGTCGGCTACCTTATCGGTCAGCTCCCAGGACCTATCATCGTAAGCTTGGCCAGTGAAAAGCACAGCTCCAGGCGAGATGACTCACTCGTGGTCTTAGATGATGAAAGTGTCTCCTTCGATTTGGCTGCCCGCGATGGAGATCTTGTGGTCGATCTTTGCCATGCTGTGTGCTGCGGCCAAGAACGTTGAGACTCTTTACGGTTTACGGTAGGTCGGATTAGGTCAGGCAAAATACCGGCGAGTGCTTACAGTGGTTATGGTATACCGCAGATTCGTCATTGGTCTAGCTGAAGCTACCGGTGAGCGGACCGAGACTTGCCGCCACTCTCGGGGTCGTTGTTGATGTCAGCTTCATAGCTTATCCTGGTATGGTCTGGGTCCTCGGCTCCTGGTATACACCCGCCGAGTTGGGCAAGGTGTGTTGTATGCTACAATCCGCATGCGTATTCTGACTATTGCTTGAAGCGTACCGTGATATTCATCTGTTCGTCATCTGTTGGCACCATGTTTTCCGGTAAGCCAACAAGCTGTACCAAAGATATGTACAACATACTTACCAGCGCCTAAACATAGGCTACTTGCAAGCTGCCGTGCTCCACCTCGACGGCGTTTACGGTATGCAAGGTTATCAGGTTGGTGGACGGTGGATCAAACTCAAACGACAGATTGTTGACTCGTCAGTAGTGGCTGTTCATAATGGACGGTATCATCTCCATCTGCATCGCCATCTTCGGCTTCTTCATGCTTCCCGACGTTCCCGACAGGCCCAACCCTCGATCTCGCTTTTGGCTGAAACAAAAGGACATCGAAATGGCTCAAATTCGAATGGAAAGGATCAAAAGAGCGCCGAGGGCCAAGCTCAATTTGCAGTCTTTCAAGGCGGCGTCGCGCTCCTGGGTTATCTGGGCTTTCTTCTTCCCCTATGCCGTGAGTCATCACTTGCTGTGTGGTTTCAGTGGCTGATGAGAGCGCAGGCCTACGGTCTCAGGTCAGTGATAACGCCAAGTTTTTTCGGTGTATAAGTGTATATATTCACCTGCGAGGTCCCTTGCAGCCTTTACGCGTATGCCTACATGAACCTCTGGCTTAAAGCGGAGAAGTACTCGACTTCAGTGAGTTTACCACTCAATCCAATGCATTTTATAGCTCACAACATAACATTTAGGCAATCAACCTCATCCCCACTGGTGGCTACGGTGTGCAAATCGTTGCAGCTCTGATCATTTCCTGGATCTCCGATGCAACTCGCAGCCGAGCTATAGGTGTAGCGATAGGCGCAACTTTGCCGTTGATCGGGAATATCATACTTGCCGCCTGGCCCGCTAGTCAGAACGCCAAGTTTGCGGGTAAGTCATCGGGTTAAAAGGTCCATTATCGGTCTCACTTTATGTCACAGGATTCTACCTGACCTTCACCGCCGTTGGCGCTGGCCCGATTATGCTTGTCAGTACTTTCTTCTAAGCATAAGACTGGCTTACAATGCTTACATCCAAGTGTATCAGACATGGGTCAACGAATTGCTATCCGAAAGTGCAGAGCTCAGAGTTGTCGCGCTTGGCATTATCAGCTGTGTAAGTCGTCGATGCTGTCATTTAAACGCTTTCAACTGATGCATCCTCTGTACAGGCGATATACGGTATGCTTTACTCGACTGCCAGCGCACAATGTGGTCAAGGTACTAATGCACGTCAATAGTCTTCTCGGCCTGGGTACCTAACCTCGTATTCCCTGCCTCGGAAGCACCCCACTACAAATCGGGATACAAGGTTACTGCTGCCCTCCTGTGAGTTCGTCAATACTGCGCCATCGATCAAATTTGACGTCTCACCTCACAGCGCCTTCGTCTTGGTGAGCACTGTGTTTATCAGTTTCTTGAGCCGCAAGTTTGCGGATAAGCCCATGGTGGATAATACGGTCCACTATGACCTTCCCGGGTACGAAGAGCCTGCAGCGCGTGATGTCACGCCGACCAGGATTGAGGAAAAGGAGTAAGACCGCGACGTGAAGCCTCGGGTCATGGAGCCAGGAGCGTAGTCGGTCAGATGGAAATGGGGTAAGAATAGATCGTAATGCGTGCATTTGTAGGTTGAAGCTCTGAGGCCACATTGGTCGTATTGTTTGTACAGCACTCATGTATGATGGCATAGTGATTTAGGCCAGCACATATGCAATAGAGTGTACCTTGAAAGCCATGATGTGCTATCTCATGTACTTCGAACATCCGTCCAGAGTTCAAGATTGGCAAGCCAGTCTTGGTCGTCGTTGGGCATCTGCATCATGAAGCCTTGGTCTGTCATTCCCAGCGCGGCAAAGATGTCTTGATCAAGCACCAAGTCATCTGCGAAATGTCAGCATCATCCCAGAAATAACAGAAGATCACAGAAGATCACACTGACTGTCGACAGGTAGGTTGAGGGAGCTCGCCACAGTGCGGAATGAGTCGCGTATTTCGGGCAGGTCGCGTTCCGCGAATGACAGCAGTGAAGCTATGCTCCGCAAGGAGACACCAATGACATCCCACGCATTGTTGGAGAACATAGTGGTCAAGGTGACGGCAAACATGTTGACCGCCCCAGTAGCTCGGTTCAAAAGGTCAGGGGCGGTGTTGCGAGCTCTGAAAGCTACGCGCAAGAGAAGGCCAACGGTGTCCGAAATGTGATGCGAAGAATCTGATGATTGTCGTCAGGTCTGTACTTGTGGAGCAGCAGACTGCTCACATGCTGCCCAGTAAAGTTCCTGGTCGGACGGAGTAAGTGATCCAACAAGGAGTATGACGCCTTGGCAAAGCTCAACGGCAGACGACAGGGCTGATATAAAGGTCAAAGGAGAGTCATCTCCGATGCAATCTATGAGAAGGCGCTGTATTATTACCAGCAGACCAAGGTAGGATAGCT
The DNA here is from genome assembly GCA_026538315.1 of Cryptococcus sp. GC_Crypt_6. Taxonomy (NCBI): domain Eukaryota; kingdom Fungi; phylum Basidiomycota; class Tremellomycetes; order Tremellales; family Cryptococcaceae; genus Cryptococcus; species Cryptococcus sp. GC_Crypt_6. The sequence continues at coordinate 296,407 of JALPBY010000010.1, forward strand.
GGTATGAGCCTGTAACTGCGGTCAGCACTTGCCTCTAAAAGGGAAGATGGTCCAATTCACAGACACCGGTTGGCGAAATGTTGAGGACGCCACTGTTGCTACCCTGCCATTGTACGTTGGCAGGTAGGTCCTGATTGACCTCCCTGACTCTCTTGGCAATGGATTCAAGCTTGGCAATTCGAAGAACGCTTGAGAAATCGTTCATGCCGTTTGAACTCATAGGGTGAAGGACCTCGAGGAGATCGCTTTCATTCGGTTAGCGGAAATTAGCCAGGAAAGTGAGGCGACTCACTCGATCATGATCGTCAGACGACAAGTCGCGAGAAATGTCATCAAAGATATTCTGTCCACTGGCGAGATGTAGCGACCCCAATCGCCATCTTCTATGACCGGAAGCGCAACGTTATGACGTCCTTTGTGTATGCTGGGATCACTCCTCTCAGCGACCTGCTCGACTTAGGCGCGTTGTCACTCACTAGCTGGGTCGACCATACAGTAGAGCTCTCCACTTGTCCTGTATCAACAACGCCCACCATATGCGTCGTCGGAGTCGTGTCTCCCAGAATGGAAGAGACCATTTTGTCGGGTCCATGTGCAAGCCTAGCAGATGCGCCGCTCCTATCGCCTGTCACCCAGTACTTAGCAGTGTACGCAACTCGCCTACATGTGCCGACTCACTCTCCCAAGACCGACGGTCAGCTGGCCGGAGTTCTCACCCCGTTCCTGGGGTCGCGAGCAAAGCTGAAGGAGCGCAAGCTGCAGCGTTGAAAGCCTTGGTCGTCTGAATTCGTCATCAAGCGCCAGTAGTGCTTGTTGCCACATCTGTTGATGGACCGGGCGTACTTCGGGAAGGTAGTGCGAGGAATGTGCAATCACGCCGCATAGCAAGCCATATGGCACAGGTCCGCTGCCCTCAAGACCGAGGCAAGCGGTCTCAAGGCGCTTTGAATTGATTATGGGCAAAGCTGGCAGGGTGACACGTTGCAATCTGGATTCAACGAATTAACACGCTACTCATCGTGCAGAAGTCATCTCTTTACATACCTTGCGATCGGTCTAGAGGGAACGTCTCTACAATATCGCTCGCACAATCGCAAGATGGATTCGTATGCTGAGCGGCCGTCGTTGAGTGTCCGGCCGTACATGAGAGACGGCTGCTTGATGAAGAACACGGGCAGGCGTGGATCCGAAGATACCTGACGAAATGATAGTCGCGCTCCACCATTTGACATGCTCGGAGTCTCGTCTGGTCGGAGGAGGAAAGCCGGATATACGCCTGCGCCAAGGAAATGAGACTCGTCATCGTTGCCAGCTTCCAGATCAAGTGACGGTGGGTGTACAATCTAGCAGAGTATGACTGTCAATCGTGAGGAGACATCCTTCTAAAGGCTCCTTACTGGTAGATCAGCCGCGTCTTCTGACCACGAGTCGCTTGCACTATCAGACAGTGGGTTTGGATCTGGCTCAAAGCGGATTTCCTGGAGGTCACACCATAGTGCGTGTCGTCAGCGTGTCTCCCGACATGACTGGATATTGCCCTGTCTGGGTTGATGCGAACTTCACCTACATGACCTGTTGCTCCGCCAGACGTGGAGGTGACCACCGAGGTGATATCTCCCATTCCTAAGTTTTCTCCCGATCCCGGCACCGCTGTCCTTGCGAGATTCGCTGTTATATTCGTAGGTATTGTTGTCGTGGAAGTGGGCTGCGGGATAGCATCTGAGGATGATATTGGGGTGATTGTGGAGTCATTGTTGGCTGCCGAGAACTTTCTTCTTCGAGAACGAGCGACTGGCGGCATGTCGAACGTGCAGGACTTTTTCCTCACTCTGCAGCTAGCGCAGGGCTCATTGCGAATCTCGATGACGCATAGATGCTTATGCCGACGGCCTGAAGGTGGTGTGTCAGGTCACACCAATCAAAACGAAGCGAACTCACACAGGTCACACGGTCTATCCAATCTCGATCTCGGTGTACGAACCTGCGAGGAGCCGGCGTCCACTCTAGGCGTGTCATTGGCGTTGTCTAATACGAGTGGGGGATGTCGTACTTACTCTGGTTAACTTTCGGCATGCTTCAGGCTATGTTTGTATTGATACGTGTTGAGTGGTGGACAGGAAGATGATTGTAGGCGGTCAAATGGGGGCCGATAACGAGAGAAAGAAAGTGTTTACTACAATATCACAGGTGGATTGGACTGAGAGTTAGCGATTTGTATCCGCAATTATCACACTCATTTAGTAGTAGTGTCGTTTGGACTGGTAAGTGTCGGGATTATACTCAATCAATGCACCAATGCATGTATACACTGCAGCCTGATGCCTGCGACATGACACCTTCTGTACTATGCTAGTTCTACAGTGCTTGAGATCCAGTATACTCTTATGCATCACACGCCATTCAAGGACTCTCCCAACCGACAGAATTCCTTATAAGCTTGTAGTAAAACCGAATTGTTGACAAATGCGCGTCAATGTGGATTCGCTCATCAACAGTGTGGTAATTGAGTATGAGCTCGAGGGAAGCCGGGACAAAGCGGTAGATATGCTTCGAGACGTCCCAATAGTCTTCGTTGGCATTAGTAGGCTGAAAATCACCAGAAGTAAAGGGAGGAGCTCACGTTGAGTATCGGTGAAAGCTGTCATTGCAGAAGGGACGACTACCGTCCCTGGGAATAGATGTTTCACCGTACCGCCAATGTAGTCCCAAGCATGTCCTGTGACAGGCGTTAAGGGCGCAGGTTCAAGCCGCATTCCAAAAGTGTCCATGCGGATGACATTTTGCTCCACGTCAGATTTTTCGCCAAACGACACAAACGTCATATTGAACTGCGCCGCCAGCGGTCGAAGTAGCTTGTCTAAGCGGTCAAAGGTGTCTTGTGTGGTCTCGAAGAAATCGATGCGGTAATTTGTGGTTGACTCGACCGACTAAGAGCGGTTGAGGTCAGGTGAGTCTCTCGCAAACAGCGCTGGTACTCACCTCTGGAAGAGCGTTGTACTTGATTCCGCCATTTACAATGTCGACAGCCTGGGTCGTTTTGAGAAAAGTCTGCATTATCCTATCGTTTCCCATCTCGGCCGCCAGCGCTGGCCAGCAGTGCTCCTCCCTGACCTTGGCACGAAGTCCGTCGTCCATGTGGCCATGCTCCGCCGCACATTCGAGGTATGTTAGTAGAGGGTTTCCAGCTAACAGACGCGCTTCATTAGGGTTGTTCTCCATTTCGACTAACAGCCGGCTCATGATGCCGACTCCAGTGTTCTTTGGTGGTCTGGACGAGTGACCTCCGGGAGTTGATACGGAGATCGTGACGGTGAGACAGCCTTTCTCAGCAACTCCCAATCGCGCAAACGATGTTCCGTACTCGGTATCAATGCCAGTGAACCCTTCATCGACGATGACAGCGGCGCCATTCTCGCCATATCGCTCATAGATTACTTGCGCAATCTCCTTGGCGCCTCTCTCACCGCCAATCTCTTCGTCGAACCCCTATTTTCATACTTCAGTAAGAGGGGACAATTCCAAGCACTCGTTTACTAACATGGGACAGGAGAATTGTCCTGACAAACCGTTAGCGAATGGTTTCTTACCAACTTTTGACCGCTCACCGTTCAGGTTGGAAGCCTTCTCCGATCAGCTTCTCCACGGATGCCATAATCGCAATGAGCTGGACCACGATTAGCAGGTCGAAAAGGGTCGAAGTGATGAGAAACTCACTGTGCCCTTCATGTCAGTCGACCCGCGTCCCCAAACCCAGCCTTCATCATCTAAAAAGCCACTAAATGGCGGATGAGTCCATCGCTGCCAGGTCGAGGGGTTGACCGGGACGACTGATGGATGATTAGCATTCTAGCCTTTCCACGGCATGAAGGACTCACCATCTTGATGAGCCATGAGGATCTTATCATTTGGTCAGCACTGAATCACCTCGAAACGCTGTCGCTCACAATGGGCTTCAAATCGGGGCGACTACCTTTCCAAGTGTATAGAAGACCGTGTATATTGATCCGCTCTACAGGCAGTGTTCTATGTCTGGACTAATCAGCACTCGCTACAATCGAGACCTACAAGATGGGAAATGTCCGTTGCAGATAGTCTGCGAGATCGTAGAAAACATCGAAGCGAGGGTGACTGGCGTTGTATGGCATGTCATCATAGCTCTCCGTTTTCTGCAGCAGCGCGTATCAGCTTGGCGCAGATTCCCAATCATTTAAAAGACTGACAATTTGTATCGCGCCGGCGAGTCTTGCGTGTGAGAGTTTGCGGAATCCCGCGTCCGAGCTGGGCTCCTACGGGCGATCATGTGTTAAGACTGCAGCTTATCTAAATACTAATCTTCACGGACCCAAGTTGAACCGATATCCAAGCTTGACGGCTGTACGGGGCAGACTACCGGGGAGTTTTTCGCCGATGAACGGCTGAGTGTGTGCTTGCAAGCATGTTCATGCTCATGCTCGCGAGCATGGCTATTGACATCTCGAAGATTGCCCGGCTGGAGAGTGTAATATCCCAAGATCACCGCACACAACGCAACGCCCAGGCCAAAGACCGTACGTTGATTCTTCATTGCGCAAGTTGGTGGAATGCTTGAGTATTTCGTGTTTATGTTCGCAGAAATCTGCGTAATCTTTCGATTGCTGTTTGCTGTTGCTTCCGGTTAACATAGAAACGGAAACGAAAGTCGCAACGTCATTCCGCGATATTGGCCGCGGGTTATCTGCAGGGTGTCAAAGTAGCCGTGGCATCCGCCACGAGAAGGCCGAGTGCCCAATTGCGCGGTTTCCTGATCTACATGATTCATCGATGACATGTGACTGTGACTGGCAGCGTTACTCGAAAATGAGTGTACTACAAGTCGTTCAGCAGCGGCGATCAAACTATGTGGTGAGGAAAATGTAACTGAATATCGGACTGGGCAAGAGCGTTGATGATGAACCAAAGATAGGGGCGGGATGTCCGGTATCCGACACCGAGATCCGCCGGATAGTCGGGCAATGCGTGAAACACACGCCTTCAATGTTCAACATGCAGTCAACGCGAGTAATCATTCTATTCGGATCGCACCATGTGCGTCTCTGGGATATGGTCACGGACAACCTTGGCAACGAAATCCTTGCCAAAAGGCCCAATGTTGGTTACGCGCATTTCAAGTGAGTATATAGTTACGTCGATGTCGGCGCATTAACTTCGCGACTAGCACGGTACGGGACAAGATAGCAACCCTACGTAGTGGTCATGGGACCATCCTGTTCTTCGAGGATACCCGTGGTGAGTCCGGCATACCTTCGTACGATACGAGGGAAGACTGAGATCTTCCTAGTGGTCGAGGAGTACAGGAAGCAATACCCGGCTTACGCGCCAAAATTCGATACTTGGTCAATACAATCCTCAGCGATAGCGCAATACGCAAGTGAGCACCTCTACAGCACCGATACCGCGTCACTGCTGATAAAATACTGCAGCCTGGCTGGCATTGACGGAAGCGTCCGATTCATTGGGCGTTACATTGCAGCACTACTACCCCGATAGAGAGACGATGAACGAGATTTGGGACATACCACAAGAATGGGAGATGACCGGTCAGATGCCGTTTGGCATCGTACAGGCTCCTGCCAAAGACAAAGCTTTCGTAGACATCGCCGAGGTCTTACGTTCTTTCGATGACGAATGATGCACCAAGTACATGGCCATTTATAGATCCGCGATAGTATGCATAGATGCGGGGCTCGAAGGTGGAGTTGGCCGCGGGCCGTCCGTGATTCCCCGTGCGATTGTCTATCACACTCGCAAGCAATGTAGGTGACAGCTGCCGCTGTCGTATTTGCATCTTTATCCTCCGGCTTGTCTTGAACGCCAGTCAGCTAAGTTGAACGTCAATTAACCAAGTAGATCATCATGGGCTTCTCCTATCTTAAGTGTGTTACAGTGTGAGAAAGGTTTCGCCATAACTGATTGATCGCGACAGGCCCGGCACTTATGCGCCAGTCTTGACATTCTTCAAGGGTGATGCCCAGGACCTTGACATCGACGCCTTCAAGAAGCATGTGCTGTACTTGGGCAAGGCGGGAGTCGGCCCTGTGATTTGTGGATCGATGTCAGAGGGCGCAATGCTCAGTGTTGAGGAACGTATCCAATTGGTGAAAGCGTGAGTATCTCCTGCTAGTGTTGGCTGCAATGCGCTGCTGACTTCATTCAGAGCTCGTCAAGTACTGGACGAGAATGACTTGAAGTTCCCTCTAATTGTAGGGACAGGCCTGGTCTCAACTCGCGAGACTATAGAGTTGACCGCTACGGCTGCACAAGCTGGAGCCGACATCGCCATCGTTATCCCGTCCGGTTACTACGCATCGCTTATGTCCCCTACCGCGCTTGCAAGCTTCTTCTTCGCTGTGCAGAAAGCCAGTCCAATTCCAATTTTACTCTACAACTTCCCCGGTGCTGCTGGAGGAGTGGATATGGACAGTGACCTATTGATCGATCTCGCCAAGCGTGGGAGTAATATATGCGGTGCCAAGTTGACGTGCGTCAATCTACTCGGAGGAAAAAATGATAGAATCTGACATGCTCGACAGCTGCTCGGGAATTGGAAAATTCACTCGTCTCGCTGGTTATGTATCCACCGATACGTACAAGGCCAAACATCCTCGGTCTTTCCCGCTCGAGCAGGAACAGGTGCCATTCGTCGTACTTGGCGGGTTAGCCTTTCCCCTACATAAATGCGTCTGCTCACTTGCTAATCTGTCAACCAGCTTCTCCGATTTTCTTCTCGCTGGAGCCGCTGCCAAAGCACATGGAGCCATCGCCGGTATCGGAAACTTCGCACCCGTCAGCATTTCTACCTTGGGATAGAGATGTATCTGACTTTCTCGTAGCGCTCGTTCCGCCGTCTGTACGATCTAGCCGTAACAGCAGGCGCGACTCGTGACCCAGCAGATATCGCCGCAGCTGAGGAGCTGCAGTTTCTGTTGTCGCAGGGAGATTATGCGGTAAGTGCTGGCAATTTCTACGAGCGTTTGCAGCTTACCTTGTTGGCAGACCACTAAATTACACATCCCCGGAGCCAAGCGCATCCTCGAGGATACTGTTGGATATGGCGGTGTCCCTCGCGAACCTATTCGACCAATAGACGAGGCTGTTTATCAAGCAGCGCTGAAAGACCCAAGAGTCATCGCTCTATTCGATCTTGAGAAACGCCTCGAGAAGGAAGCGCAAGGCTCATGTACTGAACTAAGAGTTGTAACATCGCCCAAGAATCTCCAACAGACTATCAGGTATGCCAAGGGCCGTAATGGCCTTCGTTCCTGACAAATTTGTCGTAGCCCCGTCGATGGGTCGACTGTTGTCAGCCGAGAGAACCCAAGTCGGGAAACACTCGAAAACGCTATCGCAACCTCCGCCGCAGCCTTCGACGAATGGAAGTTTGTACCTCTCGCGCAGCGCATAACAGTGGCCGAACGATTCCTCGAGGAGATGGCGAAAGCAAAGGAGGAGCTGAGCCGAGACCTTTCCATTCAGATGGGCCGGCCGATCGGTGGTTGCGGCGTTGAAGTCGACGGCACCATCAAGCGAGGCAAGCACATGATCTATGTCGCTAGACAATCTTTGGCAGACTCGACCAACGAGGTAAGTTTGTACCTCTTCGTCTGCTGTCATTGCTAATGGCGGCTCATAGGACACTGACACGGAAACGCACCGTCGCTTCATCAAGAAATGTCCTGTAGGACCTGTCCTGGTAATATCCCCTTGGAATTACCCTTACTTCTGCCAAGTCAACGCTGTCCTCCCTGCCATACTCGCCGGAAACTCTGTTCTCCTCAAGCCCGCACCTCAGACTCCTCTATGCGGCGAATGGTTCCAAGAGCTTTACAAGCGGGCTGCTCTTCCAGAGGGAGTGTTACAGACCTTGCATTGCACGCCAGCGCAAACAGAATGGCTAATCAAAGACCCTCGTACGCAATTTGTCATGTTCACAGGATCGGTTGTCAACGGCCATTCCATTGTGAAAGCTGCGTCGGATTCGTTCATGGGAGTTGGCGTTGAGCTTGGTGGCAAGGACCCTGCGTATGTGAGAGGTGACGCCGATCTCAAAAATACCATTCCTGCATTGGCGGATGCGATCTTTTTCAATGCCGGACAAAGCTGTTGCAGCGTAGAGGTCAGTTGTTCCTCCTGCTTCGAATGTACCTCTACTGATTCGTATCCTAGAGAGTATACGTGCATTCTGATGTATACGACGAGGTCGTTGATGGTCTCGTGTCTCGTGCGAAGAGCTACCAGATGGGTGATCCAAGCGACCCGGCTACGACCTTAGGGCCAGTCGTGTCACGAAGGTCTGCCAAAGCGATTCGGCAACAGATTGCCGATGCGGGTGAGTGTCGAACGTCATCACTAAGAGTCCTGCTGAAATACAACGCTTTGCCTCGCTAGTCGCTGCGGGTGCCAAGGCTCTTGTCCCAGAATCTCTTTATCCAGAAGCCGTGGAGGACTCCAACTTCGTGGTACCACAAGGTGCGTTTACGCTTACAATCATGCCTAAAGCTTATACAACCATGCTTAGTCGTCGTTGATGTCACTCATGATATGAGCTTGATGATGGATGAGACATTTGGTCCTGTCGCCGGTGTCATGAAGGTCAGTAGTGCTCCACTCGAATGATCGCTGCATCAGCTGAAGCAACAGAGTCATCAGGTCGATTCCGATGAAGAGGCTATAAAGTTGATGAATGATTCACCGTATGGTCTAACGGCGTCAGTGTGGACCGACGCGAGCAAGTCGAGCAAGGCTTTCGAGAACATCGTCGACCGACTCGAGACAGGAACGGTCTACCTCAACAATGCGGATAATCTTGATCCGGCCCTGGCTTGGTCGGGATGGAAGGATAGCGGTCGGGGAGTTAGTCTTTCCAAGTTTGGCTTTGATGCCTACACGAGGACCAAGTCGGTCAATATCAAGAGTCTATAGATGTCGGCTGTACGATGATCGTGGTCACATGTAACGGATAACCAGTACGCTACACAGGCAGGATGAGGAAGAGCATTAAATCGGCACAAGCTCGCCTTACGAGTCTCTTCTACACTACGTCTGGTATGATAGCGACACTGCGCATACACTTGTGGGTTCGTGATCACCGGGGCCAATTGGCATCTCAACGGAGGTACTTTATACCGTATCGAGTGTCCATTTGCATCGCGACATCATGTTGAGAGCTGCATCTTTACAACCTGTACATTACATATTAGGATCAATGATCAACCAAAGTGAGGAATTTCGACACCAGCTGAGGTCAGTTGGCATAGTCAGCGTGCGCATGCGTCATCGTCGCTTGACTCACCAATGTTCTCGACGATAATCTGTCCTGCACCCCATTGCGTCTTGTATACGGGAGACTTGCCAACCTTGGCTACCCTCGCTCTTGTGAACGTAAGAGCGTCAATGTTCTTGCCGTCCTTGAAAACGGATTTGACACCAGCTTTTTGCAAGACCGGTGACTCGGTGAGCAAATCAGGTCGTACATCGTTGTTGGGTATGGAGAAGTAGAAGACACCGCATCTGATGTGGTTTCGCTGGTCGTCGGGTGGAGCGGTGACTCGATGGATGGCTGCTTTGAAGAGACCGCCGGTCCACCACTCCATCATCGATCCGCAGTTGATCTATGATGGTTTATATTAGTGACATCTAATGTACTCCAAGTTGTGACATACGATGATGCCTCCTGGGATGTGGGGGGTGTACTGCCAAGTGCCGTCTTCTGCGCGAACTTGCAGAGAGGCCATCGGTTGGGAGCTATTGTCATGAGTCTTGTATCTCTATTCGATTGGGACTGCTCACAAAACCATGGTAACGGCACCGTGGTCGTGGTGGCCCTTTAGCCAGACACCTTTGACCTTTTCCTCATCTTCCTTCTTGAACTCGTCATAGTATGCCATGTCTAGTCGACGTCAGCAATGGGTTTCCTTGATGGACGGTCGGGACTCACACCTAAACCAAGAGTCGTCCTTCTCCTCGTACTTGTGGAAGTCGACGAAAGTCTCAATGGGTAATTCCAGAGCGAGAGCGAAAACTAATGGGCGTGTCAGCGATAGGAACGCTAACCAGAGGGTCGACTCACGTCGGTAAACGTTCAACAGCACATCGTTGTGGACGCGAGCGCAGAACGTCTTGGTCTCCTCGTGAAAGGGTTTCATAGTTGAAGGCAAAGGCTGATCTTCCATGTCACGTTGCCAGTTGAATTGCTCAATCTGGTCTTTGACACCATTCTCCATTCTACGCTGGGTGTAAGTAAAGCAGAAACCATGTGATGCGACCGACTGACTTACTCGTAGTACTGTCTCAACTTGAAGCCTCGATAGAGACCAGTGGAGTCCATATGTCCTTGGAGTTGGATCTTCTCCTCGAGAGGGGTTGTCTCGATGACAGTCTACTGAGCGAGTCAGCTTTGATGTCAGTTGCGGGTTGTCCACTTACATAACCAATGTCGACTTGTCGCTGGATCTCCTCTTCGGAAATGTCAAGGCCGCTAAGGACGAAGAAGCCCTTGGTGGTCATGGCATTGTAAACTTGCTTGGCGAGCATCTTCTGAGCCTCGAGCCCATCCTTGAACGTAGACATATTAATCCTTGGCAGATCAGCGTAGGGCTGAGGCATCAAAGTCAGCATGGCCTATCGATTGACGTGCTGACGACTTACAACATCGGCCGTGGAAGCGGCAACAGGGTTGAAGTGAAGAAGTCCGGCCTCGCCGTTGGTTGTTGCTTGCTTGCTCATGTTGGAAGATGTAGTGCGCGACGAAGCTGGGGTGAAGGGGAAGAGTACTGCTTTTTATCTAAGACTGACGTGCATCGCCGTGGACGTTGCCTGACATGAATACTCTGCGAAGATGCTGACGATTGTAAACAGCTCTCAAGTAGCCCGAGGGCCAAGATCGGCCAACTCCACTCCACACCGGCTCCGCACGCTTCTTTCGCTCCGGCCAACCATAATTATGACAGAGAGGGGCCATGATAGTCACAAGAACATAGCGTGTTCTTAGCCATGGGCACGGTAATGACACTCCAGATAGGTCGAAATGGTCCGCGGCCAAGTGCAGCGTCCTCAACTGATTCGAATCGGAGATCACTATATTTGCACTAAAGATAGTAGAACTCCCTCCGCCTCGTTATAAGTAGGTCGCTCGCATACTGTTTTATCTGGCGTAGCGAGCCAATAGTAGGCCCTTATAAGAGCGTAGTTGCCACCACACTTCGTGCTTTAGGTTCATCGATGAGCTTTGTGCTCGCATCGCGTACGGTCGCAGGTATGGCGATGTAACCCCTAATTTGTCCAGTCACTCCTCCATAGCAGGCGGTGAAGTGGTACCACCCTCGTATCCGGTCCAAAGTCGTCTTCGGAGTTAGCATGCCTCAATTTCGAGCGAAAACTGCTATAGGTAGAGCGAAGCACAGACAGGAGAACGTGCGACGCGAAAATAATGACCGACACTGCGCCTCTGATCTTGATGCAAGGGCGACGACGAGATCTGATGGAAAGCGTATGACGGCAACAATGGATGTGAAGCGCGAGCGAACGGCTGTAGCTGTTGTGCTCTTCCTGTGTGGGGTCACTCATCTCATATCGTATGGAGTGACCTGGACATGATACGGAAAGAAGACCGGGGATGGTTATCCAGTGATAATAAAGAACGTGTGAGAGTGCTGTGAGGTAATCATCAGACTATAGCATTGCTACAGCTATAGCCGTGACCATTGATAATTTCTGTACTCTATAAAGCCATATCCCGCCGTCGGTGGGGGAGGGGGTAAAGGGGATACTACAATGGCATGGTGAGAGGCGGGACCACATGTGTCGTGCTATCACAGCTTGTCGTCCTTCTCCTCCGGGATCTCGATGGGCGGTCCGGCCGTGAGACCCATGTCCGAGACGTCCCTGGATATCAGCTCGGGTCGTGTCCGGTACACTCACCATCCGTTTGCCTCGAGGTACTTGCGGAACGCGAGGTCCTCGTCCTCAAGCTGCGCGCGGCGGTTGGGCACGAGGGTCATGCAGACAATGGCGCCGATGACACATATTCCCGACCCGATGAGAAAGATGGCTTGCTGACCCTTGATGGTCGTGGAGAAGCGCGCCTGGATCAGCGGGAACACCTGCGTGCCAACTGCGGCGCCCGCCTTGCCAACGGCCGCAGCAAAGCCTAGGAAGTGGCCACTGACGGTCAGATGTGCTCTCATGAACGCTACTCACCGAATGGGAGTCGGGAAGGATTCCGACGAGATCAGGAAGTTGCAGTTGCCAGGACCGACGGATAGGAAGCACTGGAACAAGCCAAAGAGAACGACAAAGGCGGCAAACGCGCCGGTGCCGTTGTTTCGCAGGGGCTCCATCGCGCCTTGCACATGTCAGTGTCGCTTACGAATGTTGTACCCACCTCCAATCGCAAATCCAAAGATCGAGACCATGATCAAACCGAACGCGTATGTCTGACGTGGGCCGAGACGATCGATCAAGAAGCCTCATTGATGTCAGCTTCAACTACAGATGCAAGACCTACTTCCAAAGAAGGCACCAGGCAGGGCAAACGCGTTGACGAGCGCACCCCAGCCGTTTGCCTCAAGCAGAGTCTCGTTAGTGCTGAATCCGGCAGCGATGGTAGGCGCCAGTAGATTGAATGGATACACGACGGCATCGTAGAGGAACCAGACGAGAGAGCATCTGGACGGTCAGCGGGCACTGACGGTGCTACACGTACCCTAGCAGAGGCTTCCAATAACGCTTGATCGCCAGCCAGTATGGAAATCGCTTCCTGCGGATTGCATGCTTGCGATACAGTGTCGAGTCGACCATGCGCATCCGAAAGATGAAGATGGACAGTGGCATCTGTGCAGCGTCAGCGACTCCTCGACGAGAATGCTGCGGTTTAGTCACTGACGACAGTCCCGATACCGAAGCAGATACGCCAGACGCCGACGTGAGGTTTGCCTCCATAAGCGGCCAGGACAATAAGAAAAACGATGGCGGAGCCGACGAATCCTGAGATGATGGCGACATTGGTACTGGCGGCGACTAGCAAGCCGCGCTTGCGACGCAGACTGAAAGTCAGTGGACTGAGCCCCCTTTGACCCTCACCCGTTGGTTTCGTTTGCCGCTTCAACGGCTGACGTCGTGCATACGGAGTACTCTCCGCCTGCTCCGAGACCAGCTATACCCCGGCCAACGACGACCATCCACAGCATACCGGTGGGGGTAGTCCCGTGCGCAGCGGTAGCAAGTGTCACTCCCAGCACCAGGAAGAAAGTACAACCGATGATGCCCCATCGACGACCGAGCCTGACCAGTCAGAGATGCATTCATCACGACGACTTACCGATCGGCGCATAGACCAAAGAGCAGCATCTGCCAGTCAGCGTCGACCACAGCTACAAACTCACTCCGAAAATATCGCCGATCAAAATCGAATTGCTGATGCGCGTCTTCATGGTTGTCGTGAGCGCTGTCGGGTAGAGCTTAGCCATGACCGTATTGGTGTAGCCGGTGATCTGGATGTTATAGCCATCCGAAAATAGGGCCACGCCCGAAATCAGCACCGACATCGTTTGCGCCCATGACCGCTTGGGGTTGTCGACCTCTTCGAGGCCGGGAACGTTAGCGACCGGCGGGGCGTGGTCTGACTCGGCATACTCTGGGCGGTAAGTGACGTCGGCCATTTTGGAGGGATTGCGTGTGGTGATGCCTTAGAAAGCAATCCTCGACATCGCATCGACAGAATATATACCGCCGGCAATGCATGCTGCTTCGAAAGCCACAAAATCGGAGATCAGCTTTCGGACGGAAAAAAATTAAGCTTCCGTGCCATGCGAGATCAACGTGCGATGCAAGTCCAACGTGCGAGACCAACGTGCGATGTGATAATTGCTTGGAGGTGCTTTTGTGCCTGCAATTAGCAATCTAATCCCTGGACCTCCGAGATCTGCCAAGCTTGGCAACCCACGTTGCTTAGAGACCGCGACTGTTCTGTGTAGCGAGCATCGATACATGTGCGGAATACCGAGGACCCGACTGAGTCGCCGGCGAGGTCAAGGGTCAGAACTGCCAAGCGAATCTGCACGTGCGAGGTCTTATTGTGACTCGGGAACGACGGAAGTCCGCTCCGCGGTACCAAAGATAACGTGACTCTTTGTGGTGTGCTTTATACCTCGTAGAGATCTGTCGAAATTGTCGCATTCGACAGTCAGCATGCCCCGTGTCGTGCTGCACGCTGCTTGCATCGCTGCCAACTTAACAGCCAAATGGTACTCGTTCGTGTTCCTGCGACTGGTAGGTCACGTTCCTCCGTTACGGCCGCTGACGGACGGTGTATCAGCTTCCATTAGGCTACCGGTATCTCAGCACGATATTCACCGCCTCGGCAATCTACCTCGTCAGTTTTATTGCGTTGTGGGATGGTAGCGGCGACCGCAGGAGGTCGAGCCTCGGCGCGATCATTGGGTTGCTTGTCGGACTACCTGACCGGCGGTTTTCCGTCGCCTCGCTGATCGGTCTCGCGGCCACTCTGGTTGCACCGCTCTGCTGTCTTGATTCCCTGTACCGCGCGCATTACCTGTACCCGGCATCTCATGTTAGCTTTGCCCGCACAGGCTGGGTCGGCTCCACTTCGGTCAGCTTGCTGCTGAGGACGACGGAGCAGGTCAACCTCACCTACTGGGCAGATGGTATCCCGCCTATCGAAGTCACGCTGCCGATCGCCGAGCTCACCACCGATTACACTATTCCCGTTCATCTCGAGAACCTCCGCGCCAGTACGGCATATCAGTACTCGGTGACAGATAGACTCGGTGGATCATTCCTGACTCGGGGCGAACACCTATCGTCCTTCTCACTTCTCAGCACGAGCTGCCAGAAGCCTGGGTGGCCGTATAATCCGATTCGACACCCGCTGGCTATCCCCGGACTCTCACATATGGATAGCGTCATACGTACAATGACAAGCATGCCAGAGGTAGTGCTGTTCTTGGGCGACTTCATCTGTAGGTCCATTGCCGGTGAGATGCGCTCACGGCAGATTCGGACCTCCCTGCGCCGATAGCAGACTACACAGTCGAGTATTACCGCGAATTGTACCGTCAAACATACGCGAGTCCGTCATGGACACCCCTGCTACGGTCAATACCCTGGGTACACATGTTCGACGACCACGAAATCATCAACGACTTTGCGCCCTCCTCGGAGAGTGCCCAGCTGTTTGAAGACGCGCTGGATCCATTTCGGAACTACCAACAAAGCGTCAACCCACCCTCTAGGGCAAGCTACTTCTCCTTCAACATCGGTCAAGTCGCTTTCTACGTGCTTGACAACAGGTCTTTCCGCTCTCCCCAGCCAGAGCGGCCGAGCGCCAATTCCACCGCCGGTTTCGGCTCACAGACCATGCTCGGCGTGGAGCAGAAGCAGCACTTCAAGCATTGGGTAGAAAAGGAGAAGGATGTGCGACTGTTGGTGGTGGTTTCCGGCACTCCCATGACACGGAACTGGTCGGAAGGGGGCGACGAGCTGGACAGCTGGGCAGTGAGTCATTCTGAAGTAACCGAGCTGATGTCAGGGGTATCTCGACGAGAGAGAGGAGATTTTGTCACTCCTGTGGGATGCTGGAGGCGCTGTCGTGATCTCAGGAGACCGGCATGAACATGCCACTACCCTTCTCCCGCCGCCGACCATGTCTCCTTATCCATACACTTCCGCAGTCGTAGAGTTTTCGACATCTCCGCTGTCATTCTTTCACCAGCCCTGGGCTAGGGAGTATGTGGCGCATCCGCCTACCGACATACCGATACACACACACTGGGAGGGCATGAGCAAATTTGGTATCTTTGAGTTCGACACGTCCAATGGCGGCTACAGAGTGGTGTTTAAGCTCGTGATAGATGGCGAGATCACCTGGGAGTATTACTGGGAGAAAGGTAGAGCAGTGCAGATAGAGTAATAAGCATCAAGTTTACAACGGCCAAATGACGAGCCGGAGATCAAGCGCGTCATTTCTGCTAAATCCAGGCAGTGCTGCGGGATCTGTGAAGTCGACTGAAAGACGCATCAGTGCCGCTGGACGGGAACGAGAGCACATTTTGCTTAGGGGGTTATTTGTCTGATTCCGCAGCGTTGTTGATCAAGAATCTTGACCTGACTTGAATCGGATGCTAAAACTTGATTTCATTGATCTGCAATCCAGTCGCGGTTCCGCACTCGGCTCAGCAGGTGAACCACTGACATTAATGGAAGCACGCCTCTAAGGGGGTAAGGAGTTAGGGGGTTATAACCCTATAACTCCTAATGATCATGGGCGCAAGCTAAGAAGAGACTGATATTCCCGAGTGCTTCGAAATTACTGAGGAACGATTGCTGAAGAGCGCGGGCCATTACAAGCCAAGCGTCGCAAATTTGTCAAAGTCCTAGTGAAAGTGGGCTTCGATCACGTAGTTTACTCGATAGCTTTGCACTTGATGGTCATGTATAGCCTAAGTGGAGTGCAGAATATGCCAAGATTAACAGTCACAGACCCGCTCGCGAGACAGGACCTCTACCAGGTTCTGGCACCGAACTCGACAATCTACGAGAGGTGTCATACAGTATCGGTTATACCGCCTCGGCCACGTGCATCTTTCAACCTCAGCAAATGGCTTTACCCAATAGAGGCATAATTGTAACTACGCGTTGGGCCGACGTTCTGCGTTCTGCGTTCTGCGTTTCGTGTTGTGTGCTAGCGTTCTGCGTGGAGTGTTCTAACACAGCTGTGTGGTGTATCAAGCGATACAAGATGCACCCAACATGCACAAATCGGGGCATATAAAGCTCATCATGTGGGCCGTTCTCTTTTATCCTCCAACATCCGCTGCACTTCTCAACCAAAGGTTCCACTCGGAATAGAGATTCCAGCCCGCACTGCTCAATCATGTCTTCCAAGTGAGTCCCTCTTCGCATGTCTTCCACCTCTGCACAATGCAGTAGCTCATCAGTCATACAACGGTCAGATCGATCAACCGGACATTGCGCCCAAAGATCTCGTGCGGGACGCTCTCCAATACTCGGCCGACAGTGCCCTCTTCTACCTTGTTCCCAATGACGGCAACGTGATTTTTTCTGCCTCGCCTACGAGCTCGGTCCTTTCAACCACAACGATCACCTTCGAGTCGGCCTTGCCCGCATCATATGGTCGTTGCAAACGTACCTCTTCTCATCAGAACCATGTAAGCTTGTAAGTAGTAGATGTTCTCCCCTCCCAGCAGGAATGATACTGTAGTGGGCGCCAAACGAGCGTATTTCCGGAAAGTTATCCCCTTGTTCCATTTCAGACCAGAATGACCATTAAGATATCTATTCGTCCAGCACAGTAAAATTATTAATCGATGAATTGCTCAAATAGTTCATGCCTGTATCTGGTAAAAGAGATTACGGCGGGAGTGGACAAGTTTCAAAAAGGTGTCCATATGAGCATATCTGGATGTAGCTCGACATGCAATGTACCTGGTTGAAACTGGGTTCGGGCTTTTGATGAAGTGCACGAGTGACGTGATCAAAGCAGATCACAGCGTTCCTGTCGCAGAAGCAAATATAGACGGATTGTTTCTCTTCTTCATGGGCCTGCTTATCCCGCGGAGTACATTGCCACGATTCACGGAAGTGGATACAGTATGTCAGCCACGGCTGACCGCTCCTCCGCGGACGCTCATAAGTATAGACCCCTGCGGCGGATCACAGAAAATGGTGACCTCTAAAAGTATTTCGATTATATCAAAATGGTGGTTTCTGGCTTCGTTGAATGAGAGGCCGTCGCTTGTCCACATGCCATATGAGGCTGCTTGACAGATAACGGCGCACGAGCACAACTGCTCATTACTCCCCAGACCATAAGAATTAAGGCCAGACAGTTCAAACGCCGGACAGCGCGGATGGACGGCCGACAACGTCGATCATCACACGGTGATAGAGGCTCGGACCAGGTCGGAGCTAAACGGCATGGTAGCGTCTCGACTAATCTGCACCAGGGGAGGTTTACCCGCATCTTGTCAGATAGCGCCAAAAGTGGACTCATGCGTGTCCTTATGATTATGACGGTTCCGTGGCCAGCTTATCGGTAATCAGCAGATCGTACCCATGTGAGGTTGTAGCTTCTCGACTTATCTTACAGGAGCAGGAGGCGGGAGGAATAATCAACCCTCATCTTGCCAAGATAGCCAAGAGGGTAGACCAATGCGTGTCCTTAGGTGATGACGGCTATTCTTTGCAGATCACTCCCGCGGCCGAGGTCTCTAAAGCAAATACGGTAGCGTAGACTCCTATCTTTTCGGACCTAGACATAGGAGCTTGACTGCGTAATCGCGACGATCACTGTTTTCATCCTGCGTCTGTGCCAAGGCACAATGCGCAGTACCGTAACAAGTACAGTACCTGAACCGTACCTGAACTACGCGACGGGTTTAAAATGTGACGTTATGTGCCATATTTCCTAGGCCGTGCCATTTTTCAACTTGGCGAAAACTTGGCGACCTGATCGTTAATGGCTGTCAGCGGTCACTACGCAGGCCCACATGAATCCGACCTGGCTAATTGCAGATAGACTGGGCACGGGACGGAACGTGATCAGGTGGATCGCCTCGTAAGCTGGGTCGGCTCGGCACGAAGTCTTATCGGTCAAATGGAGATAAGAGCGTTCAATGACCCATGCGAAACACTTTGCCTTGGTACGGAATCATTTCTTGATAACGGTCCGTGGCGTATGTTGTGGGAATGATATATAAAGCAATCAAACGGACATTTTTGAAGATTCCGCCCACACGAAGCAACGCAATGCCAGCTCCCCACATTGATTCCCTCATTGCCACTCCGGTGGTACCTACCGACGCTCACGCGCACAACCTTCCCAGTCACGATGCTGTCACTGCCATGATGGCAGTAGAGGGCGACGACAGGCGTCAGGAAGAGAAATATGATGGGGAAAAGGGCGACCTAGCCGGCGAAGTCACCGTCACTGGTGCACTTGACTATACAGACTTCACCGACAAGGACGAGAGCTCGGACGATGTGATCATCGTCTCCGGTGCAGACGCTGCCACGCATCTGTTGCCCATGAGGGACGATGGCGATGCGGCAATCACCTTCCGAAGCATGTTCCTCGCTACGGGCCTCGCCGCGTTCTCAGCAGTGATGAATCAGATCTATCAGGTGAGTCATCTTCCTTCAGTACTGGAGCTGACAGTGCCAGTTCAAACCCACGCTCGTCACCATCTCAGGTACCTTCATCGTCCTCATCGCCTATTTCCTCGGTAAAGGCTGGGCGTACGGCTTGCCTCGTGGCGACAAGTATGAGGCACGCTGGAGGTCCAATGGGGGCGAGGGCAAACTACCCCTTTGGCTGTCGGTGATCAAGTTCATCAACCCCGGTCCCTGGTCGCTCAAGGAACATGCCATCTGCGCCATCACAGCGACATCGGCTTCCAACGCTTCCGCATCCATTACAGTCTTCACCGCCCAAAAGCTCTTTTACGACATCCCACTCAGCGCCACAGTTGTCATATTGAGCACCCTCTCGATCGGTCTCTTTGGCTATGGTCTCGCCGGAATCTTCCGCCCTATCGCCGTCTGGCATGTCGACGCGGTCTACTGGAGCACCCTACCAACCATCAAGACCCTTCAAGGACTGCACTGGCAAGAAGTCAAATCGTCAAAACCCCTGAGGTGGTTCTGGTACAGTTTCGTCGCAATGTTCTTTTACGAGGTCTTCCCCGCATACATGTTCCCCTGGCTCAACTCGATCTCCATCCCTTGTCTCGCGGCCTCGAAAGCGACCGGCAGCAAAGCGGCGGTTCTCACCAATCTCTTTGGCGGCGCGACGAACAACGAGGGTCTCGGACTTTTTAGTATCTCACTTGACTGGCAATACGTGAGTTGAGTGAATCAATGTCTGCGTTGCCTTTCACTGCAGTGCTGACTTTGACGTAACTAGATCACCTCATTCAACACGTCGCTTCCTCTTGTGCTGCAAATGAACTCTGCCATTGGCTACTTGGTCTGCTTCGCAGCGATGCTCGGCATTTACTACACCAACGCCTGGGGTGCTAAATCTCAACCCTTTATGTCCACTCGTCTTCGTACCGAAGCTGGTGGCGTATACCCCGTTGCCGAAGTCTTCACCAATGGAATCCTCGACACGGAGGCTCTGGCGACATACGGCATCCCTCGACTGACTGGTACCTTTGCATACGCCATGTTCATGGCCAACGCTGCGGTGAGTACTGTAAACGCTTGCTTTCTCCCAAAGCTAGGGTATCTGACGAGTGTGGTCATGTGCTATCTGATAGATTGGCGCTCTGGTCATGCATGTTTTCGTCTTCTGGGGCGGAGATATCAAGAAGACGTACCATTCCGCCAGAAAGGGCGAATACAACGACAAACACCACGAATACATGGCCAAGACTTACAAAGAAGTGCCATGGTACTGGTATGTGGCGGTTCTCGTCCTCAGCTTCATTCTCGGCATCGTCGTCGTCGCCAAGGAGAAGATCACCCTGCCGGTTTGGGCATACATCGTCGCATTGCTGATGGGAACTTTCATTGCGCCCCTGGTGAGTCAGGAGTCTTCCTGCCTTGAGCTTTGAGCAACCGCCTAGGCATTCGCTAACTCCGCATCAGAGTACGATCCTCTACTCTCGATTTGGCAACGGTATCGCTACCAACAACTTGTCCAAGTTGATCGCCGGTTTCCTGCTCCCTGGGCGTCCCGTTGGCAACATGTACTTTGCGGCGTGGTCCCACAACGTCATCTCCAACACGGTCAACCTTTCCAATGATTTGAAGATGGGAGAATATCGTGCGTTTTGAGGCGATTCCTCTTCATTACAATCATCAGCCGGGCCAAGCTAACTTTTTGTCTTCGTTTCAGTCAAAATTGCCCCCCGAGTCATGTTCTTGACCCAAATGTGGGGCACGATCTTTGGCGGATTCATCAATTACGTCGTCATGATCTCCATCGTGACCAACAACGCCGAGCTTCTTACCGACAGCAACGGAAACTCTTCGTGGAGTGGAGCCACCATCCAGTCCTACAACACCAATGCGACCTCGTGGGCTCTGGCCAAGTACCTCTACAAGACTGGTGCCACTTACTCGATGGTTCCCATCGGTCTCGCAATCGGGGCTGGGCTCGTGCTCGCCCATCGCGTTTTCGTTCATTTCGTACCGAAGATCCGAGGCTGGCACACGGGCGATCTCAACATGCCTCAGTTCATCCAATACGCAGGTTTCATCCCGTACAACGCCTCGCAGACATGCGTGATTTTCTCCCAGATCATCGCAGGTTTCTTTGTCCAGTTCTACCTCCGAAACTACAAGCCTAGAATCTTCAAGAACTACTCGTACCTCGTCACCGGTGCCTTTGACGGAGCGAGTTTGACCGCGCTGTTCATCCTCTCCTTCGCCGTCTTCGGGGCGGGCGGAGCTGCCATTGCATTCCCTACCTGGTGGGGCAATAATGCCGACGGCTATTACGATCACTGCCCGATTGCGGAGTAAGTTTAGTTGTTGGCGTGTAGTTTGGTCAGAAACTGCAAGTCGGCCAGGCAAAAGGGCGGCCTAGATAGAAAGGGTTCGGAACAGTCTATTGTAAAGGTATCTTGATTACAAGTTGGTTGATGCATCGTGTACCACCTGTCACTGGCCTGCTACAGTACGTGGTTTACGCTATGGTAGTGCGGCACATAGTCAAGTACAGTACCATTGTGAACCTACTATACTGTAGCAGCGATGAGGAAGTACTGTATTAAGTTCCCTACGTTGTACTATGGAATTACTCCATAGCTGTTTCGGCTGTGTTCTTCGCTAACCAACGGCAGCTGAAGGTGCCTCTCTGTCCAGTAACGCTATCCCTTGGTCGCAAGGCTCATTCAGACACGTCACACATCTATGCAAATGACCACATCGATCGGCACATCGTTCAGGGCAGACCGGCTCGACCCGGACGGTTGTACAATCCTTGACACCGAGGGTTATAGGGCAGTTTGAGCAGTGGGGGTTGTGACCGAAACGCAACATTTCGGCATTGTTGGGAATGAATAAGTAGAAGAGACCGCATCGAATGTGATTTCGCTGGTCGTCGGGAGGAGCGGTGACTCGATGAACAGCTGCTTTGAAAAGACCGCCGGTCCACCATTCCATCATTGATCCGCAATTTATCTAAGTACGGTCATATTAGTCAGAATTCACGTACTCCAGCTGCTCACATACGATAATTCCTCCTGGGACGTGCGGGTTGAGTCCGATCACGCCAATGGACCGAGTTCGCACACCAAAGTATCACGATAGCTAAACATTCCCTGAAAAGTCCCCTCGCTCACTTCCCGCATGTCCAGCAAACTCGCTCTCCATCGCAGTTGAGTTGAACCACTCGTACATCGGGAATAAGCTCTCGAGCGGATCCGTCGGCTGAATCGTCTCGAACAATAGGGGAATATCGGTCCATGTCGTCGGTTTGGGGCCGGCTGGGGAGATGTTGAAGATTTCGGACCAGATGCCTCCGAGGTCGTCTGGCGAAGGGGATAGAGGAGTAGGACGATCCGGGGTGGATTTGGGAGCGAGATCGAAGACCATTCGAAGTTCAGGGGTTAGGGTTACACCCCCGTGTTTGGGGGGGGGGTCGTTTTGGCTCGATTGGCCAGTCAATGGATGTTTCCACATATCCTGGTAGAGCGCGCTCGTGGGATGTCGGGAAAAACGGTCTGGCA
>JALPBY010000100.1:0-66396 GCA_026538315.1 Cryptococcus sp. GC_Crypt_6
AACAAGCGCAAACGGCGACTTACCTCGCCTACCGCCTCCACCTCGCCCTCGTCCACCTCCGCCGTAAGGGACGCCGTAACCCACCCCGCCGCCAGAATATGCACCATAGCCGCCTGGCTGACCTCCGTAGCCGTTTTGGTAGCTCATCCTGGTCGAGTACGAGCTTCTTTCGGATGTGTATACGGAAAATGAAGAACCAAAGTGTCTGCAACTAAAGTTGGTTGATTTATTGAAATCGCTTGTCGAAGTCTAATTACACGAATGTGGCACTTTTCCTCCACTTTCTTGGCCCGCTACATGTTATTTGAGTGAGATGCAATTCATGCTATATATATATGCTTGTGTGTTTTGCTCAACTGCGGCCTACAGCTGCTCCTCCAACAGATCAACATTGCCCGGATCATTCATCCTCCTCTGCTTCATCTGTTTTGCCATTCACCTCTGCTTCCGGTTCTCCACCCTCACCATCGCCCGCTTCTTCTGCGTCGTTGTTGACTGGACTACCATTCTCCACTTTTTCTTCCTCAATCGCAGGTTCATCAGCATCATCCTCGTCATCAGAGTCGGATATGTATGCCTTGGATTTGCTGCACAACGCAATGATTTATTAGCCCGCCATCTAACTATTAAGTCTCGTGGTAACTCACAAGGTTTTGCCCTTCTTCGCTGCTCCTGTAGGGATATCCTCGTCGTCAGGGTCCTCGACTGGTCGCTTTGCCTTGCGTTTCGCTTTGAGCATAGCCAATGTGTTCTTTGCCTTGACCGCCGTCCTAGTCTCATCATCTCCATCTTCGTCCGTAGCTCTTGCCTCTTCGTCCTCGTCCACGTCATTGTCGTCGTCCAAGTCCATCCTCTCGTCTTCACTCGTCTCCACTTCACTCTTACTCCTAACTTTTCTTCCCTTCTTGCCTTCCTTTTCTTTCGTGGCTCTCTTCTTCCTTGACTTTTTCTCCTTCTTCCGCGGCTCACCATCTTCCCCCACCTCGCCTTCATCAGCAGACTCGACCACACCGGCTTCCTTCCGTTTCTTGCGTTTCTCGATATTCGTAGATCGGCGCGTTTCCTCCTCGGCTTGACGAGCCGTAAGTTCTTCTTGCCATGCCATCGCCTCCTCCCTCGCTTTGCGTCGCTGCTCAGCGAGCTCCGCTGCCTTTGCTTCGATCTCGGCTTTTCTAGCAGCCTACAAAGAGAAATGCAAACAGTCAGTAAACCTGTATATGACCAGTTCTATGATGAGCAAAGGTTAGCGTACCTCAGCGGCTTGAATGCGCTCCTGCTCTTCCGCGCGTAGCTTTCTCGCCTCTTCCACTCGCGCCTGGAATTCGCCCTCGTACGCTTCTTGTCGGGACAACTCTGCTGGTGCTCTCCTGAGGAGACCGTCACCATATCTCGCTCGCTGGTCTGCCAGATCTGCATCGTATGGCAAAGCGCCTGATTTGTCGTCTGCCAGAGCACGGAAGGTGCTGCAAGGAGTTGTCAGCTTGCACACCTTATTGCAGAGCAGGTGGAAGAGGAGCTCACTTGGCGGCTTGTTGAGCTTGTTTCAGCGCGGTTTGCAATTCCTCTGAGGTCCTCTTCGCCGGTTCGAGAGAGAACAAGATCTCCGCCGCTTTCTGCTGAATCATCGCAATGTTGTACAAGATAGCCCGATCACTGGGTTGGAGGTGCATTGCCTATGAGTTCATCACAGGTCAGTGATGTTTGGTTGGCATGTCAGACCACAAACCTGTTGACAGTATCCAAGTGCTTTGTGCATGGCTGAAAAGTTGCTATCTTTGTTGGCTTGCGCATACCATGCTCTGGCGAGGTAAAGCAGAACAGATACGTTCTTGCCCTTGAAAGCGTTCGAAGCAGTGCCATACTATTGCCAGTTGTGTGAGTATATGCCAAACCAAATAATATTCTTCAGACTCACCGACTCGATTGCCTTCTCTTCTTCACCTCGAATGAAGTAACAATGTCCCATGTTGACATTCACCGGTCCGTCACTGAGCGAATCCTTGATTCGGCTGAATATGCCAATAGCTTGGCCAGCCAATCTCGTCCTGTGCTTTCCTTCGTCGACGCCATTTGCGGCGTTTTTCGGAGCGAGACTGTCCTCTGCCAGGGCGATCGCTAGCCCTTGTGCGGCATGCGCGGAGCCTGGATCCAGGTGTAAAGCCCTCTCATAAGCTTCCGCTGAACGGAGATACTGCTTTGGTCTTTCTGCGAGTTCCTGCGACGACTTTGCCTCTCTACCCAAAGTGAAATGCAGCCAGCCCAAAGCGCAGAAAGTGTAAGCGTCAGATCGGTCGAATCGCAGTGTTTGGGATGTAAACGCCAGAGCTTCCTTATACGAGCCAATGTTGATAAGGAAGTTGGTGTATACCGATCGAAGGATGATGTTACTCTCGTCCGACTTGAGACACTCTTTCAGTAAGGTGTGGGCGTCGAAGTTACGTCCTGCAGCAGCGGCAAGAAGGGCAAGCCGTGCTTTGGCTGAAGCAGAGTTAGCTGTTGATCATTGCGTATCAGGGTAAGCACTCACCCTCCATATGTTCTGGATGTTGTCTGAGTACATCTCGATACCACTGAGCAGCTTTGACATTCTCCCCCTCTTCCTCGTACGCTCGACCGAGGTTATAAGCCAAGACAGTCTTCAGCACTTCGGCGTCCTTTCCGCTCTCTGATGCAAGCTTCTGCAACGCATCCTGATATGTTCTTTCTGCCGTCTCGACATTGCCTTGGAGTTGGAAGAGTGCCCCGAGGTTGTCTGACATTCTGATTGTGCGTAGATCTGGTGGTCGGACATCTTGCGAAGGCTCGTCACCTGCCAGGTCGTCATCCGCCTTGATTGACAACGCAGTCTGATATGCACCGATGGCGCGGTCCAGACTTTCGCCCTGCCAAAGCTTGGCGAGATCGACAAAAATATCTGCGTCCGTTCCTACACCTCTGAGACGGGCCCAGTCCTCATCTGATTCGGCCGACGCGACAAGATTGTGGAGCTCGGAGAGCATGGTGCGGGCGGTGATTCGGTTCTTCGCGAGTTCTTCAGGTGACATACCAGGGTGGGGGTAAGCCAGCAAACTTGCGTGAAGGACCGTATACTCCAGGGGGCCTTTGCCGTTGAGTCTTTTGGCAGTCTGCTCAATAAAGTTGAGCGCCTCTCGTAAATTGCCTGGGTATAGGAATGAGCACATGCGATCACCAGAAAAGCAAGCTATTCACCATTCTTAATGGCGATTTGACCAAGAGTCAGTTCTGCCAGGATATTAACGCCGACCGGGTCCTCCGCACGTGCTGCAGCAATGAAAGGTCCTGCGTCGGCCACATCTCCGCCAACAAATCCTAATCTTCCCCTCTCTGCGTTCGCCAAGACGGTATGTCGCTTGTTATCAGAATACTGAATAGCTCTCTCCGCCAACTTGGAAGCTAACGGTAATTGTCCACCTTGTCCAGAGACACTCGCAAGAGCCAATGCCGATGCGGGTGATTTGTTGTTGGTTTTAAAGGCTTTTTGCACGTATTGTATGCCCTCCGATTCAAGTTGTAGCCGCTTTTCGCGAGATACCGATGGTTCGCGAGCAGTGTTAAGAGAGGCAAGACCGAGAAGCAAGAGGGAGACCCATGACGACGGGTCACGAGCAAGAACGCGTTCCCAAGCGGTGCGTGCCCTGGAACGGTCGCCAAGTACCCAGAAACAAAGGCCAAGACCGACGCGAGGATCAGGTGTCATATCAGGATCAAGGGAGAGAAGTTTCTGATATGTCTGCAAGGCGGCCTCATGAGAGCGTCGCGCGAATTGTAAACGCGCCTGGTTGTTTGGTTAGCACGATTTCGTAAGTTGTGAGCATAGACACTGCTTACCTGCGCGGTGAGTGCCAGAATATTGTGCGGCTGCCTTTGCAGTAATCTTTCTACTAGAGGATGTGCGAGACCAGGCTGACCTGTCGCCAAGTAATGGATGACTGGCGGAGTGGGATCCATGATAAGCCTTTCAATTCCTGTTCGTTTCTGTGCTAAGTCAAGCTCACCTCGTCCCATAGCCAAACTGACGGGTTCGTCATCTTGACCAGCGCCAGAAGATCTAAGAGCTTCTGAGGCGGCATTAAGATTCGCAGCGGCTTCTCTGAAATGATGATCCTTCGTTCTCGTGCTTTGTGAGAGTTTGTCGTATTCTGGACAAGAGTCAGTATGCTTCTATAGCTGAACGCCAGACGTGACCTACTGGCTGTGGGCAAAATGACTTTTGGGGCCGAACGGGCCAAATGGAGATGGAAGTGTGCCAACATTGCGTACAAGTTCACGAGCGCTACAGGGTCGGGATGCCTGCCAGTACCTCCCGCAAAGACTGTACATTCATTCAGTCCACCGCTGTCTTGGTTCATCAAGGGCAAAGTCGACTTACAGGCAATACCTCTTGTCATCAACTCCTCTGCTCTAGTCCACCGACTCTGCTTCCAGTGCTCGCTCGCTATCAGAGTCCAGTCTCTACATTCTGCCGAGTAGTCTGCCAACATATCAGGTATGACGGCGGCGATCTCATCTTCGGCCAGTGAGTTGAGGTCAAGGTCCGTCTGAATACCTCTGCAAGTCGAAAGTGGAGGGAGGATGCACGGTCAGCTGGAGGCTGATCTGTTGGACACGCAAGCAGAGCGGTCAGCTCACCCTTGGCCGACGATGACCACCGTCCTCTCCGTCTGAAGTTCTGCCTCAGCCATTGTGATGGGATGATATGCAGCCGGTTGAGATGTATGGCAGCTGTACCACTATAAAGAGGTTGTCTGAATCCATGTTTTCCAACGACATGACATCCAGGTCGTGTCGGTGGTTTCGCATGTTAGGCGCGTCTACCGGTATCGAAGTGCCTTGTATTTGAATGAATTAGGCATGCCCTACCAGTAGGCGCGTCTTGCTCACCGAAATGTTGTCAAGTGCCGATATTAAAGTGCAAGGTGTCTCTAGTGTCGTGAAACGAGTCAATCATTGTGCAATTCAGAAAGGAGCAACCGTCGAGCGCTACCTACGAAAGCGTTCATGCTCAGTCGCAGTTACATACGAGGCTCTCAATCACTCCTCACAGCTACTCGACTCTGCGCAAAGTTTCCAAATCTGAGCCCGAACCGTCTTGCTCGACCAAAATCATCAATTCCATCAACTTTTCTGATTCCATCACGCCAAATGTCCAACATCGCCGCTCACCCCGTTGGGTCGACTTCGGACCCAGCTCCGCCTGCAGAGGGCCTGAACCCCATCACCCCTGGAGCTAGCGCTACGACAGTCGACAAGAAGGATAAGAAAGATGGGAAACAAAAGGAGAAGAAGGAGAAGAAGTCTGGTGGTGGAGGTGGTCTCGAGCTGTCCCCTCCCCCAGAGTTTTTTGCTGAGCGTATCAAGATTTACGATGAGTACAAGGTGAAATATGACAAATGGGTGTCTGGTGAGTGACCACCGCACACGCTCTGAGGCATACCAAGCTATCAAGTGACCAGTGAAACTAAATCGCTACCTCTCGCAGAGCAACCCCGCGAACCTATCACCGTGACTCTTCCTGATGGAAAGCAGGTCGAAGCCACAGCATGGGAGACGACACCACTTCAAATTGCCCGTAACATCTCGACGGGTCTTGCCGATAAGACGATCATTGCTAAAATAAACAACCAAGAGTTATGGGATCTCAGCCGACCTCTCGAAGCATCTTGTTCGCTCGCATTGCTCGACTTTGACTCTCCCGAGAACAACTACGAGGCCCGACAGGTGTTCTGGCACTCTTCTGCGCACGTCCTCGGTGAGGCCTGTGAACGTCGGTACGAGGGATGTTGTCTTGGTTACGGACCTCCTTTAGAGGAAGGTGGTTTCTTCTACGACATGTCACTGGAAGGCGGAAGGACGATCAGTCAAGAGGATTACAAGGGTATCGAGGACGTGGCCAAGGTCGCTGTGAAAGAGAAGCAAGCTTTCGAGCGACTTGAATTGCCAAAGGAGGTGTTGCTAGAGATGTTCAAGGTAAGCTGCGCGACTGATGTATTTGGCTAAGTACTGACTCGCTTGTCTCACAGTACAACAAGTACAAGCAACATTATATCAACGACAAAGTCCCCGACGGCACATCTTCCACTGTATACCGTTGTGGTCCTTTGATCGATTTGTGTCTTGGCCCTCACGTTCCCCATACCGGCCGAATCAAGTCATTGGCAGTCACCAAAGTATGTAGGGTGGTGTATGAAATACGTGTATTGCTAATATCCCTTCTAGAACTCCTCATCCTACTTCCTCGGTGATGCCAAGAACGACACATTCCAGCGAGTA
The DNA here is from genome assembly GCA_026538315.1 of Cryptococcus sp. GC_Crypt_6. NCBI lineage: Eukaryota > Fungi > Basidiomycota > Tremellomycetes > Tremellales > Cryptococcaceae > Cryptococcus > Cryptococcus sp. GC_Crypt_6. The sequence goes on from JALPBY010000100.1 coordinate 6,292, forward strand.
TACGGCATGTCGTTCCCCGACGCTGCGCAGATGAAGGAGTACAAGATATACCTGGAAGAGGCGGCAAAGAGAGATCACCGTAGAATCGGCAAAGAGCAAGAGCTCTTCTTCTTCAACGACTTGAGTCCAGGCAGTGCCTTCTTCCTTCCGATGGGAATGAGAATCTACAACACCTTGACCAACTTCATCAAGGTGCGTTCGATTGTTAAATCTTTACGGATGTTCCTGGACTGACTTCTGTTTAGTCTGAGTACTTCACTCGAGGCTTCACAGAAGGTAAGCAGTCTGCCAAGCTATATGAAGTTCTGTGCTGATGATTCCCAGTGGGATCGCCCAACATTTTCAATTCAAAACTTTGGGAGACATCCGGTCACTGGCAAAACTACGCGGAGGACATGTTCCAGCTCAAGGTGGATGAAGACAAATTCGCGCTCAAGCCTATGAACTGTCCTGGTCATTGTGTCATCTTCGATTCTCGGGAACGAAGTTACAAGGAGCTTCCCTTACGATTTGCCGAGTTTGGTGTTCTGCACCGTAACGAGGCTAGCGGCGCACTTTCAGGCTTGACGCGTGTCAGGCGTTTTGTGCAAGATGACGGTGAGCTGCTGGATTCCTGGCTTCCATAGCTGTGCATCATACTGAAACATGAGTTCGATTTTAGCACATATCTTCTGCACTCCCGACCAGGTCGAGAGCGAATTGTACAGCGCCTTCGAATTCCTCGATGCCGTTTACAAGCCATTCGGCTTCACTTACAAGGTCGGATTGTCGACTCGTAACCCGAAGAAGTGGATGGGTGATCTTGAGCTGTGGAATAAGGCAGAGGGCACGTTAAGACAGGTCCTGGAAAAGAAGGTACCTGGCAACTGGCATGTGAACGAGGAGGACGCCGCCTTCTATGGACCGAAGGTTCGTATTTCGGTTGGCTTCTGCTTAGATTCAGCTAATCATTATATAGCTCGACTTCCAATTGACGGACGCACTGAAGAGGAACTGGCAGTGCGGCACTATTCAGGTGCGCTATTCAGGTTTTCATGATAGCTTCAGTAGCTAACGGAAAGACGTGCAGCTTGACTTCAACTTGCCAGAACGATTCAACTTGAAATACCACTCAAACGAGCAGAAGACAGCGACTGAGACAACGTCGGCCACTGGTGAGAAAGTCATTGGAGGGCAATTCGCTCGTCCTGTCATGATCCACCGTGCCATCCTCGGATCCATCGAACGATTCATTGCCATCATTACTGAATCATTCGGCGGACGATGGTGAGTTCATCGTGCCTTTTGTCTACACGTGTTCAAACGACACAATGGACACCAGTCATTGATCATCTGTCGTTCACTTTACATAGGCCATTCTGGCTTTCGCCTCGTCAGGTCGTGGTCATTCCTGTGGCCGGACCTTTCCAAGAATATGCCATTTCCGTTGCCAAGCAATTCTCCAATGCTGGCTTATTTGCCGAGACTGATTTGAGCGACAACACGCTCAAAAAGAAGATCCGTAATGCCCAGATTGCTCAATGGAACTTCATCATGGGTCAGTTATCGACTCGCACAATTCTTGGAAACTTAGCTGATGTAGTAATCCCCTCGTAGTTGTCGGACAGGACGAACAGGATGCCCAAGCTGTCAACATCCGTAACAGAGACGATGAGCAGCAAGGCCGTGAAGAAACTGTCAAGGTCGCTGATGCTTTGACCAAGCTTATCAAGCTGAGAGACAGCAGAGCGCAGGTCAGCAAGCTGGACTAAGCGGACGTGGGACCAGGGTTGATCACGCGATGGCATTGCGTTGGCAGCAGTGTGGTAGAGTTAGCTTATATGCATACATAGTGCGCATTGCTTCTGTTTGGCAGACCGTATTGCATTCCTGACTCTTTACTTCTACCAAATCACACTTCGGCGGCTAGAAAATTGCCATGTTCGAGCGTCAGCAGCGAGCACCTTGGTCGAGGGAGAGTCTGCGAAGGTATCTGCTGGCATCACGACTTGTTTGCGTCTTCTGCGTTCTCCTCCTCATTGACGTAGGACTCCATAGCTGCTAAGTCGGATTCGAAGAACTTGAAGTTGGTGTCCGAGTTGTCACTAACCGGTGAAGTGAGATTAGGAGAGCGACAACTAATCGTCCCCCCCTTGTAAGTCGCGGACGTGAGAAGGGTCCCGCGGCGCGCAGAAGGTGAGGCAGTGGAGGACGATCGAGGGGAACTGCTGGTCTCTTCGCTGTATTGGTTGGTGACAAGGTCAGTATTGAGGGGTGTGGATTCACGACTAGCTGGCATGTTCGGTGGTCTGTCCTGGGCTTTGGTAGATTGGTACGAGCTGTGAACAAGATAGTGGTTGTGCCAGATACGGTAAGACGATGAATAATGTGCAGAAGACAGACTAGCGATCACGTTCTATATAGCTCAATTGCCTCTGTTACATGTCTGCCACTGCCGCCACACTGCTATCCGTTCTTACAAAGGTGGTTCAACGGCGGTTGAGACTGCGCTGATGTAAGGGTGACAACGAAAGGCTCGCGAAACCGCCTTCTCAGGGCGATGTAGACGTCGCCGTCCTTGCCGACTGTCCGCACTCCGAAAGCTCAAAACATCATTACACCCCTTCAACCTCCAAGCCACACGGTGTCTACGTGAGTGCGGATAATCCAGAATGCATCCAATGAGATATATTCCTCCATCCATAAACGCCCTTACGATATAAATCCATCCTCAACTCCGGCAAAGAAGGCGCTACCCTGGTGGACCTGCGTGGCGATCATCGATCACGAGGAAAGGGGCGCTGTGAAACCTCATGGTGCACTTCACTCTTTGAGATGATAGACGGCTCCCGTGCTGCTCGTCGAATAGCCGTTCGTCTTGGGCTTGCGCGAAGAGCCCCGGTCACTCGGGTCACTAGTTGACACAGGATCCGCCCAAACTAGGTCGCCGTCAACATCCTTATAAACACCTGGCCGTTGTCCGCCCGTTTCGCACTCGGTGTAGAGCGCAGCGCCGCCATTGGTATCGGACGTAGCGCTTGACTGGGCCTTACGCCCAGATTGCTTGTTGGCGGATGAATCACAAGCGGACATGATATAGTGGGATTGTAGAGGTGTAAATTCACGTCTAAGTGGTATGGGCAAAAAGTTCTCCGTGGAAGGCAATGATATCGGGGAAGACCAGTGTGAAGCTGAAGAGCGTATAGCAAAGAAGAGAAGGATAAGGGAAGTCACCCTTTGCTGGGCGCTCTTTTATAGGCTAGCGACTGCATTGGAGGACTCGATTGACTCCAGGCGCTCTGAAACGCAGTCATACCACATCCTTTTAGCACCAGCAGCCGATTGCGAGCCGCAGAGTGACGGGACAACAGCGCTGTGAAAAGGTAGTCAACATTGAAGGGATCCCCGAATCGCCTTTGTTAGGGCAGTATGAACGTACGCTGCGACAGTAGCTGTCCGAACGCCGCTATGTTATACCCTCTTTACACAACGTGGGCGGCCACGGAGAACAGTGTATGATGATTATGGACTATCCAGAATGCATGGGTCATGATGAGGTCATTATGCTCCTTTCATAGACGACTACAGTAAACGCTCATCCTTAATGCCGGTAAAGAAGGCGCCACCAAGGTGTATCCGCGCGGCGATCACGAAGCACGAGAAGAGGGGTTTTGTGAGACCTCTTCATCGCCAATGTGACCCGCTTAAGACTCGGGCTCGGACCCGCTGTCGCTGTTTGGAGCAGAACTGTCTTCGCCGTCAATGTGATCGGGCAAATTCGCGATAGACGGAGCGCGCAACTTCTCCAGGTCGCTTCTGGTCAGTGTATTTCCTGCAGAGGAATGGCTGGAGCTTGATGCACGGCCCAAGGGAGCTTCCAGCTCTGACTCGCTCCCATCTGTATCAGGAGCGGGATCATAATCTGAGCCGAAGACACTGCGAATCTGCTCGGGAAAGTGCACATTGGTTCCCTTGCTTTTGCGGACCGTTCGGGATGGCCTATCGCCTTGATTGTCTTCAGTAGCATCATCTGACTGACGCGATGCAAGACGTTCGGCATTCTCCTGCTTGTGAGTGCGTGCGGCATCAAGATTGCCCCGAGTATTGGAGCTGACGTCGGATGAGGTGTCGGAAGCAGGGCTGCTGCATCGGTCCCTCATCATACGATCCCAGTGGACACGACCCGGGATCTCTTCATCGTCTCCGCTGGGCGATGTAGTGGCAAACCTATCGCCGGAGTTGGAAGGGGCAGTCGAGGTCGCAGCTGGCTCGCTTTCCTTGCCGGCAGACGAATCGCAGGAGGACATGTTTGTGGCACAGACTTGAAGATTATATCTGCGTGAGAAAGCTCAGTACGGAAGATAACGGTATAGCGAGCAGAGCAATATGAAGTTATGAAGTGGGAATTGTGGAAGGACAAAGATAGGGAAGCCGCTACCCTTCGCTGGTTGCTATTATATAAGATAACGACTGCAGCGGGTATATGAACTGATAACAAGCGCTTTCAAAGGTGAGCCAGTATCTCACCCCTTGATTGTCTAGCGATGAAGGGGTGCAGGATAACTCGACGAAAACGAGCTGCAACGTGGCACTTGACTTATGTGCAACATCTATCAAAGGACAAGTCCGGGCTAGTATTGTCTGTCACATACAATATAACGCATACTACAGTAGCACGACACACTTGCTGGTGTCCTCTGACCGGTTGATGCTGCATTGGATATACTACTTGGAACTTGCATAAGATGTGAGGCACATACAAACAGCTGAGAAGTCCATCTTCACCTCCGTGCCACAGTGCCACTACAGTATACAGTACGATGCATAGCAGACAACCCTTCTTCTCCACGTATTACAAATATTACAAGGTTGGCGTCACATACTCTGCCTCAACTGGTCGTATTGGGCGACCGCGAATGTTCCGTAGCACCTTCAGTGGCGACCGTCGTCTCTTCTTCGCTGACCGAAAGGTCTCTATAGCAAGACTCGATTCAGCATATCTTTGGACTGAGGACGACAGACATACCTATCGATGCCATAAGCACTCCGTCCGCTCATCCTTGGCAGATAGGGACGATCCTTGTTGTCCGTCGAGCGACAGACATTCGGGTCGATGCCATAAGCACCAGGCCCCCGCATCCTTGGCGGAGGACGAGCGGGATTGGTCGTCGAACAGTCGCTTGCCCCGTAGTACACAGAGCTCGGGCATTTGACGCCATAGTTTAGCGTAAGGAAGCTTGCTGAGCTCGGCACAGTGCTCTTATTGGACATCTTGTGATCCAGGATAGCGATAGTAACTCGTAGGCAAATAGATTTTGGAGTTCCGAGATTGAGGTACTGAACGAGTCTTGGTGCGAATATGTGTTTTGCGGATTGATCGTATGCGGATGTGTCTTTTGTACGCAACGAGCCTGCAAGCTCACTTGCTGAGCCATGTGATAGAAGCTCTGGAGAATCCGATGACCCTGAGTTCGAACGTAGGAACCTGAAATCGACAAAGGACAGAAGCGCAAGTTGACTGCTTGAAGCACTCTGAGGAGAAATAGCTGAAAGGGTAGTGTCCAGTCCGATACGGACCGGAGCATGTGGACGGCGTTTCGGAAGCGGAGAAGCGATCAAGAGTGATGTTGTTTACTTACAATATTTAAAGGAGATACACAGATGCGCAATGTGATCACACTGTATACCCCATGCGTACCTCCGACAGGGAAGTCAAACCATTTTAGGATTAGGTGCAGTGAGACATACGTGATAATGAAGCCTTCAAGTAGACCGAATGACATGGCGCGCTTCGCCTGGAGGCCTTCTGCAATGTTACAGCTTCTTTGCCCGCAGCAGAGTTGAGAGCTTCGCTATGTGCGGTTTAAGCTGCTCAATAGGCTCCTGCGCCACTGACTATGTGGTTCGCCACTCGCGCCAAATTTGATTCCGTCAACCTCCACTTGCTAGCGAATGTTTTCTTCGCTATTCATAAAATCAGTTATTGTACAGCTGCATAGATCTGATAAATTTCAAACGCTACTGAACAGCTACAAGACAGACCCAAAGCACAATGGAGACGACATCGAAGCAACCTGCTAAGCGCTTCCGCTCAGTTGAATCAGACCAGGATGAAGGCGACGCCAATCCTCAAATCAACGCTTCAGCTTCGACTTCCAAGCTTCGCTCGACTGACGGGGAATCGAAGAAGAAGCGGAAGACAAACGTCAGGACGGCTGGGATCGTCTACATCTCGAGATTACCACCTGGGATGACACCACAGAAAGTACGACATCTCATGGCGCGCTGGGGAGACGTGGGCAAGGTCTATGCGCAGCGGAAAGATGGTTCGTCCACTTCCTTGCCTTTTTCGCTTGTTGCTTGTCATAATAGTATCACATGGACAGGCTGCTTGGTCACATGCACGAGCAATATGCTGATATTGTGAAATGAACAGCACCTAGCGGATACAACCCCAATGCCAACACTTCGCAGAAGAAGCAGAAGCATGCTAGTGCCAACTTCTCCGAAGCATGGGTGGAGTTGTTGGACAAGAGCGTTGCCAAGACGGTCGCGTCGATGTTGAACGCGCAAGTGATAGGAGGCAAGAAGGGCGATAGGTAAGTCATCCGTCTTTTACACACCGAATAATGTGTAGATGCTGATCATCGGTATAGGTGGAGGGACGATATCTGGACCATGAAATATCTGAGTGGGTTCAAGTGGGAAATGCTAGGCGAACAAGTTGGTAAGTCATCAAATATTCACGCTCAACATCCAACGACATATGCTGATAACCCTCTTTGGTATAGCATACGAGCGCCAATCACATCAAGCGCGACTGCGGACCGAGATTGCACGCAGTAAGACGGAACAAAACGAGTACCTCAAGAACGTTGAACTTGCACGAGTACTGGACAAACGCGCTGCGAAGAAAGCTACTGCTGGAGCTGAAACCGGTGGTATGGCAGCGAGTGCCAAGGAAGATACGAAAGGTCATTCAAAAGGATATCGCCAACGGCCCGCAGTGGAAAAGTCCAAGACGTTCGAGGGCAAAGGGATGGATAGCGTGTTGGGCAATGTCTTTGGTTGAAGCATGTGTAATGTTTTGGAAATGTAACAATGCGCTCCACATTGGCAACAATCTTGGCTCATAACGACGTGTTTCTCGACTGTGAATATTATCCGTGCATCCGCATCGGGGTACCCTAGCAATCCACCCATCTACTTGCCCAGCCGTTTCCTCAGCGCGCGTGTTGCCTTCAAGTCATGCTCGTCAGCTACACGTTACGTGGTGGAAAAGGATGTACTTACCTTTCTCCTCTTCTTGTACTTGTGCTTGGAAATCTTCTTTTTCCTCTTCCGCTTGACGCTGTCCATGCTCACTCCCTCGCTACTGATGTCTGATTCATTTTCGGTAGCTAGCATCTGACTCTGTCGACCACGAGTCGAAACAGTTGATCGGCGTCCGCGGGCAGATGACATGCCAAGCTTTGACAACACTGCAGTGAGATCTGCGACTGCTGAATCCACCGCAACATCTGGACCAGATGATCCAGTGCTGGTTGCGACCTCTGTCTCGGCTGTTGGTGGAGTGACAGATTTACCGTCGAGCCAGTTCAAGGTGTTTGACCACGCTTCTGAACTAGTAGGGTTGAGCTGTACGGCAGTGCTCTCTAAGACTGCGCCCAGACCGCCAAACTCCATCTCGGGGGAAGGCATACCCCATGGCAGCTGATCTCCGAGATGATGCAACAGAGACGGATGTGAAAGAGCCGACATGATAGAGGAATGTTCATCCATTGCCGTACCGCTTGGTCGTGCGCGTCTCAGCCTCGCTACGGGATCAGGGGGTGCAGGAGGCGCGAAAAGGTCCTCCGTGATCGGCTCTGTGGCTGATGATGGCCGACGGGGAGAGGTGTAGATGTTCGTACCGAGATACAAGGGGAGTGGGAGGTGAGGGTGCGTAAATGTGGTGTGGAGCTTGAACTGCTCTGGATAGAGATAGATCGGTTGAAATTCGTTTGCGTGATTGAGTGCAGGCACAGGATGGGTGAAGCTGAGTCGACCAGAAGATTGAGAGGCGCGAGACTCTGACTGTGATGCGTCATTCGCGATGATATCAAGGTGCGCATGATCGCCTGTCTGTGCAGTCGGAATGGATAAGCCGCTTCGGGCGGACTTCTTCCTGCCTCTCCCCTCGTTCGCTCTCGAGGACGAAGATGCTGAAGCGGCGACTTCTGCGTGCCTCTGTGAAGATGTGGTGATGGACTTGGAAGCTTTTCCGGCTAAGCGGGGCCTGATCCGTCCTCGGGTCGAAGTGCGAGTAGAACTAGCTCCAGATGCGAGAGGTGACGATAACGTCGGTCCATTAGCGTTGGCCAACGCTGCTCGTGCCGATGGGATCGACGAGTACACTCGACGCAGCATCATTGCGAAAAGGGTTGCTCGTGAGGTGGGACAAAGTGTGCAATGTTCTGTACGTAGAACCGAGAGTGAGCGAAACAAGCACTCAAATGGTCGGGAAGGAGGATGGGTGGTGCAGGACGGTTTCGAAGTGAATAGAAAGCTCTCCTTGAGATCACGTGATACAACATTCACTTTCTTTCGCTTTTACGATTTCAGCTAAAATGACAAAGTGTTGACATTTCCAGAGATTCTGATCGGTTCATCCCAGAGACAAGTGACATTCGCAACCCTCAGAAAGCGCGACATGACTAAGAGATCGAGAGACACAACCGACGACATGACAGCTATCGAACAGCAAGCTGGTCCTTCCACTTTGCCCGCTGCTTCAGGAGTCGAAGGAGGAGAAGTGACTTTGTTGAAAGTGCCTCAGGTGAGTTACGACATTGCGAGACTGACGGTCGTCTCTTGAGAGATCATGCGCTAAGTGGATAACTGCAGAAACGATGGTATCGTCAACGAGCGCACGCAAACGTATTCATTGACCACGAGCTGGACTAGTGAGTCATATTCTGCTTGTCACAGCCCTCTCGATAGGCCATGAAGCTGATATAGGATGTTGTCTTAGCCCAAGGCAGCCTGAGGAGATGGTCTGGGCCACGCATTATCCTCGATACTTTGCTGCTCAAGGTTCCACCGAAATTGAAGCTCCTGCTGCTGGAGCAGGCTCTAAGCAGGTCGAATGGGCTGATGTCGGCTGTGGATTCGGAGGATTGTTGATGGCTTTGGCACCCATGTTCCCGGATACTCTAATGCTGGGTACGTGATTGTGTGACTGCTCGACCAAGTGAGAGTAACGCTGAAATGTTCTTGTAGGCATGGAGATACGAATGGCTGTTTCCAAATACGTTTTTGACCGAATCGCGGCTTGTCGACAACAGCAATCCCTCTTGCCTGCTGACTCGGAAGAGCGAGTAGCAGGCGAATACAATAACGTCTCTGTCATTCGGGCCAACTCGATGAAGCATATGCCAAACTTTTTCGCCAAAGGCCAAGTGAGTATTTCTATGCTCAAACTACAAGCTATAAGCCCGTCGTTTCTCGAAACGACGTGTTGGCGGACTGAGTGACGAGCGCTGACGCAGAAGTAGCTCTCAAAGATCTTCTTCCTCTTTCCCGACCCTCACTTCAAGAACCGGAAACACAAAGCGAGAATCATCACGTAAGTCTCGTTGTCAATTTACATCCTTGTAGCTGTCAATTTACTGATATCTGTGCAATGCAGAACATCATTGCTCGCCGAATACGCATACGTGCTGCGACCCGGTGGCATCCTGTACACCGTGACAGACGTCAAAGGTTTGTTTCCCCTCCTTGTTCTGCGTCACTTCCATCACCTCTGTCGTCCGCCTTACATCCCTTTTCTTATGACACAGAGGTACGTGTACTGATCGCATCCATCCTTGACAGACCTTCACGAATGGATGGCGTCACACCTCCGTGTTCACCCGTTATTCGTGGAAATACCGAATGAAGAACTCGTAGACGACCCTATCCTCGAAGCGGCAAGGACCAGCACTGAAGAAGGCAAAAAGGTCGAGCGGAACAAGGGTGATAAATGGGTTGCCTGCTTCAGACGAGCGGACGATCCCGTGGATTAGGGAGTAGAGTAGTACACGCTCACTGGTATAGAGTCGACATGATGATCTCCTCTGCATGTTCAAACAAGTCTGTCATGCATCCGGTGTCTTTGGACATGGCGTCGCTGCAAAGCGCATATAAATGCTTGCTTGCAAGAGGACACATCGATGGCAGCGGTGTGAGAATGAAGATGCACGGTACCATGTCGGCGGATTTGATGCTTCCTGGACCATACCGCAGAAAGGCCTCAAAACAAAACAAAACCTCTCTCACCATCTCACCTGCTTACCAGCGCACGCAACCTGCTTGGCAACGCCGCAGTCGCAAGCAAGAAGCAAAAACTACAGCACGAGGGATTCCCAGATGGTCCCCCACTCTGGTACTAACCCCGCGATGCTCAGCTTAGCTGCGCAGATCAGACGGGATGCGGCGTTTTCTGAGCTCTATGGCCGTAGATGTTATCCTTCCAAACAGGTACAATATCAAGCGATCACGCGTGGACGGAGATGAAGAAGATAAAGGGTTTCGACAATTACAACGCATCTTGAAGCAAGTCAGTTACGTCTCGATCAGTGCGATCAACGCTGTTCCATAGTCGCTTGGTTCAGTCCCTACACAGGCTGCGCTAGATCAAACTGCCAAATACATCACGATATGCCATGCAGCGTGTGCCTATAATATCTACGAGCCATTAACCTAAACAAACAGATCAGATCAGCTTTTTGCGCATTTGAGTCAATCGTGACTAAGCACTCACCTTATTCTTCACCGTTGTGAGGTATTGAGCGTAGCTGCTCATGTGATCCATTCTATCTTCGATGAGCAAGCTCAGAGCCCATGACCGAAGCGCAGGTTCCGCATCCGACTTGACGACGTAGACGTGAGGTCTGTACACGCCTCTTCGAAGTTCGCGAGTCTTGGCCACGATATTGTTGACTCGTTGAGAGAATGGGTTGTCCAAGACGGGCAGCGTGTATTTCCCGCCTGTCAACTCGCCATATGATGGGAGATCGAACACATCTTGAACCAATCGAGGCACCGCCTCGTGGCCAACCCAAAGGAATATGTTTTGTCCGTCTTCGATCAGGAAAAGACCATGTCTCTCCAATCGCTCGGAAGTCAAGTTGAGCGCAGGAGGGAGTACCACACCGTTCTCTCCTACATTGCCCGCGTCTTGCGGCATGTTATGCAGAGAGTAAAAGCGTGGATGAATGTACGGTACGAGGGATTGCGAAGGTAAAGTCGTGAGCAGCGCTTGCGCATAACTTCGAAGATCGGGTGGGATTTGGGCTCCCTCGCGAAGACCGACGTGCTTGACCAAACCGCAAGCGAGCAAAGGTAACAGCTTCAAGTTGTCTGGAACGGCCAGCTGAGCTGACGCGCCGGCTGACGACGTGACTTGGTTCTTGTAGACCCCAAGCATGTCTGCCAGCTTGTTCGTAACAGTATTTCTCGCATCGTCCAACGAGTGGCTCATTGACCTCTCTACAGCCTTGTTCGTGAGGTAGGTGGCAATGGCGACTTGGTCGGCCGATGCGTATAATTCGGCGATCGAGTCAGTAGTAGGCATAGCTTGGGTGATGACTCGGATTCTTCGCTCGCCATAGCATGTGGTGTGAAGGATGGCGGTTTGAAGAACGACGAAGGAGCCCTTGATATCGTCTTCTAACTGCAGCTCAATTACGTAGTTCTGATCGAGAGGAACAACGGGCAAAGCGAGCAGATCGGTGGAGCGAATGAAGAAGTTTCCATGGAAGGCGGACATGCGGATACCTCTGGTGGCTCGAACACGAATGACCGCTTCGAGACCCATCGGTTGCGCCAGGACCTTTCCAAACTCGGTCGCAAACTTGATGGCATCTTCCGAACGGCTGGCATTGAATCCAGGATACAGGTATGTTTGACCGGCGGTATATCTTGGCAAGCAAGACAGCGTCGAGACGTCGGTATAAGTGGATGAGAAGAGGAACATGTCGACAGCAACTTGCTGTTTTGAGCACTCGATCGCAAAGGTCTTGTAGAAACTAGAGGCCGCGTTGAGCAGCGAGCTCTCTTTACTTGTGCCGAGCAGTTTAGGGTCATCGCGGGCTTTCAATGCACCCTCGCCAAGGGTTGGCAGACTGGCAGTGAGAGCGATGATTTTGCCACCGATCTTGCTAATGAGTTGGTGAGCGGCTTGAAGCGCTGAGCCAAGGGCATTGCCGACTGTGTGCGAGTCCTGGAACATATCGCTGAGTCGACCAAGAAGCGATTCGAGAGCTGGTCTAGACTCGGTAAGGTTGACGAGGAGGTCGACTGGTTTAGGAAGGAACACATCCTGGAGGTCCGAGACGACCAACATGGTCGCTTCACTTGCCCCAGCTGGCAATGAGAAGAAGTGAAGGCTGGTCGAGACACCGATGATAGCGATCTTTGTTCGGTTGTCGGCATTGGGAATGTTGTCCAAGCTCTCCAAGATTGTCCTCGCTGCGACAGCCACCATTCCTGATTGCACTGCTGCTTGGCTCACATCGATGACAAAGGCGTATACAGGAGGCTGAGGTGGTCGCACCATGTATTCCGTTGGCGCGATGAACTCGATCACACTGTGATTCAACTCCTTCCTCGACCATCTGTCCGCTGGCTTGTTCTCCCGCTGGTCCCAGTCAAACAACTGAGGTACCTCGTTGCTCAGACCACACATGCAACACTTCCACCTATTTCCTCCCTCAATGAAAGTGACAAAGGGGTTGATGTACGCCCTGCACCGTCTGCATCGTGCGATGACAGAGTCCTCGACGACAGGTACAGGGTCGTCGCCATCTGATTCTCGGAACGAGCGATAAGGCGCCATGACGAGTGCGAGGGGGAGTTTGGACTTGTTGAGGAGTGACTGGGTTGTGGGCATGGCAGCGAGGGTACAGCGCTGGTAAGAGGGATCGGGCTGATTGGTGGAGGATTGTGTGACAGCTGCGTTCGGTGGGAGTAGTGCTGCGGGAGGTGGGGCGTCCAGTGCCGTGACATCTGGTTGCATGCCGATGAGGTTGACGGTCTGCATCTGATGCATTTGCTTTTGATTGCCATACGCGCCTGCCGCTTGTCCCATGTTCATATTTTGGAATTGGCTGGCTACTTGATCAACCGGTTGTTGGCCGTATCCCTGCTGTGGTTGCTGACCATACGCTGGCTGCTGTCCATATGCGGGTTGCTGGCCATACTGGGGGGTTTGCTCTTGGGGAGCTGCTGCTCCATGACCAGGAGTGAAAAATTGGGCTTGTTGCTGCTGCTGTTGATCCGGATAACCAGGAGCAGCAGGCTGAGCTAATGCTGGTTGAGCGTCATATCCAGTCCCGTAGACCTGCTGAATCTGGGCTGTAGGATACTGACGTCGACCTGGTTTGTGAGATGGAGCAGGAGCTGCGTTGGCAGGTGGGGGCGGTGAGGTGGAGGAAGTCGGAAAGGTGGGTCGAGTAGGCAGCTCCCATTGAGATTGACCGGTGGATTGGTCTATGACGTGTCAGTGCGAGCCTACAGAAGGATGGACGGGTACATACCGACATAGATGTAAGATTGTGATTGGGCGTCCCTACCCATGTCATCAGCTTCGGAACCGAGCAAGCGCACTGGAAGCTCACCATCTAGCCTCCCATCCTTGGGGCAACATCTGAGCTTGCGACATGATTGCTGCCTCTGCGGGTCCGACCCAGTCGATGTATATGCGAGCTTATACAAACACGGGTAGTTGAGGCTGGACTCCGTAGCTGTTTTGATGATGGCCCAGTGAAGGGTATGACGATGAACGAAGAGTCTAGGTGGAGATGTATTGTGAGAGCAGTGGTGTATGATTGGGAGTGGTGACGAGGCAAGTAGATCAATGCACGCGTAACAACCAGTGTGAAAGAGCGCCACATGGCGGTATTAAGCGGTGATATACTTTGCTGGGTGCAGTAAGGGGGTTAGTTGTGGCCCCGCGTTGGATGTTGCTGCTGCTCTCGAGTATTGCCATGTCTTGTTGTTGGTGATTATTGACATTGTATACAGTGCTAGTAGCTTGAAAGCCACAATCATTCAGCATGTTGCAGACAAATATACTCACACCAGGACATGCAGACTTGGTGACGCGTGAGATACTGCCCCTCACAAATCAACGAACTAGACAGCTGATCGGTTTCTCAACCAGATATCGTCTATGACTTTTATGGCGAGCGACGTGAGTTAAGGTATTGCGCGATGCCGACGCCGCTCTAGCTGACAAAGATCTCTTGTGAACGATACATTTAGTCGCGACATGCTCAGCCGATCAGAAGATCAAGATCTTCCGAAGAGCGCCTGAAGGCTCATGGGATCAGGAGACCGAGTGGAAGGTGTGTATTTCTTGATATCTTACAGCTCAATACCTGTTACAATGGGGTGACATTGGAAACTATGCTGAGACCAGCTACGATATGCAGGCACACGATGCGCCACTACTTCATCTATCTTTCGCACACCCTGTTCATGGCTCTTTGATCGCCTCATCGTCTCATGATCGCAGTGTCAGGATATGGGAAGAACCCACTGGTCGGGAAAGGGATGGACGATGGATAGAAAGGGGAGTTCTGACAGGGGCAAAAGGTAGCGTGAGAAGTGTGGAATTTGGACCGCCTGATCCGGCTTTCGGCTTAAGAGTGGTACGTTGTCTATCAGCTGGGTCACCAATCTGATATGCGCGGGAGCTGATTCCATGTATATGAATAGGCATCAGTCGCTACTGATAATCATCTACGGATCTACACTTCGCTCGACCCCTCACTCAGCGACTGGTCGCTCGTACATGATATCCACGTTCCTTCTCTCCCTGCTCCAGGCTCATCAGAGGATTCCGCCGCTGCACCGTTAGGTGACAGCAGTAGCGGTCCAAGCTCGACTAACGAGTTGGCAAGTGGAGGCTGGGGTTTGAGTTGGTGTAAAGAGCGATGGTGGGGATCGGTCTTAGCGACTTTCTCCGGCTTATCACCTACAGTCAAAGTGATCTCGCTCGATCCTACACCAACATCCTTGATCCACCTTACCCCGACTGAATCGTCGAGTAGTCAGTCTCCCTTGACAAGCGTGTCGTGGGCTCCATCAAGCGGGAGGTCATATCACCTCATCGCGACTGGCGCGAGGGACGGTACGATTAGAATATGGAAGCTTACTCCTCCTGGCGAGAAGCTGAGATTGAATTTCGATGATGTAGGCGGCGAAAGCAGGAGAGGGTGGGAAGCAGACTGCGTTGGCGAGTTTGGCAAAGGCGGCGCTCGAGTTGGTATGGTAGACGTGAGTGCAGCTTGTACAGAAATCTGGACTGCAGCTGAGTGGCTGTTGTCTGTCATATGACTTGCAGTGGAACGCGACTGGAACGACATTGACGACAAGTGACGACGAGGGCATTGTGAGGATATACAAGCGTGAGTCGTGCAAGAATATTACTGAAAGCTAGGTGTTGACTGACTGACGATGATTTTCGTTTGCAGCCAACTATGTCGGGGCGTGGAAACTCTTGGGTCAGCTGACGGCTGAAGAGCCGCCAAGTGAAGAGGGCGCGGATGGGCAATGAGCGAGTTGCAGTCCTGTATTAAGTCATGTATTTTCCCAGTGATTACTGGAATGCCAATGGCGCTCTCAGGAGTGTGCTTATCCGGGATTCAAAATACATTTTCCTTGACATGTCGACTAAAACTGCTTTTCCCATATTGATATACCGTTTGATTCCCCGTACCCTTCTTCACATCCATTTCGCCAGCGTGTCGCGCGTCGTACACCGACACTAATTATACTTTCATTATAGCTACTTCCTTGGGCCGGATCGATGATCTATCCCTTGGAGACCGGAACGTCGGTACAAGTGAAATCGAGGGTACTCTCATCGGCTAAATTGGCACAGAGGTACTTGCCCGATCCGACCGTACCGTTCTTAGGAGCAAGTTCCGTTCCTGTCGCTGTGATATTGTAGCATTCCGCGGAACATTCGAGTGTCGCGACAGTCTGGTTGGCCACGTTTCCAGATGCTGTGCCGGAGACGTTGATGTAATGTACTTCAGAGATTGATACTGCGGAACCAGACAATGAATTACGCAGTCAGCGGATGATTGTGTAGTGATCAAGTGAACTTACGGGTCGATGGGAATTGATCACATCTGTTGTAGCCACGCGTTTCAGCATGGCCCCGATAGAGACGACAGTCGCAGGAAACGTGTTAGCACTCACTGAGTCGCGAGGGTGTTGTAGCACTGAGTCAAATAGATAGGGTTATCGACATCTGCATACAGTTATTACGATCAGCGAGATGTTCCTCATAGATATTTGTACGCGGTTGTTGCACTGACTGTTATTGACAAAATCCTCAAAAGTGATATTGCTGACATAGCCGATGCCTCCCCCAGATACGGACGCGGTATCATTAGATCCGCCAAACACCTTGATACGAGCGCCGTTCTGGGCATTGGACATGCTGATATTGCGCACGAAGACGTTGGCGACGATATCCGTTTCGCCATAGTATTGTCCAAGCGATCCGACCGAGATACCGTGTGAGCCGCTAAATGGCGTGTCAGCTCATGCCGTGACTTTCCTTGGACAGATGGATGAGACTGCGACGGTGGCCAGACTCACTTGCACACCATGTTCTCCACTGTCATATACGTCGAATTAGGTTTGAAGGAGACGCTAATCAACCATATCCACATCATCAGTGTTAGCCTCTTCTTTACCTCAATCCACCTACATCCAACGAGAAAGGCAATCGCGCCACTCACCAATCGTCGTCGTTCTGCACGTTCGAGTCTTTGATAGTAACGTAACTCGAGCGGTAAATGTCCCATCCGTCGGAATTGGCCGCGGGAGCCGAAGAGTTGGATGAGACTGAGTGGATCTGGATGTTCGAATACGTCACGTCCGTCGACTGGTACACGAAGCTGTGCAGGGGAGATAGGTCGTTAGCGCGTCTTATCTGTATGTAGCATGACAGCAGATGATACACGTGTTTGGAAGGTGGTGTTGTTTGTAAGGGAAGAGACCAATACTCACTTGCTCCAGAAGGGCGAGTTGATGATGCTAATGTCCTCCACAGTGACACCGGTCGAGTTGCCCACTGTCAGAGGGACAGGACGAGCGAAAACACGAGACGAGCCGCCCGCAACGCCGGCTGAAGGGTTGAGTGCGTAATAGTCCCACCACACTATGTGGTTTGAGCATTGTCAGTCGTTACCACTCCTGTGAAAGACATGCAAGTAACGCACCTTGACCATTCGCATCAATGGTACCACCGCCGTGGAGGGTGACTCCATGTCCTTCAAAGAACCAGTACGTAGTAGCATTTTGCTACATACGGCCAGGGTCGTCAGTCGACGTCACGAGGCACTCAAGGTGAGTAATGGTGATACAATAACTTACATAAGTCAAGAAGATGGAGGCTGGGGACCAGTACGAGATATCGGGGACATAGCTGATTGCTCCCGTGAGACGAATCTCGACGCTGGTCAAATTGGTTTGCAGAACGGTATGGACAACGTAGTATCCTGGAAGATTGATGAGTGCCGAGGAGGAACAGAGGTCGAAGGCGTATAAGAGATTAGGACCGTCGTCGCGCCCTCCGCCCATAGGCTATATAGCGGAGTGTCAGAAGAAGTGATAGTGCAATTGCAAGGCGGGGGAGAATAGAGAGGGGAAGAGTGTACTCACAGTGACTGTGCAGACGCTACCCTCCACAGAAACGTAGGGGTTGGTAGAAGTCCACCTTTTCTTTAGACTCCGAGCTTCGGGCGAATTGCGAGCGATATCGCGATGGATGTATCCCGTAGCTGCGAGTGAGAGGTTGAGGGTGGCTAGAGCCCCCAAGAGGAGAGTGAGGAGTTTCATTCTACACGAATTGACAAGTCAGGTCGGGATATTCGCGATAGCAGCCCAGTTTCCTAAGTCTGTGAGATCGCTGCAATACAAGACGAGGAGACCGAGAAGGTGAGAACGGGTTAGTAAAACAGTCCGCGCTCTTATAGCTTCTCGAGCCTTGTCATGAGCTCTCGATGGCCAACATGGGCTCCATAGCTGTACTTGCCGGCGGGCCGGCCGGGTCGTTCATGTCGTCTTTTAGACTGGTTCATCATGACGAAGTAAGAGGTGGAGGAGATTTAAGCTTTTTAGTGCTATACTTCTATAACGAGATTCCAGCATGACCGCAATGAAAAGGATAAATAAAGACACATCTGTCAGCTGATCGATGATCGATCCTTGTGCCACCCTCATTCGTACTACTACACTAGTACCAGAATGTTGGTGGAAGCGGCGGTCCGGAATCAGCGGTACGATCAACGGTAACGGGATAACGGGATAATTCGAACGAGTTGCAAGTGATCGTTACCGGTGGAGGTTCGCGCCGCGGCATCGACGGCCCGGATTGCAGCCAAGCGGCGAATGCCGTGTGGTTGTATGGTTGTGCGGAAATACGGCGTTAACCACCGAAATTGCGGGGTGCCATAGTAATTCTAAGCGGTTTAAAGGGTAGGAGAGGATAAAGTCGGAGTGGGGATTGCGGCTATGGAAGGTGATAGTAGGTTTGATTTGCCCCAAATCCGTACTATGATGTATTGACTGAGACGGGTTCAGGGCGGCTGGGCGTTATCCACTGCCACTACCACTTACCCAACAGTGACTGTCTCTTTGCACTTCCATTCTCTTCTTTCTCTTTCTCAGTATACAAACATCTATCAAAACAAACCCAAAAACTTGTCAGTCAAATAGCCTGTACAGCGATAAGCGTAACAAGCAGCCAGAGCTCACTCATAACTCGTAGAACAAACACATACATCATGTCCGGTGCTCTTTCCGTTGTCCCCGTTAGTATACATTCCACTGCCGCTCATTTGCTTCCTCGGGGCATCTAAGCTCGACAATACTGCAACATAGCAATATCTTATTGCATATGTTACAGTGAACCAGCGCGCTAACATCATTGTCCATCTTAACAGGCTGGTGTCCTCACTGGTGAGAATGTCCGCAAGCTGTTCAAGTATGCCAAGGACAACAAGGTGGGTTTAAGAACGTTTCTTCTCGGAGCTCCGCCGACATGACGGACTCTGCTGCTTGGTCATTCATGCGACTATCAATGCGACGACCAAGCAGTAAAGCCTTACTCTCCATACTCCCTGCCTCATTAGCTGTAGAATACCAAGCTGACATCTGCCATTCACGCAGTTCGCCATTCCTGTATGTGAATTTCTCACGGATATGAGGTCATATTCTCGCTTAGACTAATAATTTTTCGTAACTCGCCAATTTTCATTATCATAGGCTATCGTAAGTGGATATCTTGGCAATGATACAATACCCTAAACTCTATTGACGTCGCTCGCGCGTAGAACGTCACTTCCTCATCAGTCGTGAACGCTGTCCTCGAGGCTGCCCGTGACATCAACTCCCCCATCATCCTCCAGGTCTCCCAAGGGGGAGCCGCTTTCTTCGCTGGTAAGGGCATTGCCAACGACAAGCAACAGGCTTCCATTGCCGGTGCTACCGCTGCCGCCCACTTCATTAGGGCCATCGCACCATCCTACGGCGTGTAAGTCAAGCCTTGCTTTGCTCCATATAATGTATAGATCAACTTACATCACACTGCTTAGTCCCGTCATCATCCACTCCGACCACTGTGCCAAGAAGCTCCTCCCATGGTTCGACGGCATGCTCGATGCCGACGAGGCGTACTTCAAGGAGCACGGCGAGCCTCTTTTCTCGTAAGCTTATTCACTCACCCAGTTCCACGCATCTCTGACATCTGACATTTGATTAGCTCTCACATGCTTGACCTTTCCGAGGAGTCCAAGGAGGAGAACATTGCCGAGTGTGAACACTACTTCAAGCGAATGGCCAAGATTGGCCGTGAGTGTGACCTCTGAAATCCCAACTACGCCTTGTCTAACGATATGTTCCAGTCTGGCTCGAGATGGAGATCGGTATCACCGGTGGTGAGGAGGACGGTGTCGACAACACCAGTGTCGACAACAACTCTCTTTACACTCAACCCGAGGACATCTGGGACATCTACAAGGCTCTCTCTGCCATCTCCCCCAACTTCTCGATCGCTGCTGGTTTCGGTAACGTTCACGGTGTCTACAAGCCCGGAAACGTCCAGCTCCGCCCAGAGCTCCTCGGCAAGCACCAGAAGTACGCCTCTGAGCAGCTCAAGGGCGCAGAGGGTGACAAGCCTGTGTGAGTGCGAATTTTATATGCTCAATTGCTTTTTCTCCTCCCTCCCCACATTCCCGCTACCCAAATAGACAGTGCCCGCACTTCCTTCAATGAAGTAACGAGGCGATCCGGTCAGCGCATATAAATATCTTTCCACCACATTTAGAGCTTGCTTCTTCTACCCTTTGATGTCGCTTCGTTGGTCCGAAGCGAGCGCCTAAAGTCTATGCTGGCTCCTTTTGAGCGGCTGTGACCGGCGTGGGCCGTGGAGAAGGAGGTGTCATATTGGTGTGACATACCAACGTGTATTTATCAGTGATACTCATGCTGATATCTCACAGCTACCTTGTCTTCCACGGTGGCTCCGGTTCCACTAAGGAGGAGATCCGCGAGGCTGTCGTCAACGGTGTCGTCAAGATGAACGTCGACACCGACACTCAGGTAGGTTGCGCACGTTCGTGTGTCGTAGCCGCAGGCTAATGTGTGTTTCGATCACAGTGGGCATACCTCATCGGTGTCCGTGACTTCGTCTTGAAGAAAAAGGACTACATCATGACCCAAGTCGGCAACCCCGACGGCGCTGACAAGCCCAACAAGAAGAACTACGACCCCCGTGTCTGGGTTCGTGAGGGCGAGAAGACCCTCGTTGAGCGTGTCAAGGAGGCTTGCGCGGATCTCGGTAACTCGAACAGGAACTAAGCGTAATATAGAAGCGGAATGGAGAAGGAAATTAGTATTGAACATGTGTCGAAGTAGCCGATTGATATTGGTACAACCAAGATGAAAATCATACGAAGCGATACATGCTATGGTGCAGCCATGAGTGACACGATTGGCGAATGAAGAACAAGCTCTTAATGGAGTGATCATCCAAGCAAATTACAATAGCGCGAATCCACCATCGCTTTCGGCGTCTTGTGTCAACTCCCTAGCCTCGGCCAAAGCTCTGATATCCGCCCTGACGCGACTTTCTCTCCGAGCCTCTTCCGCCTCCCAATCAAAGTCGACCAAATGTCGCAGTGCTTGTTCTGTCCATCCTCTCAGATCGTCAGGTGTGCAATGCCGCGGAAGTCGTCCGTCAGATTGTGTGTCCCATGTACTTGGGATAGGACGGAGGTTGATAAAGTGGCTAGCTTGTTGGCGTAGATGTTGTAGGTTCGGAGATGGGTTGAGAATTGAGGTGTAGTAAGCTTCTTCAGGGGGGTCGATCTCCCCTTCGGCCAAGAAGGGAGCGGTGTAGTATGCTCTGAGAGGATGGAAGGTGATGATAGGCAATTCCACGTTGATCAATGACGATGGCGCGGGAGTGTCCTTGTCAGAATCAGACACGTTGGATGTGATCTTTTGAACACTGATACTGTTCCAGCCGTCGATCATCGCTTGCTTGTAAGGCAGAGGCGTCTCGGCATCAGGCTCCCAATCCCATTCTCCTTCTCTCCCCAAAGCCAGATGAGGGTTGTACACCTCGATCGAACTCAACTTTGAGCTTCCGTCCGTTGTCTGGTTCGCTCGAGCCAGAACGCGACCTAGACAACGGAAGACAGCGTCGAGTTGCGTACTTGGACTAGGTCGCGCATGAGCGCAGTAACCGTGCGTGTCATGCAAATAACATCCTTGTGCGTAAGGGCCTTCGCGAGGTATCGGGAAAGGGTCGTACCCGCCCAAACCTATTGTGCCTGTATGGTTCGCACGGAGATGATAGTTGTTGTTCACGTCGGAGGTATGACATGCTTTTCTAGGAAAGCGGAAAGCGTGCAGTTCGTCCCAGAACACTATACGAAGTGTTTGCACGGATCTCGGGAGGGAGAGGGACCGTTCGAGCTCCTCTTGCCATGCAGGCCCGAACTGCGGTCGAGCAGATATACCGAACGGCATCGTGAAAGGAAACTGTGTGTTGAGACGCTGTGGCATATCTATCGGGATCTGACACCAGCGTGATTTGAGTGTGATACTAAGAATATTATCGAAGCGCTTGTTGGCTGTTAGAGCTTTGAGATCGCGCAAGTCTCTCAGGACAAGTTGGCGAGCAGGGACGCAAGCTTTGTGGATGAATTGGCATGTTGTGGCAGAACAAACTCGTTCAGGCTCGAGAGAGTTGTTTAGCTCGTAAGCGAAACTATCCGCGTTGTGGTTGTCGTCGTTGTCAACGCCAATACGGGATCCAGCGAGATGGAGAACTTGGATCGAAGGTAAAGGCGGGATATAGCGCTGCACGAACGGGCACGCGGAGATCGCATGTTGATAGACGTTGACAACGCGGACATGAGGTAGTAGAGCGTTCTTGCTATATGGCGAGAAGGTCCGGGGCTCTACCGATTCAGCTTGGTCGAAAGACGGTGAGAGGCGAGTACAGCCTATGAACGGCGATTTCTCGAGCGGAGAAGCCGATCTGGGCGATATCGTGAGCGTATGATACAGGATTGGTGTAGTGTGGAGGAAGAAGGTTTTGGATACTTGTAAACAAGCGTAGAGGGCTGGGTTCGGTAAGTAGGAGAGAATAAGAGGTATGATATCGGGGTGCGAAGCTATAGCTGTCGCTGATACAGATGCAGTGCCGAGAGGATTGTGCGTTGTCGCCGAGATAGCGTTGATGGACATCGTCCTCTCCATGCGCTTTGCTCCGGCAATATGGTTTGAGGTGTCACGTCATGTTTTGTAGTTGGTATGAGCAGTCTGCACACTGCCGCAGATTAGATGACATCTGAAACGCTTCGTATTATCAACACGACTAGCCACGTGTTTTGAGTATATCTCTGCTATTCATCCGGTATACATGAAAGACTACTCTGCTCAATTCTCCAGTCCCGTTAAGACGTATAAATACGTTTGAGCCGTCGTAGTTTGCGGTGAGCGACAGTCCCTTGCGGGATAGGTACATGCTCAAGTACATACCCGCAACGCACTCGAGTAGATGACGCGATAATGCAGCTTTTCGTGTCATTATCAAGATACCATACGGCATCGGCGTCGGCCGTTAAGCTTTGACCAAAGTAGATGCAGACATGCCGGCCGTGCTCTTTCCGCTGTGCTAGAAAGCACGCAGTGTGATATAGTTGTCGGGACCATTCAGCTTCCGAATGGTGTTGCTGTAGCACAAGGTAGTCCAGTCGCCGACGAATGACTGAGCGTTATCTCACACACGTGCACACGACCATGTCTCGCCCAATTGGATTTTTTACTTTCTTTTCCTTACTTTTGCTGCTACTCCCTTACATGCATACAGGCACAGCCCATCCATAAGGGTATGAGGTATGGGGTATGATGTATGATGTACGAAGCAACCAGGGATTCGTACTTGAGTAAGCATGTTGTCAGCCAGTATACTTTGTACGCAGCGCAGTACGCAGGTACGCTCTGCTGCGTGGCTTCTCGGTATATCTGACTACAATGACTCTGTGAGCGCTCTGGCCAAAAGGAGAAGATTTGTCCGAGCGGTGAATTGCTTTATTGGGTAATTGTGTATACCCTTATTACCTTATAGGAATTGTTGTTACAGCAACATTATTGTCTTGACATCCACTCGATTGCCTTGACGTTAGTGCAGTAAGTGTGTAGACCTGTAGCTCCAATTTTTAAACGCCTTGTCCTTGTATCACTTGCTCAGTCCACTGTACCACCGTCTCCGACCAAGCGCACACATCATGAGCGACTGTACGATATAATCATTCTTGCCATCCATCTACCCCTATTGCCAACACTGCCACAGCTCAATGCACACGTTCGTCCGCTATTCATTCACTACACCGCTGTATACACCTTTTGGCAAACAAAATTTCCGGCAGAACAAAAATACTCCCGTCAAGTCCCGAACAGTATAGCTCGCCATTAGTCGATGGCCGACATGGCTGCGTCAGAAGCAGCGTCCCCCACCTCATTCCCTCCCCAAGAACCAGAGCTCTTCTCCATCGACTTTCTAGCTCTGACAGGTCTGGACGGCGGTGAAGTTGCTTCCCCTTCGTCCGCTTCTGCCGGAGCAATCAATGGTCACTTTCACCTCGACACGAATGGAGCAAACAACCACAACCACAACTCGTACCATCTCGACCACCATTCCCAGAGCAGTCAGCAACAGCAATATCAACAGCAACAGTCCCTTGATCAGGCGTGGGAACTCGCCGGGCCGTCATCATCAGCAGCAGCGGCGCCAGCAGCAGGTCATAGTTCCGAGACGAACGCTCTCGACATTCTAAGCAACGTCGACAACCAGGCTGACCCCGTAGTATCAGGACCGTCCAAAGCTGCCGGCCGCTCAAGTAGCGCTCGCGGTCGTGCCCGGTCCGCAGCAGCAACAAAACGACAAAGTATTGCATCGCAGCGAAGGGTATCCTCAACCAACATGACTGACCCCACATCCTCTGCGCTCACAGCAGCAATGGAGATGGATGTCGATCAACTGCAATCGCAGTTGCAATCGCAGGGAGGAAATCTTTCATCGGGCTTCGGCGACGCTGAACATGTGTCCGATATGTTCGGTGCGAATGAACAAGACTTTGATGCTGTCCAGGCTGTTTTACTACAACAGCAGGTATGTTCTTGTCTTTTGTCTTCGCTCAACAACGAGCATCTCTCATGTTCATGTGTCCTTCTTACAACCAATGTAGCTGCAATCAATACACATGCAATCACCACTCGGCTTCGACGTTTCCAATCCCCAATTCCCACTCGCGCAATTTTTCCTCGCATCTCCCTCTTCCAATCAGTATCAGCAGTTTTCACAGAATCAAGAGAACAGCGAACAGAACGGTAATGCCGCTGTTGAGATTGGTGGATCTGGCAAATGGCCAAATGCATCTAATAGCGGCGGAGTCATGACGCCAGGTAAGCTTCTGCATCGGTCCTCCGCTCAGAGTGTTGCAGCTGACTAGTGGTTGTGTCGCAGGGCCGAGCGGTGAAATGCATCCGCAGTCAAGGCAGGACTTGATGAGTCCCATGCAATTGGAGATGTTGGGTCGATCGCAGATGGACAACCCCAACGATGTGAGTGTTATTTGGTGGATTCGCAAGATGCGGATGCGAACTATGTTTTCTGATTGTTGATACAGCCCAACATGCTCCCCCTACTCTCACCGGCCCTATCGCAGAGCACTTCCGCATCCAGCTATGCATCACCTGCACATCAAGCCGCGTTCAACACATATGCTGGTCAAGGTGGACATCCCCACCAACATCACATGCAGGGCGTCACAAAAAGCCCTATCGAACAACTGCAAGAACAACAGAGGCACTTCCAAGAGCAATTGGCAGCATTACAGCAGCAACAGCTCGAGATGGCAGCCACCGCAGCAGCTGTCGTGGCTGCTTCTACCTCGACAAACGTCTCTCCCTATATCTCGTCTAGCGGACCATCCTCTGGTCAATCAAGATCTGTCACGACACCGGGTGTAACGGCTTCTCCACAATACTTCTCGCCTCTCACATCACCAGCGCTTGAGGCGACCAATCGTCTACATCGGTCCCATGGGCATTCCTCGAGCCATCACTATTCGCCCAGTTTCAACCCACACCAATCTCGCCCACCTCACCCTCTCAGTGCTTTGTCGTCGCCTGCGCTCAACCCCGTGGGATCAAGTGGCGGCGCTCAGCAAACCCTCTCACCGGCACTCGGCCCGGTCAACAGTGTTGATATGGCTGACCCAGATTACATTCGTGCGCTAGTAGGAATGTTAGACGGAAACATGCAGTCGCAAGCGGAGCATTCTCAGCAGATCTATCATTCACCGTCCATGGCTAGCACTTCCACCGCTGGACACAGCACAATACTGGCTTCTCCCAATCTGAACCCATCCATGTCATCCGGCACTGGACCACATCGCAATGCACTGCCTTCGAAAACGCGCCCCTCACCTATGCTCAAGCCCTCTAATCATCGCTCGCATCATCGAACACCATCAGGAACAGTGGCATTCTCTCTTCCGACGTCGCCTGCTGTACCAAAGTATCATCAGCAGGTTCCAGGCATGGGCTACCTTCCCCCTTCGGCTATCGAGCACAGACACCTGCAAAGTAACGCATCGCAATCCACTGCCTCGACACCGTCACCCGTGGACCTGAGCCAGATTATGCCGCCGCCTCCAGTGCCGAATGGCTCCGCCAAAAGCAACAAAGGAGTGACCCCAATGACACCTGCGAGTTTGATGAATCTTGCATCTTCGATAGACGGCAGTAACGGCGCTCCTGTACCTTCCCCTACTCTAGCCCCTATTCGCAAACAAAGTGTATCAGCTTCTACAAGTCGAGGAGCAGCGAAGAAGCAAGCTATTGCACCCGCCAGTGGCTCGACGACAGCGACAAACGGCACAAAGAAGGGAGCCAAGCTGGCTCCTGCTGCCAACGGCAAGCGGGCTCTGGCTATCCGACCACAGAGCGGAGTAGGTGTGCGAGCGGGTGAGTGAACAGTCATTTGCTAAGCTACCTTGTGACGGCCACTGATACGAATGCACCTTCATATAGCCACCAAAGCCGCCTCTGCTGCAGCTGCCGCCGCTGCTGCCGCTGCTTTAGCCGGGGAGCCCGAAACTCGAAAGACGTCGCATAAAGCTGCCGAGCAGAAGCGACGCGATTCTCTCAAGGCCGGATTCGACGAGCTCCGTCTCCTCTTACCAGCGATTAATACTGAGGCGCTTGACCCAGAATCAGGTGAACCGATTCCCGGATCATCGGCACCTCGACTGCTGCCCAAATCCAGTTTGGTCCCCGACGATAATCCCAATCGAGGTGTATCGAAGGTGGCTTTACTGAAATTCAGCAACGAGTATATTGTGAAGTTGCACGAGAGGGTGGACAAGCGAGATGGGTATATTGATAAATTGCGAGAAGAGGTTCGGCGGCTGCGTGATGGTGGGATAGGGGAAGAAATACGAGGCGATGAAGGGGACGATTTGCTCGATATTGATATTGGTGAAGGAGAAGACGACGAATTTGGACCTACGGAAGAAGAGGATGATGAAGACGGCCAAGAAGAAGTAGGGGACGAAGATGGGGAGGACGACATCGATCAAGGGGAAGAAGAGGACGACGAGATGGAATTGGATTTAGCAGAGTATTCCAACCCCAACTCGAAATCGGGCGGCAGGAGAAGAGCGAAATCTATCTCCAATTCGACTTCGAGCAAGACCAAGAGTCCCGCGCTTAAAGCGACTATGACGAACAACGGCACGATGAAGAAACCGGGCTTGTTAAGATCGGGCTCATCGGGCAATACGATCACGATGAAAGGCCGTTAGGCGAAGGCCAGTAGGTCAAGTATTTGCATACTTACTTGGAGATTCGATATACGAGCGGTGTAAAGAGGTTAGTAGTATTGCTTGTGTACTTGTAGTGTTTTGGTGCACTACGTGTTTAAATGTACATTTTATCCGCTGTCTACACGACTCATCCTCTGTTACGCAGATGGTGTATAATGAATGCCCAGTAAGACTTGAATGGTAGTCAAGACAAATGTAAGATTCAAGGCGAGATAGGGCAATTGAGGGGATTGAGGCAGTCGTCGTCGATATTGATCAGAGTGCGCAAGATACCATGACTACTTGCCATCCGGCTCTGCACAGCGCAATGTCCACATACAGCATACAATACATCTTGTTCTATAGCTTTTCTGCACTTTATATTGACACCCATTTTCACTCAAACATCTACGGCCATAGAGCTCAGAAAACGCCGCATCCCGTCTGATCTGCGCAGCTAAGCTGAGCATCGCGGGGTTAGTACCAGAGTGGGGGACCATCTGGGAATCCCTCGTGCTGTAGTTTTTTGGATTTTTGGTTTTTTATCCTTTTGCTTTTTCATGCAAAGAAAGCAGCTCGGAATGCAACGCTGAACCTCTTTCAAAAGATGCAGAGACGATGTTATTCACCTGTTGATGTGATGTGCTCTCCCATCATCATGTTTCAGGTACCATTTCAGGTACCATCACAATGAGATATTGATCACAAACAACGCTTTTCGTCGCCACGTCAAAACCCTTTTTAACATCCTTGCAATTCAGCTTGCAGGTTGTATGAAGCAGCCAAGTCACTAGCAAATGACATGCCAGAGCTGGGACACGACGCAAGCACATGCTATCGCCTGACAATATATGCATCGCTTCTGCTAATCTGCAGGCAGGATTTCATCGCTCGTCATCGACCTCCATTCCCTCACTGTCGCCCGACTCCACTTCCTCCCCTTCATCATCCTCATCTTCCGCCGACGCTGAGAACACCTCTTTGCCTAACCTCGATGATCTAGGCGTACCCTTATTACCAGCCTGTCGATTACTGCGACGGGGAGAAGGACCGTTACCGGCGCTCGAACGCTGGATATGGGAGGTGGTGCGCGGTGATGAAGGCGTGCTTGGTTGCTCTGCATGCGATTCCGCCT
This sequence comes from Cryptococcus sp. GC_Crypt_6, assembly GCA_026538315.1. Taxonomy (NCBI): domain Eukaryota; kingdom Fungi; phylum Basidiomycota; class Tremellomycetes; order Tremellales; family Cryptococcaceae; genus Cryptococcus; species Cryptococcus sp. GC_Crypt_6. Next base: position 34,834 of record JALPBY010000100.1, read on the forward strand.
TTACTCGGGATGGCTGTGAGGTGTTGAGGCGCGATAATGGAGGGGGATTGAGGTGATTACATCCTGAAATTGAGATATCAGCCGTCATATCTTGTCATAGTGAAAACAAAGCATTTTCGTCTCATGGTGCACAAAGCAAAGCAGATAACTTACTGGGACAAATCCATTCTGCAATCGAGCCACAACAGGTCAATAAGAATGGCTGTCAACGACTCGTTGCGAATCCAGCCACTCACGCATCCGCTCCCACTCGTACTTGCTGCCCACCAATCCGTTATGTCTGAAACATTCACCACACACTAGAGCATACTTGTTCTGCGCCGCTTGAGCTGTGATCGGATAGACACGAATATTAGTCAGCTACGTACGTCAAGCGTAACGCATGACTCACAAGGATCATCGCCCAGAATAGAGTCTACTACGCGGTCGTACCACTTCTTCTCCGGTGTAGGCAACACAGGCTGGATGGCATGCATCTGCATTTGCACTAGTGCAGCATGTTGATCAGGTGACATTCCTTCGGGGGATGCAATGGGAGTTCCTGGTGAAGCAACTGCGATAATTGTGATGGCAGGTAAGTTATTATCTCTCTGTCTACTTTATTTGTCTCCTTAGAGACACCCGTTGAAAGAGCGGACCAAGCTTGCAGCACACTCACGCGCTGGTGTTCCTCCTGCACCTATAAGATGTCCAGGCGCTCTAGGTGTTCCGCCCGGTCCAGCTTGACCTTTGGGAGCGGGTGAAGGCGAATCTGGCATCTTGCCTCGAGGTGTAGACGGTGTGCCTGGTCGTCCAGGTCCAATAGGTTGTACGCCAGATGGGTCGTCGTAACGCTCGATAAGCTTGCGAGCGTTGTCGTAGTTTGTAGCCTTTTTGAAGTCGTCTATGTGTTTGCGTTGCTGCGTGAGTAGGAGTCGGAGGTGGGTCTCTGTAGATTACTTGAGCATTAGCCTGTCCCGCGTCTTAAGGATTGGCAGCTAGGACACCACTCGCTCACCTTCTTTCGTCCTCTGTCGAGCAAAGTATATATGCACTAGTCGATTCAGAAGGTAGATACTACAGTGGTACTTTCCATAAGCTGACGGATCGTTGGAGTACATACAAAACGAATAGACTTACAAGATAGGACCCCCGGCAATCCCACTGGCACTCACGACCTTTCCTTCGATACTCTCATGGCTCAAACCCACCAGGCCGAGGGGTAGTCCGTTGACCCACCACAACCCTGCCCACAGAGCCCATAGACCTATACCGTATATGTTGATCAAGAACGATACTCGTCTCTCCCGCAGTCTGATTTCGGATAGATGAGTTTTGGCCTCGTTGATGTCCGTTGCCAGCTGAGCGAGCAGTGTCTCATAGTCTGGCGGCGAAGACTAGAGTACATGAGTAACGGACCGTCAGCTGGCTTCGCGAACGAACGTGTTCAAGCAGCTCACCTTTGACAGCCAAGAGAGGACGCCCATGCTGGCTGATCTTGCAGCAAGTTTGAAGCTCGGGCCGTGGAAAATCAAGAAGAATAAACGAATAATAGTTGTTGACGAAAGGAGAGGAGAGCAAATCAGAAATGGGTCAAATGACGTTTCACGCTTGATCATTATTTTCTCGGGTAAACTATCTCGTATACTCGTACCAATCTAAAAACAAAGTTCTCCTATCTTTACCTCATCCATTTGCACATCGGCTCAGTCTTGCACGAAGAGAGCGCGGCGTGCGTCTTGTACATACCTTGGCGGAGATGCTGAGAGCGAGAGCGCTTGATGTCGGAGGATTGACGAGACCCGCACGCATACGATGTCGTCCGTACCTCGCTCAAGTTGCGATACGGTACCTCACATACAGCGCACCTCGGTCGAAACCATTATTGGCGAATGCGAGGTCCGAGCCGTTCACTTCGAAGCAAGGACGGACAGGTGAAGATCGGGTGCCCGCGTTCGGTGCCCCTCGAGCCGAGCTGGACGACTATGAGCTTGCTTTGAAGTTGGCCGAAGCCGCCGGAGAGCTCGATGGTGCCCAGCGTGAGTGTTACCGCCAATATTAACGAACTGCCCAACTACAATCAACTGAGTGGGAATGTCTTATAATAGGTGCAAAGATCAAGCAGAGGTCTGGCAAGCTTCCATCACTCCTCAGGCCATCATCTTTCCGTCCCGAGGGGTCACAGCGACGAGATTGGTCGACTGGGGCATTGCCATCTGAGGAAGCATCGTCGTCTCGATCCGTCTCGCCATTACCCGTTCAGCCGAGTGCAAAGGGCAAAGAGCGGGCTACAGAGATTGATGCATCGGCGACCACTCCCAGTCCACAGACCAGCACTTCGAAGAATGCAAAGGCAGAGAAGCGTAGGTGTTTTTGTCGTTTATCACAATCACCGTCTGTTGCTGACAGCATCGTAAATAGACGAGCTTCGCCGCAACGCCGTTGGTGTCCAACTTCTCTCGTCCTCAATGCATGCCCAGCTGTTTCCTGGGGCCGCATTGCCAACACCACCAGACCCTCTTCTCGGTATTTCGAAAGGTCATTTGAGAGAGAACAATCTCTCGCCTGGAGGGGCAGCTATCCTACCAGAAATCTCATTCGATATCCCTTCGCTACGCGGCAATAACATTCGAGATCACTTCCACGCTCTTGGCCGGCATACCTCGGAACCTTACTACAGCCTGGCGAACGAGTTTATGAGCGCTCAGCTACCTGAGATGCCAAAATTTTGGGAGTTAGGGAGAGCAGGTTGGACAAAGTACTACCTTGATGGGCGGTCGGAGGCAGTGGAGGATCTGGGCGAAGAGACAATGGTGTCGTTCGATGTTGAGACGCTGTACAAACTATCTCCATATCCCGTCATGGCGACTGCAGCGTCAGTGAATGCTTGGTACTCGTGGCTCAGCCCTACGATATTCGAAAAACCGCCTGACCAGTATCCGGAACCACAAGCGCCTTGGGATACCAGTACACCACCATGCTATCCACGAGACCTGATACCGCTTTCTAACTCCTCAACACCTCGCGTCGTCATCGGTCACAACGTAGGATATGATCGCGCAAGAGTCGCGGAAGAATACTCTTTGGAACGCACTGCAACACGATGGCTCGATACACTATCACTTCACGTTGCGACGCGCGGAATCACCTCGGTACAGCGACCAGCATGGATGGCGCATAGGAAGAACAAAAAGGCTAAGATGGAGCGCGAAGCAGAGAGCTTGACAGTCCTGCAGGAGCTAGCGGAAGAGAGTGGGGACGCGGATATGCTCGAGAGTGTACAGGAGTGGGGATCGACCAATGAGACCGCTGCTGAAGCAATGGAAAATCGATGGCAGGACGTCACATCTGTCAATTCGCTTGCAGAAGTCGCAGCGTTACATTGCGGTACACCAGTCGACAAGTCGATCCGAAATCGGTTCGGCGATGACTCTATCAAGCACGCTTCCCAGCTTCGTTCCGAACTCGGAGATCTGCTAAGTTACTGCGCCAATGATGTGAAGATCACACATGACGTTTACAAAAAGGTCCTTCCGCTCTTCTTCGAGTCGTGTCCTCATCCCGCATCCTTTGCTGGCGTCTTGTCAATGGGTAACTCGTTCCTGCCCGTTGATGAGAGCTGGGAGAAGTACCTCAAGGATGCAGAGACGAAGTACAGAGAGATGGATGAAGGTGTGAAGAAAGCCTTGAGGGTGTTGGCGGAAAAGTTGAGAAAGGAGGGCCTGAAGGAAGGCGATTCGTGGGCGTCTCAACTGGACTGGACCCCAAAGAAAGCTCGTTGGGCAGAAACCGATAAACAGGATCAGGGGACAGCAGTGTCGCCTGTGCCTGCATCGATTTCGGCAACGTCACCAGACGATACGAAGTCTTTGTCCATGATGAAGCAGCAATTCGTATCCACAGCAGCGCCAAGATGGTTGGACGAACTGGCGCGCGATCGATCGACCATCACATCACTTGCCAATCAGAAACGACTTCTGCCCCTAATTCTACGGATGTCTTACAAAGGTCATCCCGTTGCATACCTTGCTGAGCACTACTGGTGCTTCATGGTTCCTCAAGATCAGCTATGCGAATACATCGACATGTACGGTGAACCTGTGGCGCCGAGTGCGAAAGACACACACCTTGAGACGCTTGAAGAACAATATGCTTTTTTCAGGATTGGCGGATCGGAAGGCGCTCGGAAAACAAAGCTTGTCGCGCCAGCTATGCGAACTTTTATCAGTAGAGGCCTCCTTACTAGCCCATATAACAGTCTGTTAAAGGCTGCTATATTCTCAAGCCTGGATGGGTTCGTTGGTGAATTGTGGGAATGCGCACAAGATTTGCAGAAGCTGGGCAAATATAATCCTTGGGGACAACAGCTAGACTGGACGCCCCCTGAAAGTGGTGAGTCTCGTTTGCTTCATACACTTGTCGATCCACTGAACATGTCTTCCACAAGTCGCCGGATCTGGTCCTGATGGTCAAGAGGCCGCCATCTCCTCTCGTACAAATGCAAAGGGCGGCAACGCGGCTGACACGGGTATCTGGCCAAAATGGTATTGGGACCTTACTGGGCCGCCATCCCGCATACCGGCCGGCGAGCTAGATCTGACTGTTAAGAAGACTGTTGCCCCGCTGCTTCTGCGTCTGCAATGGCAGGGGTACCCCTTGATCTATAGTCGGACGCACAAATGGCTTTATCAAGTGCCTCGAGCGATTTTTGAAAACGATAATGGGAGGAAACTGCAAGCTCGTGGAGAACCTGTCGTTTTCCCGAAATCGGGACCTGACGCCGAGTATGCTAAAGACAATTTCCATGCGTATTTCCGACTTCCGCACAAGGACGGCGAAGGGAAGAATGTTGGGAATCCTTTATCCAAACACTTTGTCAAGGCCATCGAATCAGGCGAGCTCGCTTCGGCAGCTGCTGAGAGTGGAGATGACGTTGCTGCCAAGGCGGCGACAGACGCGACCAATATGAATGCATTCTGCAGCTATTGGATCGGCTCGAGGGAGCGAATCATGGATCAGATGGTTGTCTACCGCGACAAATCACTCGGGATGATATTGCCTCAGGTCATCACTATGGGTACCGTAACTCGACGCGCTGTCGAGGCAACATGGCTTACAGCGTCGAATGCGAAGACGAACCGGGTTGGTTCGGAACTCAAAGCCATGGTTCGCGCGCCTCCAGGCTATTCTATTGTTGGCGCGGATGTCGACTCTGAGGAGTTATGGATATCAAGCGTCATGGGAGATTCGCAATTTGGTATTCACGGCGCGACGGCTATCGGCTGGATGACACTGGAAGGGACCAAATCCGCCGGTACCGACTTGCATTCGAAGACGGCTAGCATCCTTGGTATCTCGCGAGACGCAGCAAAGGTGTTCAACTATTCGCGAATCTACGGTGCAGGCAAAAAGCACGCGGTGCAGCTGCTCATGCAGGGCGATTCGAAGCTTTCCAAGGAGATGGCATACAAGCTCGCCGATAATCTTTACAAGGAGACGAAAGGAGCTAAAGCCGTCCGGAACAAACATCTCCCTCCTGCTCGAATCCCTTCGTTGTGGCACGGTGGTTCCGAGAGCTACCTCTTCAACACGCTTGAAGCGATCGCGCTTAGCGACAGACCGACAACGCCTGCCCTAGGATGCGGAGTGACGAAAGCTCTGCGCAAGTCTTATCTGGAGGAAGGGTCGTCATACCTCCCGTCAAGAGTGAACTGGGTAGTCCAGTCCTCTGGTGTCGACTATCTCCATCTTCTGATAGTATCGATGGATTACCTGATCCAGCGGTATGGCATCGGCGCGCGGTATCTTATTTCCGTTCACGACGAAGTCCGCTATCTCGCTAAAGAGGAAGATCGATATCGAACTGCGCTAGCTTTACAGATTGCGAATGCTTGGACCAGAGCCTTGTTCTGCTACAATCTAGGTATGGACGATATGCCTCAGGGAATAGCGTTCTTCTCCGCAGTAGACATCGACCACGTCTTACGTAAAGAGGTGTTCTTGACGTGCGAGACACCAAGTCATCCGCGTGCCATTGCACCGGGCGAATCGCTCGATATCTCTCAATTACTCGAGAAGACAGACGGTCTATTAGGCCAGCCAGTTTCCGACGCAGACGCCCCCTTTATCGAGAATGTCGAAGCACCAGTAGCGCTCTTTGCCGATATCCGATCATCGAACCATCAGCGATTCTTGGAAGCTCAAGCTAGCAAAGGCCCCTCGGCAGCTAAAGCCTGGCTTGATTCGCTGCGGCCCGTAGTTGAAAATCTGGAAGAAGTGAAGGGTGTCAAGTTGCGACCTCAATCTAAAAGAGCAATAGGGGCGCAAGGCAAGCGTGTCTGAGTAACAAATATTCGATCTTGCGGATGTGAACGAGTGTCGGAGATGCTGTGGCGATATGTGGAGGAGTGTTGTACTGTCTTATTAGACATCATGTATCATTAGATGACATTTTCGCATGCACAATCTCTGAAGAGCCCAGTGCGCTTCATAGCGTGTCGAACTTGGGGGTGTGACGTGCAGTGACGGATAGAGATGATGAGACAAGCTTTTGCGACGCGAACTTATACTCGCGATGGCCATACACGTCTTTGAATAGTCTGACATTTTTATCCGTCATTACAAGTGATGTCAGTGGATTCGAGTATAGTACCAGCACTACAGTAGTTGGAGCGTTGAGCTCGATGTAGATTCTCACTAGAGAAGACTCAGTCGAGGTATATACGTTGTTCACGGCCGGACCAAAGAGCTTGGCGATTGACGATGGGTATCTCGTTGCTGCTTTCACCGCTGCAAGGAGAATGGGATTTTGAAAGATGTTCAAGCTCCTCGACGCATGCTCACTGTTCACCAGCCCAGTGGTTGAGTCTAGGAAGACCGGCAAGACCGGTGGACTGTGAGAGAGGGTGACAATAGGTAATGGACCAGGGATCACTTACGACAAAGAAGTACGAAAGGCTCAGCTTTGCGGAGGAATCGACGACTAGGTGTAAAGACGAGGGCTAGTCTCGTCCTGCAGTATGACTCAACGGGGAGGAGAGATGAACAATGAAGCGTCGCGTCCTTCAAGCGCGTGCCGATTCACTCTCCGCACTTGGACTGGACACCGAGGGATCTGCGGAAGGGAGACCTAAGTCCACTATTCACCCGTACTGCACGACAAACAAACGGCGACGAACGCTGTATCCAGCGTTCTTAGGCTTTGGAACCAAACGTTTTCTTCTCAGATATCATGAGGTAGTTTACATGTCGGATGCAAGGTTGACAGCTGCAGCTGCAGCGCATTGCGCACTCAAGCCCACTCGCGACTGAAAAGCGCTGGACCGCGACTACCGCAATGGCGGAACTCCTGTCGGTTAGTCTGTGATACGCTCAGCTGCCGTTGCGGTTGCTTAACCAAGGTTCGCCAAGCTCAAACGGATTCGCGTCCTATGATACCAGTAGGTCCAGTGTGAGCTGCGATGAATCAAGCAGAACAAAGCGAACGTTACCCTCCGCCGCGAAGATATGCAGACGCGCTTGATCACGAAGAAGCACGCATCGCACAATTTTTGTAGAACGAATGCTTGTACGAGGACAAAACAAGCACCTTTTGCAACAATCATCCACTAGTTCACTGCCACACCAAGGAATCATGTCACGGTCACCTACTTATGCAAATACCTTACGAAGAGAAGCATGGACAGCAGACAAAAGCATGTTATGACAGGAACTGCATCTCGCAGACATAAAGGAAGCTAGCGAAAACGAAGTGGGTACAAATAAGATACTGCTACGAACAAGGAACCGATGCTACTAAAACTAAGCGTAGTATGGGACCTTCTTAAACCTCCTGAGAAGCCTTGGCCTTGCCCTTGGTCTTGGCGGGGAGGAGCTCGGAGAGAATGTGAGGGAGGACACCACCTTGGGAGATGACGACGGATCCGAGGAGCTTGTTGAGCTCCTCGTCGTTGCGGACAGCGAGTTGCAAGTGACGAGGCACGATACGGGACTTCTTGTTGTCACGGGCGGCGTTACCGGCCAACTCGAGGATCTCGGCAGCGAGGTCTAAAGATAGATGTAATCAGTATATAAGGTAAAAGGTGTTGAGGAACGATGGTACTCACACTCAAGGACGGCAGCGAGGTAGACGGGGGCACCGGAACCGATACGTTGGGCGTAGTTACCACGCTTGAGGAGACGGTGAATACGGCCGACGGGGACTAGAGTGGAGAGGTATATCAGCATGAGTGATGATGTATGAAGAAATAGACAACTCACATTGGAGACCGGCCTTGGATGAACGAGAAGACGACTTGGCGTCGGAAGAGGATTTGCCCTTGCCACCGGAAGACATTGTGATGAGTGTTGGTTGTTGGTTGGGGGTGGTGAGTGAAGAGTGAGAAGGGTTTGGTTGGCTTGTTGTTCGTTTGAGTGGATGAGGGAGAGGAGGGAAGAAGTGTCAAGTGGATGGGGGTATTTAAATGCTTTACGCAGATGGGAGCCAATGGCAAGGGACAAGGTGCAAGGGGGATAAGCAGTGACAGTCACACCAAGAGCAGAGCCAAAGTCGTTACGATGACAGTATTGCGTGTATACAACCAACCCTTTACAAACAACTACCACACAAAGGGGGCGTACACGTAACACCCAGATATTATTTCACAACTGGGAATCAGGTGAAATCACTAGTTTATCTCGTGACGTGAACAGTTTTACAGCCAATTATCTCCAAAATGTCGTGACATCAGTGATTCTTTTGGGGAAAAGTGCAAATTACAACGTGACTTTTCACTTAACTCGTGATGTCACGACTCGCCATTCGAGGGAAATCATTACGCGTCCCTTTTTACAGGCCCTTTCCCCCCTTGTCACCGACGCCGCCGTCACATTGAGCAAAACAAACCAACATAGCATATCAGGTTGTATACACGTAACGATTAACCTGCATACTAACATCAGGTCTACTACCACCGTACATCCCATACGTTGATACAAAGTCATCCCTGAATCACCTCTACCATCCTCGCATTTATAAAGCTATCCATTCCTTCTTCACCTCTTTCGTCTCTTCCCATCCAACAAACACTTTCATCCAATCCACTCACAGAGTCTCTTAACAACAACCCACCCCCACCCCAACACCAAACTCATTCACAATGGCTCCCAAGTCCGTCGCTTCCAAGGCCCCTGCCTCTACACAAGCCTCCAAGGCCCCCGCCGCCGCCTCCAAGGCTCCTGCCAAGGTGAGTCATCTCTACTTCATTCACTTGCCTCATTTCCCTTGCTGACTCGTCATTCCTCTTAGGCTGCCAAGACCTCTGCTGCTCCCAAGGAGGGCGGCAAGCGAAAGACCAAGAAGAGGGTCGAGTCTTACTCCTCTTACATCTACAAGGTCCTCAAGCAGGTCCACCCCGACACCGGTATCTCGTGAGTTATAACGCCCTGTCAATACTTCTTTTACCGTCACTGACATCCTACTCTCTACTCAGTAACAAGGCCATGGCTATCCTTAACTCCTTCGTCTCGGACATTTTCGAGCGTATCGCTTCCGAAGCCTCCAAGCTCGCCTCTTACAACCACCGATCTACCATCTCTTCTCGTGAGATCCAGACCTCTGTCCGACTCATCCTTCCCGGAGAGCTTTCCAAGCACGCCATCTCCGAGGGCACCAAGGCCGTCACCAAGTACTCTTCCTCCAAGTAAGCGCGTCGCTCAGCGTAGCATGGATTGGATCAGTAGGGTCAGGCCTGTAGTGGCAGTAGTAGTAGTGTGATCTTTATTTTGTATCGTGTACTCGTAAAGCGGATCCTTATGGTCCAGCCTAGAGTTACCCTTTTTACACCTTCGTCTTCGCTAGTTCCTTGACATGAATGTCCTGTTATGATACTTTGGTCCATGACCTGTGCACACATGTATACGGAAGAGTAAGCTGATCGTAAGAACGTCCTGTGATACTACTTGAGCTCTGCACTTCTTGCTGTGAGCGCGCTCGTTTTGCACTTCTCCTCAGACGCGTAAGAGACAACAAGCCAGTCTTCGCCATCGTCTCAGTACGATCACGCGCACATGAACGCGAGAATATATGCCCGCGTGTTCCCATGCATACCTAGACATACTTATGCATCTCACTGATCTCCAAGCAACTGTCTACATGCAATTCGAAGAGGTGACCAGTGACATAGTATGAGATGTCTACTATGTGGCAGCTCGGCCACAGAGCTGTTTCCTATGAACTGTATTGTTCAATGGACAATGTGCTATATCATGATCATGATGGCGCATCGGTATAGGCTGGACGTAATGCTCTGATGTTTGCGCATTGAGACGGAGGAGATACACAAGAGAAGCCATAGCCAACTTCGTATTGCCGCGGAACTCAAGTAGAAGTACTCATATGAACTTATCTATGGTAGAAGAACATCGCTGTCGTGAGGACATGAACCACTGGCAGCTGGTGATCCTTGGTGTGGGCACAGCACGTTTGTGCGACTGCGTTGTCGATAAAAAAAGTGTGTCCGAGCGAGAATATCTTCTGCGTACATACTTTAGCGAGCTTGTGCAACTCTCATTGAGTGCGATGTCATATGTTGTGGTCCGAGTATATCTGATCAGGTCTCAAGTTATGACTTCTGAGTCCGCTTACAACAGATAAGCTTACTGTGTCGGAGCAGAGTATCGCAGTGATCAACTTGTAATGTCGAAGTAACGCGGTTCCGTTAACGTTGGCTGTTGGGTGGCAATTCTGTCCATCTCATTCATCTATGTACTGATGTCAATCCCGACCATCTATGGCCAAGGTGGTCAATGGTGTCCGGAGACTACTGCATCTCTCTCACTCACCGCCACTCACACGTCAAACATGGCTGTTACCCTCAACAGAAGGTATGTGCACACATGAGCTGTACAGTAGTTGACTGGACCGATGGCGTCCTCGCACTTTCCTCTGCGCACGGACCTATAGTATGACATGGTCCGTTGTGTTCAGCACTTCACAGTGCACATATGGTACGCTCACGGATATGCTTCCTCCATTCGTTTCCCCTTCTTCATCTTGACAACCCCGTCTACTGTCACCCACCGTTGAGTGTCATCTAGCTCTCACAAATACAATAACTCACGTATCACGATCTCATCTTTCATAAGCTTCACTACTCGATATGGCCCTATCCCGCAATGGATCGGGATCCACTGTCGAGGGGGACAAGCGTGAGCGTGTGACGGGTGGCAAGAGATCTGCTTTAGCGGGCTTGATTTGTGAGTGGTCACCCCTTTTCAATCACATTACTCTTCCTGCAACTCGAGCATGACATTGTCGTGTGTCAAAAAAATATCTTCCCCTCTGAACAACCGCGGCGCTACACCAAACTGACTACAGATAAACCTATATAGTCCCTGTTGGTCGAATCCATAGAAAGCTTAAGCAAGGGCGCTACGCTCCGCGTATAGCCTCATCTGCGCCAGTTCAACTGGGTGAGTGGCAGACTCGCCCAATGTACTCGGACCAGCAACTGATAATCAGGCATCAGCTGCTGCCCTTGAGTATCTCTGCGCCGAAACACTTGAACTCGCTGGCAATGCCGCCAAGGATAGTACGTATTGTCGTCCGGCGTTGCCATGTACAGTACTGTGACTCGCCACATGCTTACGACGGTTGTTGTCTTCGTTTGTAGATAAGCGAACACGCATTGTCCCCCGCCACATCCTGCTTGCCGTCAAGAACGACGATGAGCTTTGTGCACTGTTCAGAATTGTTACCATCATGGAAGGCGGCGAGATCCCCCACATCCCACGCCAGCTTCTGCCAAAGACAAGCAAGGGCAACAATGTGAACGAGCAGAGTAGCGGTACAGCTTCTGGTGCAGGGTATAGCTTGGAGCGTGAGCAGCTGGAGTCTTCATCAGCACCGTGCACACCGACAGTAGCTGACATATCTCCATTATTGTAGAGTAAAGCGACTCCACTCTGCGTCACCGGAATGTTACAAGTTCTCCATATTACCACGTCAACATTCGGTTGCTAGGGGCTTGAGCCTTGGCGGAAACAACCATGTTCTTCATTTCATTTCTTCCGCCACTCGGTACAGCAGTGTTACAAGCGCATCTCCGATCTGTCTCATAGCGCGTTGTTATTCGCGTGATTTATAGACTGCTCCGGTCGTTACAAGAGTCATGTCGTGCATGTTGCTCACGTCACTGAGACACTCATGTTCTTATATGTATTATCGTCACGACTGCTATCGCGGTCAAGCTGACTTGTGCCACCTCGACATATGAACTTCATCGTCAAACTGAAGACCGCTCACGCCTATCTGGCGCATATGCGATGGTTCTACCTAGACATGCCTAAGTTTATTGGGTTGCACCCTACAAGCGTAGGCGCCAGCCCGGAATAGCATGCTGTCCCATCGCGTCATGTACATGCTTTGTGCTTTGTGGCTTGTCACTTGTTCACCAAAAGCGACGCGCACTTTCATTAGCAAGAGCACATGAAAAGATCAGACAGGGTCAGGTCAAGAAACACCGCGGCGTTTTACTTGATTACAGGAATGATTGATTGTGATTACCATGAGTATAATCCGGTGATTTGGATTATGGAAAGTCACGTGAAAATGAATTGATTAGAATCACTGTGCCTTTTTGTGTGCAGTGACAATCACAACTTGTTTTCCCCGACTGATTTGTTTTGTTTTTCGAAAACAGGGGTGACGGCGTCATTGACATTGGCATTGGCTTTTACTGCGTGACTAGTCTGTGGGAATACAATACTTATACTCTTCTCGCATCGCATTACACTTCCTTTCCTCTCCTCTCATCCACTACTACTTCACTCTCACTCACAACCAACCCCACCCCAACCCAACCCCACACAACTCATTCACAATGGCCCGTACCAAGCAGACCGCCCGAAAGTCCACCGGAGGCAAGGCCCCCAGGAAGCAGCGTGAGTACTAGTCACATACCAAATACAAACGAGAGCATCTCGCTGACGCTCGATGCTTTGATGTAGTCGCCACCAAGGCTGCCCGCAAGCAGACCACCACCGGTGCCGCCGCTGGTGGTGTCAAGAAGCCCCACAGGTACAGGCCCGGTACCGTCGCTCTCCGTGAGATCAGGCGATACCAGAAGTGAGTCAATATGATATATATTGTTATATGAGCATCTCGCTGACGCTCGATGCTCGCTAGGTCGACTGAGCTCCTGATCCGCAAGCTCCCCTTCCAGCGATTGGTCCGTGAGATTGCCCAGGACTTCAAGACCGACCTCCGTTTCCAGTCCTCCGCCGTCCTCGCTCTCCAAGAGGCTTCCGAGGCTTACCTCGTCTCCCTCTTCGAGGACACCAACTTGGCCGCCATCCACGCCAAGCGTGTCACCATCCAGCCCAAGGACTTGCAGCTCGCCCGTCGTCTCCGAGGCGAGCGATCTTAAGCAGCTCGCTCATCTGTTGCTTGAGTTAGCGTAGCACTTGTACATACACTCCAAATTGTACTTGTTGGGAAAGGGGGCGGACGTTTATACAACCTTCGATTTGATTCTATACTTTTTACCTAGCGCCGGCTTTTGGATCGATGCAGCCTGGCATGTCTTCACTGTTATTGGCTGCGATGCGGCCCTGTTTCAATAAATGTACACTGATCAATGGGACTATCAAAGCGTGCATCTGTACCAGCCATCACTCATATTGGATCTACGAGTATCAGCGTTACCTTCATGTGACGCCGTCATTTGATACTTCAACCAAGCCTCGCTTGCGCACGCTTATGTTGTACTACAAGGCAGTCAACTTGGTCATCAATAGCAATATAATCCATGCAACATGCGTATGCTAACAATGTATATGTATACCAGCTTAACCAAACCTCGCCAATGCTCCAGTTTCCTTGACAATCTCGCCTCTCTCGATTTTTCGCTTGGTCTCATGAGCTTGACGCTGAGCTGCGACCTTTGCCTGCATTGCTAGCTACACAACCAGTAAGAGATATCAGCGCGCTGCTCAAATGTCGAATTCCTGTTCAATTTCGACTGACCAAAGTATTATCCACGACATTCTTCTTTGCTTTCTTGCGAAGGTATCGCTTCGTGCTCCCTCCTTTCCCTTTCATCTTATGCTTCTCCTTGATCTTCTTCTCGTGCGCATTTGCGTCGCCACCCTGCGCCTGATCTCCATCTGCATCAGCAGCGTCGCCTTCGCCATCAGCGTCATTAGGCTCTTGTTCGTCGGCTTGACCGTTGGCGCGTAATCTCTCCAAACGACCGAGCTGTCTGAACGTCCTGCCTTGTCTCTCATCGTACGTCTCTCCACCTTTTGTATCCGCCACTTTGCCCAAAAAGTCGGTATCAAGAGTGATAAGCTCGGGGCGGATCTTATCAAGTACTCCACGAACTTCACGTTCTCTCCTTCTCGTGTAAGTCTCGAAAACGTCCGCCTCTCCTGAATCGAAGTTGGCCTCTCCCGATCCCGGTACTAGTAAAGAAGAAACGCCCTTCTCGTGTCCTACGCATAGTAGATCGTCGAATGGACAGAATTTGGTCGACGATGCCGTCAAGCTCGGTAGTGGGAGGGTCAAGTATGGTGATGGTGTTTGAGAGACCTTTTTCTGCAAGTCTCGATATATCGTTACGCCGCTCTTGCCACCAACCGCCAACATGCCTTTACCGGAATATGCCAGTGATGTGATCTGGTTCCTCACGCCCCAAGAACGCACTTCCTTTCCCCACATCCGCCCATCCCAAAGTTTGACAATACCCTCCATTCCACTGGTAGCGACGTATCTTCCCGCACTGCCTTCACTGGGATCGACAGCAATACCATTAACTGGTCCTCGATGCGCTAGTAGTTTGACGTGAGGAGTGGTCATGTTCGGTGACCATAATGTCATAGTTCCGTTTGCGTGGCCCAAGTGAACGATACCTGAATGTGGGTTTTGAGCCATAGAATGTGGTGATCCGAGTCGAGTGGGTGTTTCCGTAAGCATGACTCCAGTCGAGGTATCGTGGTATTTCAGGTAGCCCGCATGACCCTGTACCGCTTCGTTAGCCTGAACTCACTGGACCGCTTACAATCATACTTACGACTGTAGTCAAGAGGTAGTGATACGGCAGGAACTCCATGAAGGTCGGGTCGATATGCTGCTTGAGTTTACTGCGTTGCACAGACAATCAACATCGGTATCTCGGAGAAGTGAAGTAGATGCTTCATGACTTACTGTAACTCGACGCCGTTTTGATCGTAGATGAAGACGTATTTCTTCTGTGCCACAGCAAAGAAAGCCTCGGAGTGCAAGAACTTGATATCCCTCACTGATTCTCTGAGCTGTATTTCGGAGTGCAGCTTGCCCGCCTGCCAATCGAATGTGGCTATGTGTCCTTTCGACGAGGCTATTGCTATGTGTCTGCAAATACAAATTGTATAAGCAACTGTTCTCTGACGTGGCGAAACGAGCAATGATTGAAGCAGGATATGTCATGATACGTGGAGCAGATGTAGAGAGGAAGAGATACTCACCGTCCATTTCTCGTGTAGTCGACCTTGTAGCTGCCCATATCGAGCATTTTGAGATCAAATTTCTTCTTGCTGGCCTCGCGCGAAACTTCTTTGACAATATCGTCCTGCCTGACTCTCCACGTCCTCTCTCCGAGCTCGTCGTCAACTTCTATCCCCCCGTCTGCTCCAGCCAACGGCGCATTCAACCACTCATTCACATCTTGTCTCTCTATCTGCGCCCGCTTATTCCCCACATCCTGTCTCGCAACTTTAGCTCTCAGCTTCTTATTCTGGATATTGTATGTCCCCGCATCAGGTTTCAGTGGTGTTGAGGCAGATCCGGAAGCTAGTGTCGAGCGATGGAAGGATGCTGGACCTCGAGTTGTAGGCAAGATGGAGTGTAGTGATGCGTCTATAGCGGCTTTGCCCTCGCCGCGAGACACGACTCGGTGGGCATTACGCTCTTTCGAAGAAGAAGACGAGGCGTGTGCCGAAGGTCGCTGCGATTTCTTCTTCGGCTCTAACGGCCCAGCAGAGGCGAGAAGCGCGTCCATCGTGCTTTCCTAGACAGGTTTTGAGCACTGTAGTACGATGTCAAAGACGGTCTGTTTGTAAGAGTGAGCGAGTACGAGCAGGGTGGAGGATGTGATTAACTTTTGTTAACATGTTCAACTTTTTTTCAGGGTAAACTGCACGCTTATAGAAGGTGGCAAATTTCATTACAGTGGCAGATTTGTTCGGTCACCAGTACATATAATACCAATGTAAGAGGCATTGAAAGCATCCATGCATACGTAGTCGGATCTTGCAGTATATGGCGAAACAGCTTACTTGGTGTACATTCGAAAAGGGAAGCGCTCGCGAAAGCGAGATGTATCAAAAGGACAGCGCAGCTTTTGTTTATTTCGCGTAAAGAAGTCCAATCTTACTACCCAGTCGCACGAGCTTGAGATAGCAAGCATCACCGAATGAGACACGTCGATTGTATCCGCTTGACAACAGAATCGATATTTCCAGGACAATGTAGCCGTCCGCTCCGATTCATGATACCTCACAGTTCTCACACACATTGCGCAAGACCTCGTCCCAGACCACGGTTTTTCAATGATTTGCATTTTATTGCCTACACGACCTGTACCTGCCCTTGTACATGCATCTGTCTACTTGCTAATGGCCGCCTGGAGAGCCTCGTACACCTCAACCTCAACGCGAGCCTCGGCCTTCTCAGCTTCGGGAGCGGAAGAGCCGATGACACGGTTGGCGTCAGCGAGACCGGATCGGATGCTCTGTAGGGCGTGCGATAATGCGAGAGTTTGGATATTCGGGCAGATTCGTAAGTATGAGGTGACCAGAGAGTCATCGTGCAGAAGGGCGTATGCGGCGAGAGAAGTGGATGGAATGGCAAGATGTCAAATCAGCTAAGCTCTACGAGTTCTACGGAATGCAGACATGAACGCACCTCTGCGGAGAACTTGTCCAGAGGGTAAGCCTCGACGGCGTTGATGGTGAGAGAGTTGTTGGGGTGGACGGTGGCGAAGCCGCTGGAGACTGTGGGTGAGATGGATTGTCAGCGTCGTATTCCAGCTGTGTTTCACAATGCGGGCAAGGAGAGAGGAAGATGTATCGGCCGAAAGAATTGCCAAAGCAACATCGCCAAAGGTAATGAAGCGGGTGATCGTCCGCGCAGCCTCAGATCATTCCATCCTCATAACCCATGACTGACGCTCGACAACATCTGATCATCTCCTCCGCCTTGGATTGCTTAACACTCCTTGCCTGAGATGACATCCTCTCCGACAGATTCTCCGCTGATGAAACATTTCCTCGCTTCTATTGCATAACGATATCTCTCTTGCAATCGGTGCCGCACTCACCGAACCACTTCTTTGCCTGAGCACCGTTCTCCTCGATGACCTCGACAACACCCGCTCGGAGAGCCTCGACGGATGCGACGTGGTTGGCGAGGATACCCATGTCACCGGTTGCGGCAGGGATGTTGACCTGGATAACGCCGGCGGAGGAGTAGAGGGACTGTGGGTGGGTATTGGCATTTCGGAGTAAAGTGCGATGTGTACAAGTTGTCGTTTTAGAATATGAGTGATAATTTCAGTAAATAGCGTCAGTTGCAACTCTTCTGCAAACATATACGCCGCAAATTTGTAGGCCTGGACGCTAGACGTACCTGATGGGGCAAGACCAAGCTCAATTGGAGTCGACCGTCAGCAGCCTCTGCGTATCCTCGTCGGGCCATGCGGACAGCCGAAGCTTGACGAGGGAGAGCTCGAAGGGCGGGAGCGAGGCGAGAAGCGAACATTGTGCTACAGCGAGTTTACTATGTTAGTGAGGACCTTTGCGTCGGTCTCTGGCTGAGGTATGCTCACAGTGGTGGTTTTGAGTTTAGATGTCGAGTTGTATGCTCGTGAACGTCGTTAATGTCCAGCAAGCAGCAAGCAGAGTGAGCCAGTGAGCCAGTGAGCCAGTGAGTGAGCAGTGAGCAACAGTGAGAGAAGGGAATCCCACTCAAGCTTGCTCCGAAAGACCGCGGTGATTGGCTACGTGGCACCAGAAATAGCTAAAGTGGGAGACATGGTTAAGAGAGCTATCCCTGCCTCCACTTGCATCCTCCTAATTTTGCTCGTCGATATTTTGAACAATTGAACATCTGCAAATACACACCACCGCTACAACTCCAGCACCCCAAGCATCATGGCGCGAGGCAGCGCCCGTCCGTTCTCTTCGTCGTCAAGCGGCGATGCAAGTAAAACGAAAGCTGTCCCTCACTCAAAAGCAAAGCGTTTGACAGCGGCCAACGCCTACACATTCATACCGGCTTTGCCAAAACGCCATCGTACATCCGCCGCACAGCTGTCATTATCACATGACGAGCTTGCTTCTGCCGGGCCGTCAGGGAGAAGACGGCAAAATCAGGATGAAGAGGATAACGAGGATGATGATATGGATGCCAGGGTCAAGAAGGTTGCTATGATGATTGCGGATGAAACGCCCAACGTTGTCGAGAGTGACGAGAGCGATGTCGATAGTGATGAAGCGTGGGAGAGCGGAGGTAGCGACGAAGAGCGCTGGGGAGATGTCTTTAGAGAACTTGACAAGGGCAAAGGCAAGAAGGGCAAGAGTAAAGCTCAAGAAGTGGTCAGAAAGGTATGTCACAGTGCGGGCGAGCTAAGCGCAATGAAATAACGATTTGTGTCATCCTCTTAGCCTGCCAAACCGTTGACGGTCAATCTCGATGAAAGTGACGACGAGATTGAGCAGCCTTCAAAATCTAAAGGGAAGAAGCCGGCTCAAGAGGCTATACCTGAAGAAGACAGCGAGGACGAGGAGGAGCTCGAGGACGAAGATGAGGCGCTGGAAGATGAAGAGGACGATGATGAGGAAGATGACGAAGACGAAGACGAAGAAGAAGAAGAAGAAGAAGAAAGCGACTTGGAACTCCCTTCTGACCTTTCGGGTGACGAGGACGATAACTTGGACGGTCTCGACGAATTTGTGGATCAGCTCGCTTCTGCTGACAAGAAGCGAAAGGCTGTTGCCGACAATGGCGAGATCGCAGAGGCAGATGGGAAGAAGAAGCGGCGGGTCTTGCCCGTAGTCGCAGGTCCAAGTCTGAAAGAGGGCAGTGATATGGCCTTGAAGAGCAGTGAGCTGGGTGGCTTTCAGATTTGCCAGTGCAGAGCTGACATCGATGTTGTAGATCAAAAGCTTGATCTATCCAGTCTCATATCATCACATCCCTCTCTTTCTTCCGCTTCCGCTCTACTGCCCGCCAAATCGGACAAAAAGGCCTCTTCGTCCATTCTGAAGCAGGGCCTCGTGTCTGCGCCTCTACCCACAGTCGTGCAAGATCGTCTTGACCGCGAAGCCGCCTACGAGAAGACTAAAGACGAAGGCCAGAAATGGGCCGGCGTAATGAAGCGTGTGAAAGAGGCAGAACATCTCTCTTTCCCTCTACAAGCCAAAGACCGAGGCGGCGTCAAGACCGGTAACGAGGTATTGGCCGACTTCAAGCCTGAGAACAAGCTCGAGTCAGCTGTTACTGCTCTCTTGAACAGGGCGAACCTGACAGAGGATAACCTCAAAGACACTGAGGACAAAGCACTCGAAGCTCAGGAGATCAGTCTCGAAGAAATTAAGGAGCGTCGAGCGGCACTGCGTTATCAACGAGAACTACTATTCCGTGCGGAAGCGAAAGCTAAACGAGTTTCAAAGATCAAAAGCAAGACATTCAGAAAGCTCGCTCGTAAGCGTGCTGCAAAAGAAGGTGGCGAAATTAGCCTTGAGGATTTGGAGAGGCTTGATCCGGAGAAGGCAGAGGAGGAGAGGGAGAAGCTCGAGAGAGAACGAGCGAGGGAGAGAGCGACACTACGACATGGTGCTAAGACCAGCAAATGGTCCAAAGACATCGGTGGGGGCGGTGCTGAGATTGAAGATAGAAGAAGAGCAAAGGAGGAAATGCTCGACATCAAGGAGCGTCTACAGCGGAAGATACAAGGCCGTGGAGAGGGTTCCGATACCGAGTCCGAGTCCGAAGACGACGAGGATGACGACGAGGAGATCATCAAGGGCAAAGCATTCGATCAGCTGGCTGCGCTAGATGCGGAGAAAGCCGAGGCTGCAGCTCAAGGGAAAGCTGGCAAGGGTTTGATGCAGATGGCCTTTATGCGGAAGGCTCAGGATAGAGAGATGAGGAAGGTTGCTGAAGAGCAAGAAGATCTGCGCAGAGACATTGAGATGTTCGGGCAAGATAGAGAGGAAAGTGAGGAAGATGACGAAGATGAGGATGAAGCGGCAATGATGCGTGTAGGTGGCAACGAGGGC
Source organism: Cryptococcus sp. GC_Crypt_6 (assembly GCA_026538315.1). Classification (NCBI taxonomy): domain Eukaryota; kingdom Fungi; phylum Basidiomycota; class Tremellomycetes; order Tremellales; family Cryptococcaceae; genus Cryptococcus; species Cryptococcus sp. GC_Crypt_6. Next base: position 55,111 of record JALPBY010000100.1, read on the forward strand.
AGGATGGTGTTCTCTGGTCCCACACCAGGGGTGAGTAGTCCGTTTTATACTTGAACGAATAGAGGCTGATAGTGGCGGTCTAGGTATCAACCCCTTCTGATCCCTTACCTGCCGAAGCTGCACCTCCTTCTCAGCCGATTCTATCATCGCTGTCTCAAGCTGCACGAGAACTTTCACCTCCCGAACCATTCGCGGAGCGGAATCCATGGCTCGTAGAATCCAATTCTGCTGGCCCCTCTCGAAAGCGCAATGTTGCGGCTGGAGGGCAAAACGCCAAAGGTGAAGAGAAAGCGACACGAGTCTTGAAGAAGGCTTCGAAGGGTCGTGATGCTGCTTTGGAGGATGAGAGAGTCGACATTGAAACCGATGGCAAAGTTCTTCGTAACGGCAAGGGCAAATCCGCCGCGGCGAAGCGCATTGGCGACAATGGCGATGACGATGATACAGACGAGGACGAGCTGCTGCCTGTGAACGGGGTCAAGGCGTTTAAACAGCGAGATCTTGTCGCAGAGGCATTTGCAGGCGATAATGTGGTCGAGGTATGTAACGAAACCACTTGCACCCGCAATATTGATTGTAGCTCACGGTGCAATCGTAGGACTTTGAAAAGGACAAACAGAGGCAGATTGAGGCGGACGCGCCAAAAGTCGAAGATACTTCTCTGCCAGGATGGGTAAGTTCTCTGAGGTGTACTGATCAGATACTCGCTGACACATAGTACTTAGGGCTCATGGGGCGGCAAAGGTGCCAAGAAGAGAAAGGCTGATCCCCGCTTCCTGGTCAAGTCGGCCGGTATAGAGCCTACGGCGCGAAAAGACTTTTCGCGATCGAACGTCATCCTCACGGAGAAGAAGGATAAGAAGGCTTCGCAATTCCTCGTCAGCGATCTGCCCTACCCGTACACTAGCAAGGAGCAGTATGAGAAATCGTTTGCCACGCCTGTGGGCAGCGAGTGGAATTCGCGAGCTGGATTCCAGCGAGGGACCGTGCCCCGGGTACTCAAAAAGGTGAGTCGTACTTCGTGTATTTTCGAGACAAGGTATGATTTGACTAACGTTGTCGTGACTGTAGCCCGGCGCTATCATCGAGCCTATTCAACGATTGTTCTGATCTGGAAACGATTGTATGCCTACTGTATGCATGTTATATCCCTAATCGCAAATGTACAGAACCGAACCAACTTTATTTTTCCCCACAGCGCAATCACCTATATGTCACATATCATTTGCAGTGTGTACCAATTAAGCATCTAGTCTTCATGCACCTGGGGATCCTTCCACTTAGAATGCGAGTCCCATTCACACCAATTCGCGTTGCGGGCCTTGATTAGGGTGCTTGAGTCCCAAAGGGACTCTGGCGGGGGCAGCTCTTTGTCAAAGACGTAATGCACGTCTGTTCGGCACCGTGAGGAAGAAGACTCGTTGGGTCTGCTGTCTATCATTGGTGTTACGTCGTCCTCGAGGACCTTGTCTGCCTTCTCGCGCGACTCGAAGTCGAAATCGTTGCCTGGACACGCAGAGGCTTGGCAGCGATGATGGACAGGGTAACGGGTCTTGGATTTCAGTACAGTTCGATGTTTGCCGGTCTCGCTGTCAAGGGCATACGTCGTACTTGTCATTTTAGAGATGGATGGTGGCAGTGATCGGTGCTTATCAAGGGTGAACGGTGGCAGGGGTACAGAGTATCGCAAGAACACTTGAGGGATTTGGTCTCGTATTGTAGTTGGATTAGGGCGACATCTTGATGGAGTCGACGCCGAAGCCGATGCGTTTGACTGAGGCTGTTCGCTCTGCAGCAGTGCCACAAGAGTTGGGTATCCCAGACAACGGTATAGAGAACACTCATACCCATGAAAAGTTGGACGGGCGTACCACGCTCTCGTGGCCTGGCATGAATCATCGCTGTCGCCGTCCGGGCCATCCTGAGCAGAAAGTGCAGCAGGGTTGAGACACTCGATCTCGTGTACGATCCACTCGTCAGCATCGTGATAACCTCCAGCATCGCCTTGATCAGAAGACATCTTGTCCGCTACCACGCCGCATAAGTGTGTGAAAGCCTTTTCCCTCGCGTCTCGAGTCGTGGCTGAATCACCAGCTTCAGGCTCAGTATGTACTGCTCTGACCCCAAACAAGTACTCTGTGCCAGAAGGCGCATCGAGGCGTTGCCAACCTTCCATGCTCGTGCTAATGATGTCGGGGTCAGAACCCGTAGTGAGGGCGGAAGCGGTATCTGTGCTCTCCCGGAAAGACATTGTGGCGCTTGTTCGGTAGACGGGTACAGCAAGTGCGTTATAGACCTTGTTGTGAGTGAGTGAAGGATCTGAGATGGGTGGCAAGTGGGAGCAGCATCATATTTCCCGATCAGCATGATTGCCTTCAGATCTGACGACACCCCGTACGGGCGCGAAGCACCATCGATCCTTTAAGCTCGCCAACAAAGCTCGGAGTCACACTTCGTTCAAAGGATGATCACTCGACATGCCACTTTTACTGATCCCACAAAGGACTTCATAGTCAGTACAACGAACCATATCAATGCATCATACTTCGTGGAGTATCTTGGGGGATGTATTGGTCAACCTTTCAATCGAATCGTCAACAACCCTCGCAATCCCGCTTCCTTGCGTCGTCAATATGATGCGCATTTGCCACTTTGCTGCGATGAGCTGCGCTGGCAGCTAAGCACTATCTCCACTGCACATCTCCCTCATTCCTCCCCAACTACCTAGAGACCTAAATTGCGAGCTGCTGATCGGCTTAACACCAGAATTAGAACCACTGCCTGCACCATCATGAACACCACGAACCCGACTTCATCGCACATGTCCGGCACGGGCACGGTCTCCACTACCACTACCACTACTACCACCGCTAGCTCCGCTGCTCCCACCGCCACTATCGCTCCTGTGGAGACCCCCAGGGCGATCAAACTTACTCCTCCGCGGGACACAGAATATACGGTGGGAATCATGATCCCTCGTTTGGGGAAAAGCGCCTGCTATGCCCTCACAGAAGCTCGCGAAGAAGCAGACGTGGTAACATGGATGAGCGGACAGCTCGGCATGCGTCATGGGACAGCCGATATGACCATCCTCCAGGTAAAACTGATGAACGCTGCGGCGCTGTCGGCTCTCCACGAAGAAGCGCCGTGGAGCAACGAGTGCAAGATTACCCGAGTATACTTCGGTAGGCGTTCGTACCATGGGTGGCGGTGCGCTGATATTTATTGCCAAGGCTGGGCATCAGAGGAACAGCTCCTGCGCTCCGAACTCAAGGAGGGATTCCGGTCGCGGTGCATCCCTGAGACCCTGCTGTGCGACACGCTGAAGGAGTCGGCCCGCTTGCACCGCTCTCTCGCCATCTCGAACAAGGACCCATACATACCACTGGACGAGAGACCTGACGTCTCCACATACCAGGCATTCGACGTTTCCTGTATCGGTCGCTTTACCATCAACGTCCGCCGTAGTGTTCCACACTTGACTTCGATGTCCTGGGACAACCTCTTCCATCGACCAGGCTGTCGCACCGAGATGTGCCCGGGCGCTGATAACGCAACCCTCAGTGAATTGCGAGGCATCGTGCCATCTGACGGCAACAATAGGTGTCGACCCGACAAATGGTTCGCCTTTGACCCAGAGGCTCCGTCGGAGCTGCTCGTGGATCCGACAACTTACTGGGCGGCTCTATACCTGAGCGAGAACGAGATTGAAGAGCGCCGTGATCCCGTGCTTGGAACGGAATGGGAGCAATCGGAAACTATTGGTATACAGCGTTGGACGCCACCCTCGATGGCGCAGTCGCTCGGTAGCGTGCCTCCACCTCCATCGGATGAACCATCGGTGACCGAGCGAGCTTTAAGGTGTGAGCCAGGCATTTTGTATCCTGCGTAGCGACCACTTCGTGTCGGAAATCTCGGTATCGGATATCCGACTGAGATACACGATTCATTTGAACATGTAGATATAAGTAGTTTGCCTGTCCTGCTGATCGGTACCCTTTCCCTCCGAAATCCCATGTTGTGTTTGTGTGTGGAGATCACTTTTCTCTTTCTCGCATACTGTTCTAATCCTGCGTTGGAAAGCCTGGTTGTATCTGTACGGTCGCGAAGCAAACGATGCACCTTTGAGCTCGCTGATATTTCTCGGTGCTGCAATACTATCAAAGGATGCTCGTTGGATCATCCTTTCAATGAAGGTTTCGCTGACATTCGTCTCTTTGTGTTCTTGCGTCCTATAAATGCAGGCGTTTGCCATGATTGCTCTTCAGCAATCTTCTTCTTCCAGTCGACATACTCATCATCAATTGCTTGTTGCAAGCTGCCGCTATAACGTTGCACAAACCTGAACGACTTGCCTATAGCATCATGAGCGCCGCGGGCCCACCTTCGTACATGTCCGAGACTGCCTATCCTATGTCTCTGGACCGCACTGCTCCTACCACTACCGCTGAGCCTGCCGAAATGTACGAGCTTGCTCCGCCACCAGACACGGAGTACACTACAGGAGCCATGCTATCTCGTACGGGCGCCAGCGCATGGGATGAGGACACGCGCAAGCATGACGACTGGCATGCTCTCAAACACATCAGCGCACAGCTCGGCCTGCCCTTCAGAGCAGCAGATATGACGGTGGTCAAGCTCGAGTTGCTAAACCCTCCTGCGTTGTCTGGTCTACGCGGACAAGCACCCTGGACCGAGGACTGCCAGACCACCCGAGTTTACTTTGGCAGGCGTACGTACCAAGGGCTGGAGTGCAAAGAGACACGTTGCCAAGGCCATTCATCAAGAAGGAGACTCCAGCAAGCCGAAAGTGGATCTGGTCCTCAGTCGCCGTGCGTTCCCAAATGCGGACGATACAACGTGCTGCTCAGATCGGACCGCGTCCACCGTTCTACCTTCACTCTGAACGAGGATACATTCGTCCCAATTGAAGAGAAACCTGACAGCAGCACGGTCCAAGAAGTCGTCGAGTCCGCGGTGATGCGCTTTGCCCTCAACGTCCGGGGCGCTGAATCGTACACGCTTATGACGAAAGAATCTCAAACCTACGTCCATCCCCGCGGTTGTCTGAGCGGCCTCTGTCCCGGTGCCGACAAAACAGATTTTTGCACAAGCCGATTTATCGTTCCTTCCGGCGCAAGCAGCAGCACCAGGTGCCGACCTGACAAGTGGTACGTCTTTGACCCAGAAGCGCCATCGGACCAGCTCGTGGATCCAAGAACGTACGTGGCGGCTAGACGCGAGAACGACCGAAGAATCGGCGCGAATCGTGATGACCAGGGCTTCACGGAATGGGATCTGTCGAATACCAAACCATTGAGTAAGTGGAGCGAGTCCATGAGGCATTTGTTGCGGCCTCAAGTGGATGATGGGGAACCGAGCGGGCTTTAGGGTGTGAGCCAGGCATCGTGTATCCTGCTTAATAACCAGTTTACACTTCTACTTCTGACTGGTGAATCATACTCTTCTTCCGTACAGACATGTCAGTACCGTTGTTTCAACTCTTACCGACAATGATAGCGTTCTTCCATCTCGTATTTTGTCTATAAGCTCGATCGCCATCTACATATTGCCATGTACACAATGGTGGATGTGAATTTCGCCATGCAGTCAGTTATGAGCGTGAACAATGCGAGTCACTTTGTCTTGAAACGCGTCGAACGTGATTTTGGCGATCAAGTCGAGACAACATCAGGATTAGAAATTGCTTGCTAATAGATTAGCCAAATCCTTATAGCCGTGTTGTAATCAGCCATTACAACAATTAGAGCAATCTGCTTCCGTCCACCGCGACAGACAACAAAGCACCCTGAACAACGAAGAAACCAACATTAGCACTTCAAACAATCAATTTCGACGTGTAACAAATATCAAAGGAAATACACCTCGACTAGCCATTCTGGCATCCTCATTGCAGCAAAAGCGACAGCGATGAGCCGCGTGGCGCCCCTCTCGGCCCCGTCGTCTTCAAGGACGATCGCTCCTCTCCCTCATCATGCTGCTCCAGGGACTGCTTCACCAGCTGCATCCACCCAACAGCCACCGCGACGATCAGCCTACACTTCCGACCCACGTCAACTTCATGCGGGAGGCAGAAATCGTTTCTTCCTTTCGTTGAGATCTGGTATTGACGAAGAAGTCGATTATGCTCTGCCTCGACTAGTCGTTGCAAGCTTCGAGCAGCATGAGGCTTTCAAGCTCGAAACTTGGGTCGATAGCGTTAGCGCGCTGAAAGAGTGGCCCGAGAAATGGTTGGATCAGCTCGAGAAAGAAGCTGCCGCGGCCGAATTGAGACGAGGTACACTACCGCTACCGCTAGAGGAGGATGGCGAAGACGGCTTGAACGGACACGCGAGCTCAGAAGAGACTATCGAGCTGAACGGAAATGGAGACGCAGATTCGAGAATACGTGGACTGAAACGCAAACGGAATCTTGCCCTCGGCGCCGTTCCCGAATGGACAGCAGATCCCATCATCGAACAACGCGCGACCAACTCGCTTCTCGTCCTGCGCAACGCGAGCTGCACCCCTTCCAACGCCACCATCATCTGCCGAAAGTCGTTCCTCTCTTTCTTGGATCGATTCTTCTCTCTTCCCACGTCCTTCATCCTTGAGCTATCGCTCCGCTCACCCGAACCACTGCACCACATATTTACTATTTTACAGCTCATCTACCCTGAGATACCATCAACGCACGTGGTTCGGCGGATCTTCGGAACGGTCCTCCCAGAACTCCTGGTCCAAACCCGTGATCAAGCAATGATGCTTGACCTGCTTCCTCTCATGATATCAGGCTTGACGATGCCCAACCTCCCTTCTCCACCAGACTCGCTCATCCCTCACCTCTTGCAGCTCCTCGTTCTCCGGCCAGCGCCAGCTCTCCTCGAACTCACGCTCGACCTGTTGATATCGTTCACTCTCAATCCTATATACGCTAGAACGATTCTCGCTCAACCCAAGTTCCCCGCGCATCTCAAATCCCTCGTGATCCTGCTTGAATACGCAGCAAGACCTCTACCAGTCTCCTGGGACTCACCTCAGAACACTATCGCAGTGATGTATCGCAATCCCGCAGGAGCGAGTGTCCTTGCCGAACAGGCCGAAAGTCGCCGAACAGCCGAAAGAGCCGTGGCGCAACAAGATATGGAGGCACATGGTGGACAAGGCGTATTTGTTGAGGTCGGAGAGAAGCCGCCGGTTCTCAGCGCAGCTTCGAAAAGCAAGTTGTACTCCATGCGCGAGCCGAATCGTTCTATAGCATGGTGAGTACCGACGGCATCACGTGCTGTCTTCGTCGCTGCACAGAGCTCTCAACTGACTTTGATTCCCCAGGATGCACGAAACATTCGTCTACTCGTCCAATTCTCAACTTCTTCAAGTGACGTTCTGGCACGCGTACCGAGACTTCTTCACAAATCCTGCTACCGTCGAGCAGCTTCTCTCTGCATCGGACGTCATCAAAAACGTTACTGTTGCGTTCCCTGGCGCGATGGCGAGGGTCATACAGGATGAGATGGGTGGAAACAAATTTGTGATTGCTGGGATGGGCTTCAGGAAAGCAGTAGGTGAGTAATTCAGCGTGATGTATGTGGTGCAGTAGATAGACGCATTGCTGATTTGACGTCTAATAGACGACGACCAGCGCTTCTCTTGTTTGTGGAAATCGTGTGAGAAGCGCAGCGGGGCGACAAACCCTGCTCAGCTCCTCTCACATATCCAGGCGACTCATCTCGACGCTGCGTCGATGCCGCAGCAATGCCAATGGCATTCATGCACGCATTCTCCTGCCTCTTTATCGCATATCCTCACCCATCTCCCTCTATCGACTCCTCTACAAGTGCCAGACCTTGTATCGTCACATCCATCGACGCCGGAGATGAGTCTGATGTACCCCAAAATCACCTCGCGACCCGTACCGCCATTATCGAAAGCGCATCGATTACATTTTACGGCGATGCTCACGCAGACCGACTCACGCCGACATCCGATCGGCGCCGCGTTCTTGGCTGCTTTGATGATTCGTAACTTGGCTAGAACGTTGCGGAGCGAGATCGTCCTGGCCGAGCCGGATGATGACGGCGAGCAGTCGACGAGCCTAGCGAAGAAGCAGCATCTTTTGGAAGAGAGGTTCGGGTTGCCTATACCCGACAGCGTGCTGAGGGAGGAAGAGGAGGAAGAAAGAGTCGCAGGAATGTATGCTACAGATAAAGGAGACGATAATGGACTAAGTGAGAACGAGAGGGAGAGAGCCAGAGAGGCATTCGCCAATGTCGAGGAGCGCGTCGCCCAAGTTGTCAGCACCAATATGTCCGGGATAGGGCAGTACCTCGGTGAAGCATTCGGATGGTGATTTGTCTAGTTGATCATCAAGTAATCAATGCAAGTATGCATGATGTAAATCCATGGTGTATGTGCAAGTGACTTGATGCTATGCTTTGCTATGCTATGTAATGCTCATGCTTCGTCGCTGACTGCCTGCTGCGTCTAACGCCTCTTTTAACCTAGACCCAACGTATAGTCGCGGCTCTAGCACCGGACCCGATGTCTGTACCGCCAACCCAAAACCTCTCAAGGGCTTTGGGCAGATGAAGAGCAGTATACTTGACTCCATCTTTCCCTTTCTCACTGACTTCTTGATCAGGGTCGTACTGGATCCCATTCTCCACTAGCGCCACGATCAAGCGCGGGATCGCTGCTGCTGTCCCATTTAACGTGTGTGCGAAAGGCAGGGACCCCCCGCCTGTAGTGTCCGCGCCGGGCGGTGTATTCGGTCGGTACGTGATGGATAATCGACGTGATTGGTAATCTGTGCAATTGGATGTGGACGTGATCTGAATCAAAGCGTATCATGAACATCATGACAGTCAGCTTAGCATCTCTACAGCGACCAAAAAAGGAGAACGGCAAGGTTAAAATCGCCTCCGCACTCACCTCGCCCCACTTGCCCCGCCCTGGCATCCACGCTTCCATATCGTACTTTCTACTTGCACTCGCGCCTAGTTCCTCCGTTGGCATGTCCAGTACTCTATGTAGACAAAACGCCAATCAGTAAACTGATCATCACCAGTATACAGCTGACAATACGTACCTCACACTAAGGCCTAAACCCTGTGCGATCTCCCGCTGTACCTCTCTGATCTCCTCCATCATCGCTTCCGAATGGGACTCGATGGTCACAGCGAACAGCTCGACTTTGGTAAATTGATGAACCCTGTACAGACCCCTTGTGTCCGCTCCTCTAGCACCAGCTTCAGCCCTGAACGCCTTGCCTACACCGACCACTTTTCGGGGTAGACTCTCTTCGGTCAAAAGGCGATCTGCGAACAGTCCAGCTAAAGGGATCTCGGATGTGCCGGCCAAACACAGTTGTGGAGAAGTGGGGTCGGCGGATTGGATATGGTATGTTTGGGAAGAAGGGTTGAGTGCGGAATCACGAGGTTGGAAACCGCATCTCCACGCTATATCTGTCTTGATCACGTCGGGGGGCACGACGGGTGTGAATCCTCGCTTAATTGCGATCGACAGAGCATATTGTATTAGTGCTTGTTCGAGCAACGCCAATGCGCCTTTCAAGTAAAGCCATGATCCGCCAGTAGTCGTTGCCGATGCATCATTATCGATCCAGTCGAAATGGGCTGCTATCCGCACATGATCTCTCTCCGGTGCTGCAGGCAGCAAATCCGGGCCAAAAGTTTCTAGCGTCACGGCGGCCTCCTCTTCGCCCACAGGCGCAGAAGGATGTGAGAAATTGGGCAAGACCAGTGCCAGATCCAGTAGCTCTGCCTCGGTCTCAGTCAAAGTAGCTTCGTACTCCTTGACTCGAGATTTGAGCTTTTTAGCCTGCCTTTTCAGCTCGTCCAGTTCTCCTAATCCAGTCCGTATCAAGTCGCCCACTTCCCGCTGCTTCGCTCTGATTGTCGACAGCTTCTGCAGGAGCAACAATTGCGTTTCTCGTAATCGCGCCAAATGAGCGAGATGGTCCGGCGGTAGACGTACAGCTCGCAGCGAAGCGTTCAGAGCCGTTTCTTCAGGCGAGGATAGAAGACGCGCATAATCCAGTCGAGGTTTGGGTAATGTCGATAATGGTATTGAGGATGATAAGGAAGGAGCGGAAGAAGTAGGAGTGCTTGATTGGCTTGAGGTAGACGACCCAGGAGGAGCAGGCGGTTTGAGACCTAGTAGTATGGGCTGCTTGATCGGTGCATGCGAAGCATACTGACGTGCTTGCACTGAGCAAAGAAGATTAGTTTCAATGATCGATGCGTGTATGTATGCATGCATTGCTAAATGCCATGCAGGTGAAAGAGCAGCTCACCACGTACTGCTCTTGCCAGTCGAGCGGATCGCATCGTGGTAAGATGATATCACCTGTAAATATTTCTGTGAAAAGATCGATCGCGTTAGAATAGATGTTGAATTTGGCAACGTGCTTTTGGGTCTCGGCTACGGGCGGCTATGAAGGGAACCAAACCCGCTTTGTAGGTATATTATAGCACGCAGAATTTGGATTCCGCAAATCTCCGTGCCGATGGCCAGCGGCTGCGCAGTCGGTGTCAACGCTTTGAGCCAGTTGTCAGTATGCATGGATGATGACCACAGAGTATCAGGACAGGTACGATCTGATGCATATTTTACTCCTCCTTGACGGAATACCGGAGATCGATCAAAGTAGGAGAGGCGCAAGTATGCTCATAGTGTGGCATAAGAAGCCCTGTCCCAGCAACGCGCAGCGCGGAAGAATGGGAGAATGGGAGATCTGCGCAGAGGGATTAAGCTATATGTTATTTATTTGCTGTTTATTGTGTAATGGGCTGCATGCGAATGTGTAATCCGGTGAGAATTAACCTTTTTAACTTTTTTACCCCGTACCTATTCAATCTCTTACAACAGATCCACTGCCCCTGCTCAGTGAACAATAGGACTCGTTCAGTAGCCATCCCTTTCCTGTCTATCGCCAAGAGAGGGCCTCATTGACGACTACGCCCAAGCCCACACCGCATACACAGTTTGAATCCGCGCAGCACAAATCCGTTCTAAAGGGGGAAACACTCCAATCGGCATATACGTACGCCGTGTATCCTCCGACGATCACCGGTCGACTTTCGGCTTTCCCCCCTGATCCCTCTTTTGCATCCGTCTTCACCCCTCCTTCTACTATTACACAAACTCACCCGCTACTCCAACTCGCATCCTCATTATCCTTACCGTCATCCTCTGTACATAGACCCAACACGACACGCCCATGTGGTCCCACTCAGCATCTGCTCATGCAGATCAACACCAATC
>JALPBY010000101.1:0-64134 GCA_026538315.1 Cryptococcus sp. GC_Crypt_6
ACTTAGCGGAACTTGGAATAAGAAGAGAGGTATAAGAAGAAGCGGTGTCTACGGCGTAGTTAGCTCCCTTGTCGATTCTAGATTGATGTCTTTTAGCTAGTACCTCGTAGTTACTCAGTCTTCTGCATTGCTATACCGACCAACACGTACTTGGCTACTCGCGCAAGAGTCCTCAAGTTAGATTTCGAATCTGTCTTCAAGATATTCCAACATCGAAGAAGTCCGACGAACTTCGTCGAACTTAACTGAAGTATCCTTTTCTCGTACTCGAACTTTGACTGCTGAACGACGGGTTATCCGTTGGTCGGCGCAGCCCCGTGACACCTTGAGAACGATAGAAGTTCGACTTCTGGGGTTGGTCCTTGCAACAAAGTTTGCCGGAGTTTGTTGAAGCTTGCCGGTGCTTGCATGCGTTATTGGTCCGTTGGATAAGATCGGTTTTCTTTGTCTGTTCTGGCTTACAATCGTAACACTCATGTATCGTCACTGTCAGATATAGAACCAGCTTGCGTTAAGCCGTTGCTGTACCCAGAGTCTCTTACACCTGCCAGACGTTCCAATAATCGAGTGGTACTATATTGTCTCTTTTGAGAAACGCTTCCACTAGCAGTATGTCACAATCTTTTGGTTATTGAAAACATGACGCAAAGCGTGCAGACAGATGTGAAATAGAAACTGCGCTTGTGCTTGCAACTGTGACCCCACTTGGCTTGTTGACTGCAAAGTACATGAGAAATTGATTGTTTGCAAACTCTGTGTGAAGTTCAGGCAGTCCAATGAAGTAGAAGAGTTAACACATACAATGTATGTCTGGATTCACCGTCAGTTGAGTGATCACAGTACTCTTTTCCATCAAGGGTTGATAAAAGGTGTGGGCAAGCAAGAGAATGTGTAGACAATGCAATTCGATAGTTTCAAGCTTTAAATCAACAGACTTGAGAATCAACTTGCGTGTAATGGGAAAGGCTCATCACTGTTGTGATGTGATCCAATACCATCGAAGTCTTACTATTTAGAGTGATTGGACTTTGGCTACCCGTTACAGAAGAAAGGCATGGCTTTGAAAGGATCCTTTCAAGACTCCGTTTGCAAACGCTACAAATTACAAAGGGTAACCAATCAAGGAGATGAGATTTGAGTGCTGGCTCTGTCCTCAGAGTGGAGAATGCGATGTGCAGCTGAGGTCCATTTAACAGTGGTCTGCCTGGCCTTCACATTGAAAGAGTAGGTAATGAGGCCCATCAAATATTTCAATTGGTAGGTCAAGTTTGCAAAAAGAGACCAGACTCATGTTTCTTTGTCATAAAGCAAAAGATTTACAACGATGATTCCTCATATTATTTGTTACATTGAAGAAGAGTAGAGAGTGAAAGAGTCTGGGATATGATTTTTGCACTCGTCACTGCGATCCAGATGGTCTTTCACGTGTAGCTTGTTCTGGCGCCGGACTGTAAAGTAAATGTGGTAGGCGATTGCCGCGGTCGAAATTGTGTGCGGCGCTTGTTGTTTGCAACGAACATGAGCACGGTGATACGACAGATTAGTTTTGCACATGGTGTGGCATTCATTCCTCAAAAGAACATCCTGTGTTTTGCAAAGTTTGGTGAAGGATACAACAGACAATTTGTGAAACACTGGGCGGCGATCCTGGTGAAATGTTGGGCTAGAACATTTCTACAACGCTGTGATCTTGTCCGTGTGATGCAGACTTGGCAAACGAAGATACAGTGAAACTTGTCACGACTACTTGGCAAGGGATTGAGGCGTTCACGATTACTCGTTGTGTATTTGTGCACCGCACAAGTACTCGTTGTGCGCGCGTGGCATGACAGGTCACTTGACTGGGTTATGACAATTGTTCTGCATGGCAAGACTTATGACACTAGAGTCAGAAAAACAGCAGCTGTAATGTCATGATTCAGAAATGACAAAGAACATCCAAGGTTGGTGGGACTTAGGCCATGGAAAGAGATATAGACAAATACTGGGTTGTGGATTAACCAATCCTTTGATGATCTCAAATTTAGGCTAGCCCTCATTGATCTTTCCCTTTGTTCGCTAATGGCTAAGTCATTCCATGCTCGGCGTAGCCCTGTGACAATCGTGGTCGTGATGAGGGCTTCGTTTCCCATCGACTCACGTCCTCTGAACGAAGCACTATCAACAAGACGAAACAGTGTTTCAAGCAGCAAGTTTCCGTTCAGTGGGACATTGACATAGACAGAACGACTGGTCAAGATGATAGTCAGCGTATATAATCACCCTCAGTATCCTTGGTAAGAGGCGTCTTGACAAAAGACTACCGCACAACAATGCGCAGAGCATGCGGGTTCCGACTCTATGTCCTTTGAACCATTCATCCATTCCCTGATCAGATCAAACATTTTTTCATATTCATTCGAGTTTGATATAGGCAGACAAACGATAGTATCTGAGGATTTGGGTGTCAAAAGACTCAGTCTGGGGAGCGTGCGTTTCGATTGCTGGTGAAGCAAGGAGAGACGAGTCATAATCAGACCAGGTAGCTTAGTGCGATGACCAAGTATAAGGCCACGACTGTTGGTGTGTCAGATAGTAGATCATGTCCAAGAGTCCACCGAAAGAGTACTCACGCATAAAGCCCTCCATGTAGTTTGTTCGACCTAAAAACGCGCGAGGGGTTTCAGATGGAGCACCGTCGCGAAAAGATTGACTTATTCAAAGAAAGACTTACCGTCTTGAAGAAGTAGATTGACAAGCATGACAGAGACGAACAGAACGATCGTTTCGAAGTTTGCCTGAGCAGGTCAGGATGTGGATATTATGGAGACTTACGAAGAAGAGCGTCAGGTTCTTGTGAAGAGGCCAAGCGATGATCACCAGTAATGGGATCATACCTGCCGCGATTTGAATACTGGAGCCGACGCTCACACCGATGGTGAGCTCCATCTTGCCTTTACATGCCATCCAAACGGATGTGACATGCTCCGCTATCGGTCGGTCAATGAGATATCAGCAATCAAGGGGCGTAAGTGATGATAATTTCTCGCTGCTAACCCGCATTGCCCACTAGTGGAAGCAGGATAAGACCGATAAACCTGGGAGTGGATTATGTCAGAGTCATGTTTGCCTTTTCGAAGGCACTCACCTCTTTGGTATGTGCCACTCTTGCGCGGTCTCGTCTATACTTCCAACGAGAATGTCCGCACAGAATGAAGTGATAACAGTGATGATTACGAGCCATGCGCCTGCACTCCACTGATCCATAGCAGCGGTTTCAACCTCTTCCTCCCCCTCACTCTGCTCAGCCTCAAACAGGGCAGAATGAGTACGAAGCTGAAAGTACAGGTAGGCGAAGTATGTGAGGAGTAAGATGATGGATGTTCCGCGAGAGAGCAGGAGCAGTCCGGGAAGAGATCGATCATTGGGGTCAGGGGCACCTTCTTCGAGTAGAGCTTTGATAGCTGAGCTGGCGTCCTCCTCCATGCCCGAAGCGTGATCTGTATTGCATCAACGTCTGATGTAAACAGCTTTGACTCACAAGCGGCTGGGAGAATCAATGTGATACACGCAAGCGTCATGAGGGATGAGCTTGTCTGAGCGGCAGTAGCTTGGAACGTCGATTCATGGTAATAGAAACCAGAGCTGTGAACGCATATCAGTATGTGAGCAAGGTGGTATTGATATGGCATACGCACGCGAAAAAGCTCATTCCAAGGACAAGGAGGAGGTTCGACAATACACTCCCGAGCAGCGATGTCTGCACCAGTCGTAATTCGTCTGAAATGAGTGACTAGGTAAGCAACTACAGCAATATCCGAGTAACACTTACTCTGAGCCAGAGCAGCGATAGCGACGATGAGCTCTTTAAACAGGAAAATCATATCAGCCGGCAGCCATCTTGCCTCAATCATCACACTGACCGACAGCATTACCGAACCTAAACAAAATCGTCAGCCGTTGACCTACTTGCTGCAAACTCACGTTGCATTTAGCAAGCCGCCCAGGGTCTGTCCAAGCTTGAGGGACAGTTGTTCCGTGCTGTCTCCGAGCAACTGCAATCCAGAGTAAGCGCTTTATGACCTGCGCAGCTTATATGTGTTCTTACCTTTGCGAGAGGGACTATGGCCAAAAAGGATGTGACGAATCTGGCTGCAGCGCTCCAGTGCAATAGGTCCGCTGAGAGGGATCCAATCAGCCTTGATTGTTTGTTTGTAACCGATTGGGACGTACCAATGATACTAAGCGGTACCGCAACGAGCAGAAGATTGATCCAGGACCCGAAGATGAGGTGTCTGGAAGAGCCCAGAGGATCAAACGGTTTGTCCGGATGAGCAGGGGTTCCTCCGGCAGAACCGAGCAGTGGTGCAGTCTCGTTCAGACTCGGCATGATGTTGGCTGATTGTGCAGTGAAAAGTTGAGTCTGTGAGTAAAAGGGGGCAGAGACGAGCAGCACAGCAGATACGACGTCTTTATACCTGTGCGGCAAGCTGTGCTTTGAGGAATGGGATCTAAAGTGAGAGAAATGCCAAGCTTCGCTTGTTACGGTAACATTGAGACAACTAAGACTAGCACCAATGACGTTGTGGCAGATGTCACGTGGCAGTGATCCTTCTCCTTGGCAAGATTCTCCGTATCGCAGCTGGTCCTTCTTCGTACATATGCATGACTTGCGCCGCTCTCTGCTACAGTCGCTCCAGTGCGCATGTCCTTACCTTTGTTCTCGGGGCATTGGCAATCACAAAGGATCCCGTCATAAGGTCATCATATCATGCATCTCATTTGGTCTTCTCTCTTCCCTACAGATAGGGTTAAGCTATCACCTCACTCGATTCTGGATAACATTGTTCACCAGCTT
The DNA here is from genome assembly GCA_026538315.1 of Cryptococcus sp. GC_Crypt_6. Lineage (NCBI taxonomy): Eukaryota > Fungi > Basidiomycota > Tremellomycetes > Tremellales > Cryptococcaceae > Cryptococcus > Cryptococcus sp. GC_Crypt_6. Next base: position 4,838 of record JALPBY010000101.1, read on the forward strand.
CAGCAAGCATGGCATTATTCGATCCCCCCGAGGCACGAAAACCCACATCGCCTCGTATTGCAGCCACTGCTGACGGTGATCTGATCGAAGTGTACAAGTCCAAAGATATCGAAGCCATTCCTTCTCATTGTCATCGCTCCATCCGATCGAAACTGCCCCAGCTCGGTGTTGCCCATTACCAGCCGATCAAAGAGTCAGCATACTACCGGCAAGCCTATCAATGCCCGTCGTGCGATATAAGCTGGTCGTGCCACGTTGGAGCAAGGCAGCACACCGAATCCACATGCCGGGACACCTGGAAACACGTTGAACAGTCTGGAGAGGATGGGCAACAAAATTGCCAATGATCTTGAGATAGTCGGTAAGGCGGGAACTGCGAAGAGCAACAAGATAGCTCCTAGCTACGAGTGAGTACCGGACCCTCTTGAGACGCTGATAGGAGCGACAGACCTCGATTCACTACGGGCTTCAACGAACTTGGGTAATTGTCTTCTGATCAACATACTGTTTAGACTGACATCTAACCGAAACAGGCAACGTCTTGCCAGTGCTGGCGAGATGAGGTATGTCAAGCTTGAGCAGACAATAGTCGATGAATAACGCCCCAACGGTCTTCACAGCGCACGTTCGCCCACCAGCAATGCTATCTCGCCCCCGGTGATGAGTGCTGTTAAAAATTCCAGTCGACAGGAACATGATGATTGGCCCATATCATTTTCTGTTTCGAGAACTGCGTCAGACAAGATGCATGGTGAGTCTGATAGCTAATAGGCTCATAGGGTGGCAGTAGTTGATGATGACCTGATAATCTGAAATGAAAGAGATGTTGGCCATGAAGCCATGAAGAGCAGAATGAGAATAAGAATGACCGAAAGAGTATTCAAACCGGAAAAGAAAACAACCGCTTTAGGCCAATGACTAAGAGAGGAATAGTATTACGTCACCACCCGTTCCTGCACCCCTTTTAGGCTTTTGCGCTAAATGTCATGCAGTACATACTACTCGACTACTTTGTCAACTTGCCGCTCTTATATACACTGCTTTATTTCTCGGCGTCGTCTAGTCACATCCACCTTCTTCTTCCACTAAACCGAGATAGCAAGTCCACCAACAGAGTCACATCCATCTCGACATCATCGCGTTAGGCACTATGACGGAATTATAAACCGGGCACTCATCGCCACTTCTTGGCACTTTTCGACCAACATCCGTATCGTTATAAGGTCGCTCTGCACCTCATCATCGCCTCTCCCACTCTATTAGATCATCCATCATGACTACAATAGACACCGACCATGGCGCTCTGTCGCCTCAGATTCTGACTCCCGACACGGACAACCAGCATGTAGATCGGCCGTTGATGCTATCCAATGGCAAGGAAAATGTAGTGTCGGGCAAGGACACTATGGATCATCACACACCCCCAATCTCTCTCCTCACAGCCTTGCTCAATCAGACTTCTGAGCACCGTCCGTCTCGTTCAGCTAGGCAACATGCTCCGTCATCCGGGATCACTTCGCCCCATTCCTCCGCACCGTCAACGGCCTTTTCGAGTCCGCGTGGTCCGCAAAATGGTATACTGCAGCAGACATACGTTTCAGATTCGCATGCGGCGCCGGGCAAGCGGCGGCACAGTAGTAGTACTGAGTCCGAATCAGCCCATGACGGTGTGATCGGCCTGGGATTTGGAGGTCTCGAAGGTGCGCTTCCACTAGAACGTGTCGAAGAGAAGCGAGAGCGCATTGAATGGGCGGACAAGGTTGAGCAAAATGCGGTGCGTTTTGCTACGGTGGTGTTTGCCAGTCTGATTCACGCTGACGTCTGCCTTGCTTAGAATGCGACTCGCGATGCTCCTGCAACTGGGATCAAATTCGTGATGGCGCAACGGGATCCCGATCTCCACTCACACACACGTCCATTCATCCGAACCAATGGGCTGCGCCAAACCGAGAATGGATCGACGAGTAAAGACGAGTATCCCAAGGTTGATGAGGATTCGGAAGACACCGACGAAGGTTATCAGGAGGATGAGGAAGATGGTTTTGATACGGACAGCTCTGGGGGAGAAGATGACGATTTACGGTATCCTTTCGCTCGACCTACCAACTACGATAAGAAGCGGTTCATTGGGTCTACATTACTTCCAGACGCATCTCCAAAACCTGCGCCATCTCTACTTCCGCCTCCGAGTCGGCGGGGAAGAGGCCATGTTCGGGTAAATGACCCCATCGCCTCACCGACTGACGGGCACAAGAGCTGTTCCAGGCATCGTAGCCCTCCTCCTACTCCGTCACGAGCTTCTTCTGACACAAGCTTTTCGGAGCATAGCAAGGGTCGAGATAAATGGACGAATCGCCTGTCCGACGCAGGGCCCCGGAACGGTCGGGCTGGCAGTCCAATGCCACGACGGCGATCAGCTGACACAGACGACGAGGAAGGGACCGACGACCTCGCGGAGGAAGAAGTGGCTGATCTGCCTTCCGCTACTGTCAATATAAAGGGATGGCGGAGCGATGATGCGGTATTTTATGGTCCAAAGGCTCGGCACGTCATTCCCATCATCCCTTCCCTTGAACAGCGTCGTCGTAGTGCGGGACACACGTATGCCGCATCAGTCTTCGTGGATAGCGATGAGGAGGAGATCACCGAGGACTTGGAGGAGAAGGATGCTGGCGACAATGGAATCCGAGGTTTATTACGGCGCGCTTCAGAGCAGATCGCCGGCTTTGCTCGTCCTGGAATCCCTCACCAACGTGAAAGCTCTCGGGAGGGTGAACGACGTGATCGGCCGTCGTTCTCTGTACCTCTTCCGTCGCAAGCTTTGTGCCCTCCTGCTCTCGACGACACCCCAGCGATGGCTCAAGGCATGTCCGTGCTCGACTACGGTGATCCATCTGGCCCTCTCACTCACCGTCTTGAAGCGAGTTTGGGCAATCAGGGAGGAAGTCCGTAGCCTTTATAATAGATCTCCGCGTCTCGTAGTTATAGACCTATGTTGTCATATAGTTACTTTGTATACATACCATAATAGAACAATTCGCATGCTATAATAGATGTCTTCTACATGCATTACCTGACAGTACCTGTTTCGGACGATGCTTGATGCTGTTGCACAACGCAAAATCGCTGTACCGTCCCGTACACGCATTTCTATCACAAAAGGACTTATCGGATCCAGTGGACGTAGCTGTACCAAAGAGTGCCTATGACGATGAACATGGTGGCAAAGCCACCTCCGCCGCAAGCAGCGATCCAATGATACCATTTGCTATTTTGGTGGTTGTCAGTTCAGTCAGAACGTCATCACTTACAGCTGTCGTACTGGGATCACTTCCCGTGCAGCGCCCTCCCCGCTTTCAAATCGCTGCGCACGGCAGAAAGCCTCCATGCGTTTCTCCTTTGCGGCCCAAAGTTTTCGAAGCCAGAGCTCGAAAGCTCGAGCTTCTTCGGGAGTTGCCAAATTGTCGGACGGCACACCATTCTCCGAAGAGGTCGACGTGAGTGATGGTATCTCGCAATCTGGTGCCGAGAGGTTCGAGTACAGATGAAGGTGAATGTGGACAGTGGGGGGCGGGACCGATCGGAAGAACACCGAAAGCAAGCCGTACCTTGTGGTGTTAGCTGTGATTAGTTCGCTAAGATACGCTTACCATTCCTGCGGGTATTGGCCATACGGCACACCGGGGTAACCTATCGTGACATCCAAGAGCTGAAGATCGGGCATCTCCGGAAGAAGGGTCCGCAAGCAGAACAAGAGGCCCGTCGAGCGAGGGTGCAGCATGGTGACAAAGTCTGGCTGCGCCATTTAGCATTGCTATGTTGGTATTTCATAAGCAGACGTACCACGCCTTCTTTTGTCGCATAACGGACACTCTTGACGCGCTCTTCATCGCTGGTGATAGTTCCTTCGGGAAACACCATAAGCCATAGGGGGGAACGGGCCTTTGAAGGCAAGAGAGTTGTCCCTTCGGAAGTAGTCGTAGCCGGGGACGAGTGGGACAACTTAGCCAACTTCGTAAGAGCCCGAGTGAGATTGCCGCGGTCCGTAGCCCATGATCGATCCATGAATATGAACCTGAAGAATTGCTGTTCACAGTCAGCGACATGCTTGCCCTATTATAACCTTACCATGCCCCATCCCACTAAAGGAATCTTCTTCAGACTCGCTTTCAGGAGGATTATAACACCTCTCGCATGACCAGCATAGCAGGCGAGAATCCACAGGTACATCCAGTCGAGGTACGCTTGGTGATTTGCGACCAGCACCAGGCGATCTGGGAGATTGATCCGAGTCATGTCGCCCTTCTCATCTCGAGATACAAGCTCCGTGATGGAGGGTGGAGATTCGGTTGTCAGAACAAGAGATGTAGGCCCGAACAGCACGGTAATGACGATGACTGCGGAAGAAGATTTTAGCACGAAGAGCAAGACAAAACGGGACCACTCACTCAGTCTACCGTATCCATCTTTAGACCACCCAACAGCATCTTCGAACCATCTTCTTCCCACTACTGGCACGAGAAGCAAGGGGAGGCAGATGTAGGGAATAGAACCTATGCCCAGTTGAGCGAGGTTGAAGATAAGAGGGAAAAATATCTTCGATATCAGAGGGCCATGAGGTGGACGTTCTTTGATCGGGATGGTGTACAGAGGCTTCTTGGTGGACATGACGAAAGCGTTGCATGCGAAGGATGATGTCAAGTGGAAGAATCATCTTTGTGAAAGGCTAGTCTACAAGATACAAGTAACACCGTTGACCGAGACTGTTTGTTGCTGCACGTGACGAAGCGATGACGACGGGATCCGGTTAGTAACCGACTACCGACGTCGACTAGAATTTAGGAATTGCTGAAGTCGTAACATCAATGATTTGTTCACACGCCAGCGGAGGAATCACTCGTACCGTTATGTCTTCCCTTGTGACCGTGTCTGTGATTTCCGCTGCTCTCTTGCTCACTCGAAGCAGGAAAGATGGTCATCCTAGCTTTGTCGTTGATCGACGGGAGTCGACTTGGGAGATAGCCAGTTCCGCGTTGTGAGCTCGGGGTTGGAGCGAACGGCCGAGGAGCGTATCGGATTGGGGTGGTCTGGGGCGACGTGTCAGCAAATAATGGCACTCGATCTAGCGGTCAACCGAGCTGACTGAAGAACCAATCGCTTCTGCGGACAGGAATGCACTTTGCTGAACCGCGGATCCCACAACTGACCTTCGCTGATGCTTATCGACGAATATCATTCGAAGTATAAGCCTGAACAGCCTGACGAGATTGTCTTGGTTGACTAGGCTATCACTCACCTCATCAAGTCTATGCGAGTGTGACCACCGAGCGCGTTTGTTCTCGTTGAGCTCGTATTCCAGACCTGCAATCAGCACAGCCAACGACTAGAGTGACATACTAGCAATCTTGTTATTCGCGGCTGATGATCAGCATTCTGTGTTGCCATTGACTCTCACCTGCGAGCTCGGTGGTCGCTGATCATCAGTACTATCCACCAATGGCAGGGCTCACCCTTCTCGAGGTGCTTCTCTAGACTTGCGAGGCGGTCTTGAGCATTTTTGAGAACAAGAGTCTGAAACGAGCTGACGATAAGAATGTGACTGAACCTGACAACGCTCACGTCTCCTGAGACACCTGATACGTCCAGAATCTCATCGCCCTGGAGATCAGCATGGACTGGAGCAGATAGCCCACTTAGTTGCGATCTCCAAAATGAGCGAAGGAGACAGGGCGGCGAGTATGGACTGAATTCGCAGGTAAGCGAAATCATTGTGGAGGTACACTCACCGTTTTGTAGTCGTCGGTTGGGTTCAAGCAGCTCACCTGCCGGTCAGCAACTGAAAAGACATGTGGAAACCCACAACAATATCATCCCTAAGACGTCAGCTCGGAACATCACTTGCCGTACTCACGGCTCGGGGAGGGATCGATCACAAATCGGACAAATCAACGCAGATGAAAAGAGGTCATTTGCGCAAGGAGCTGCAGAGTGAGAGTCTGCTTCCGATGGTATTCAAACTCACTGCAGAACACATCTTTGTTACCATTAGCCATGTGATATCGGCTACATCTACTCACGAGAGCAAGCTGTCACGACCGCTCTGCCTTGTTGAGCGAGAAAGGCTCGACACTTGAGATTGTTGCAGCGAAGGTTGTTCTCGGTGTAAGAGAAGGACGACATCACAGGTAGAGGCTGATGGTAGACGTAATTGAGAAAGAAAGAAGATGGAAGAAGGAGAGCAAACAATGGGAAGTATATCTTAAGACTGTATTTTTATAGGACAAATGAACATGGGCAAGAGTCCGTGCGCAGTGGCGATTGGGCAACATGACATTGACAGCAAAAAGCACAGATACATTGCAAACCGAATCCCGTTCACTTCCGTCTATCAATCCGTATATAATGGAACTTTTTCTACAACGATATGCTGACCTTAGATACGGTAAAACTTGTCGAGAACCTTTGCAAAAGTGCGGATAGCACTGTAAGTCTCCTCGTATGTGGCAATGCTGAATGCCAAACGGAAGTATCCGACTCCTTTACCACCGATAGCATGTTCCCCGCGAGCGTCGAAACCCCATCCAGGCGCGAACAGGACCTAATCATCAGCCACATGCAACGCCGCCTGTCAACTCACAAGTTCGTTGGCAAGAGTGGTCCACAGCTTGTCAGAAAGTACCCGAGTGGCGTCTTGACCGTCGCGCTCGAGTCGAGCAAAGTCAGGATGTTCGCTCAGGTGCACTCCGAGGAAGACGAACATGCCCGCTGAAAACGGTCAGCATAAAGATCGAGACTTGCAAATCAGCACTCACCGGTTGGCGGCACAAACGTGATCAATGGAGAACCACGATAACCTCGTTTCTCGTCCCAAGCAGACTGACCATTCTTGGAATAGCAAGTCACGGCAGATGTACCGCTGGGGAAAAAGTCGTTTTGCTTGTTGAATTCCAAGTGGAACACATCAACAAAAGCATCACACAACCAAGTCTTGCGCATGTTGTAAGTAGCCTTAATTCCGCGAAGCCATCGGATGTACCCCTCGAATCCCCATTGTTGGATCATTGTTGTGGTGAGCGCAGTGGCGAAACCACTGGGAGCTTGAGTAGAAGCTTCGGTAGCTCGCGTCAGTCGCTCTATGAACAGAGGAGATGTCGTGATCCAACCAAGGCGAGACCCGGGCGCGGAGGTTTTGGAGAACGTGTCCATACGGATCACTCGGCCTTGTGTATCGAATGCGAGATAGCTGGGGGGAAGGGCATCGATGAATGCTTGATTACCGTCCGAGCCCTCCTTCTTTTCCGCATCGGCTCGGCGCTGCGCGAGAAGTGACATGTCTGAAGCAGCACCCTTGGGCGTCCATTCGCCTGTATACAAGCAGTAGTATGGTTCATCTTCGCAGATGATGACGTCGTACTTGACGCATATGTCATAGATTTGCTTCTTTCGTTCACCGGTCATGGTAGCTCCAGTGGGATTCTGGCCAGTCGGCACAGTGTACATGACACGGGGACGACGCCTGCCGCGCTTCTCTTCGTCCCAGCCGCCAAGGACTTTCTCCAAATGGTCAGGAAGCAAGCCGACAGCGTCCATCTTGATAGGCACCATTTCCGTTTCGAAGGGGATCCACGTGTTCTCCGCACCTGGATACGTCCATTCCTCTACGAGAATAGCGTCCCCAAACTCGAAGAGCATATTGACGATCTTGCTCCACCCATCGGTGGCACCAACGTTGATCAAGACGTCCCAATCGGCGTAGGCTGGCTTATAGACCTTGGCTACGTACTCGCGAAGGAATAATGGGAGAGCAGGGGGGCCGGTTGCCGCCGCATATTGAAGCGAGGTGGATAACTGGATAGCCTTTGGGTCTGTCGCGTTTTGCGCATACTTTGGGATGGTGAAAGATGTCGTGTTGGCAGGGGTAGGGAACAGCCACGAGAAGATGGACTTCTTGGCCTTTTCGGGAGTGCGAGGTGGGTCCAGGGGGAACGAATCGTGTGCGAGAATCGAAGCTGACAGCGTCTCGAACGGGAAGACTTGAGGGTGAGGAATACCTCCGGCCATAGTGATCTGATAATATCAGCGACGAAATCGATTGATGACAACCTACCATTCCTGGAACTGCTGCATACTTGTACAGCTCCTTGAGTTGTGAGGCTTGACGATTCTTGGTAAGTCGATTGAGATGATGACTAAGATCGATCGCGTTTGGGAGGGATCCGGCCGCATTGGGCGACTGCGATTGAGCAGGGATGGCGAAAGCAGCATCCATGGTGAGATATAAATATGTACAATGTAGGTATGTGTATGATACAGGACTGAATAGAAAGACAACAGATGTAGGAAGATAGAGTGTTAAGTGAGATTGGTGATGATAAAGCAAAAGAAGTCGAAATCGAGACAGTGGTGCAGAGAGATAAGCCCGATTTTGGTGACACACTGTCACCACGGTCATGTCCGATATAGGTAAAAATACATTCAAACCTTCTCGACTCATTGCCGTCGCGTATACTCGAGTACTCGAGTAGTGTTCACCAAAAGTGTATACATATGCATGGTATCTCATCGATTGCCAGTCCATTCAATCGCTTCTCTCAGTACCACTGACTCTATTCGAACAGTCTTCGCTCGATGCAGCTGTTCTCTTGTCCCATTTCATCGCTTCCGCTTCTCTCCTTTCAAGTTCTTGGGCAACGCCTTTTCCCACTCAGATTTGCCTTGTCCTTCCCACATGGCTTGAATCCACCGCACGCAGTCTTCTTGCGTCCCCTCGGGATGGTCCAGTTGCCACCTATTGATATCGCGAAGTATTGCTTGAAGCATGGGCGATGGCTTGATGTCGAGCAGTTGCTGCAATTGCGTCCCCTGGCGGCGTTAGCTGCTGACACTAGAGGTATCTACTTACATTAACAAGCAACGGCTTGTCGATGGCCTCGGGTAAGCCCAAAGCATGTATTCGCGTTCGGTAAGCCTCGAATTGCTGCGTAATTTGTTCGGCAACGCTATCCCATTGGCCACTCCAGGTGGGAAGGATATTCATAACCACAGCCCAGGTCAATGACCGCTCCCATGGGCGAACAGAGGGGTGCTGCAAGCAACTGCCGATGTCGGAACGTTGCATGGCGTCTGGTTGAATAAGATTGGCGGCGTCAAATAGGTTGGTGACGCCGTTTTTGATTTCGGTTGAGAGCTGTGCGTGTTTTAGCAGGAGTCCCTCTCATTCAAGTACACTCAATGCACTGACCTTAAGACCCTCAGCAAGCACTACACTGACCGCAGGGATGTCCTTCCCCTTTCGTTTGACTGTGATCCCGCGGAAGGGAGACAACGCTGTTGCTAACCATAATAGCTCGTCAATTGGAAATCGGTGGGCAAGCAAGGAAAGGATGTGTGCCGTCGCTATGGCATCATGTCTAGGTGGGTCCACGTCGCAGGCGAAGACCGATGAATGTAGATTGAGTGAGTCGATGAGGGTTAAGGCCTTGAGGGGGTCGTGATGCATCATCTTGGTGACCTCGATGCCAATTCGCTCCTTGGACACTTTTGATGTGATTGCAGCCTGAGACGTCAGCATACACGCCCATGTCCGATTGACTCACCTGCACATCTCTCTCCTTGATCGCCTTCATGACTTCATCAGCTATAGTAAGACCAAACCTGCTGGCAAATCGGACGCATCGAAGTATGCGTAACGGATCATCGTGGAATGTCTGATGCGGAGCCAGCGGTGTGCGAGCCACTTTTTGATCGAGATCTATCAAACCTCTTTGTGTAAAGTCTTCGACCTCTCGCTGGTGTACGTTGTAGAACAACGCATTGATGGTGAGGTCCCGTCGTGATGCGTCTTCAAAGGGGGTACCGGGCCGCTGTTTTCATATTAGCTTTCCGTCTGACCTGTTTGACTCACAATCTGTGGGATCCGACTGTCCGCATATGTCTCACTCCTGAGTCCCACAAAGTCGCATTCGAGTCCCATAATCCTCGTTGTGCCAGTCTCGAGATGCTTGCTTTGTTCCGGGTTTGCTGCCACTCTGCCCACTGTCCCCGTTGAAACATTCTGCGTTTTAAGGTAATTCACAAAGCCCTCGGCGAAAGCATAGCCAGACGGGATACTAAGCGCGATGTCCAGGTCAGAAGAGGGAAGCTGGAGCAGCTACTAGACTGTCAGTCAATGAAGGCCGTCGAAATGTACACCTCGTACCTTGTCTCTGACCCATCCTCCTGCAATTCGACATTCCACAGGAGGAGTGAACCGACTAGCAAAGTCGTCGAGATGCCTCACAAAAGTCGTTTCGACTTCATTCAGAGTGATTGTGCGAGACATTCGAGCGGCGTGTAGCAGTCGAGTGAATATTCTCATAGGCTTAAGAGAGCATGACGAGGATGAGGAGGAGAAAGAGAATTGAGAAGAATCAGCGTTGTGTGACCGACTCAAAATGATAATTCGACGTTGACAACCGAAACGCATGGCCCCGCCTCCACCGACCACTCAGTCACAGTGATGCACAACTGCACATATATCAAGACAGCCCGACATGCATTCCAAGGCGCCTCATGCATGAAAGTGCGCTTCTATAGTCAGATATGCAAAAGCGCCTGCCCTGCTGAAGGTCAGACATTGAAAAGAGTTGCATCAAAGCAAGTGAGATAACAAATCCATTACGCGGACAAGGTCAAGTCGCCAAATAACAGATAGAAACAGTTTCATCCTTCCTGCTATTCTTCACGCAGATAACTATACACGGCACTATGGTTCGCGTCGCGGCCGTTCAAGCAGCATCAGTTGCTTTCGATCTCAAGTCTTCGCTTCAGAAAGTGAAAGATCTGCTGGCTGAAGCCAAACAAGGAGGAGCGGAACTGATCGTCTTCCCCGAGGCGTTTCTCTCTGGCTATCCGCGTCATCTCGACTTCCGCATCGGTGCTAGAACGCCGGAGAACAGGGAATGGTACTCAAAATATGTTGCTGTATGTCACCATGCAGTCGACAATGGCTGACCAACGTTTCAGTCGAGTCTTAAAGTTCCAGAGGAGGCAGGACATGATGAAGACCCAGACGAGTTCTGGGCATTCTCTGAACTGAGCAAGGCCGCATCGGACAGCAAGATTGTTAGTGATATGGACAATTGTTGGACTAACTCGAATGTAGTACCTGTCTATCGGTGTCATTGAACGCTCCTTGGTGGGCTCCACCTTGTGGTGCACCAATCTTCTGTTTGGTCCCACTGGCTCTTTGCTGTCACGTCACCGCAAACTCCAGCCGACAGCTGCAGAACGAGTAGTATGGTCACAAGGTGAAGCGGAGATACGTCAAAGTGACGGTACAACTAGAGACAACCTGCCCATCGTCAAGACTGACATAGGGAGGATTGGAGGACTGATCTGCTGGGAGAGTGAGTGGTTATGGAATGCGGAGTATTGACGTCGTCACAGATCTTATGCCGCTTGCACGGTATGTCCTGTACCGCAAGGGAGTGGAAGTGTGAGCTTTAGGTCTGAGAGGCATCTAGCTGATGATAGATACACTGCTCCCACGGCGGACGCGAGGCCGAGCTGGGCGCCGTCCATGCAGCATATCGCGCAGGAAGGTCGATGCTTTGTCGTTTCTGGTAAGTCCCGCTTGATACATTGTGCTGCGCTAAATTCTTTGTAGCCAATCAATACCACACTTCGGATGACTTCCCCTCAGATTATCCCGGCTTGGCGCATGCAGATAAAGGTGTATGGTCTCGAGGAGGAAGCTGCATCGTCGGACCCTTGGGAGAGATCCTAGCGGGTCCGCTGTGGGATAAAGAGGGGATCTTATTTGCAGATGTGAGTTTCTGCCATTGCATCGTGAGCTGACAGCAGCTCGACCTGGACTCGCTGCCGGGTGCACGACTGGACTTTGACCCTGTTGGACACTATGCAAGGGAAGAGCTATTGAAGCAACTGTTGTAAAGCTGGTCTTTTGTATACAATAGTATGTATGGCATGCATATGCTTAAAGACGCGCGTTTGTCATCTCCGTGACTATAGCGGTCAATTGTTACAGTTGAATTCGCACTTATCCCAATTCACCATCCTTACTACTCATTCTCCATCTCAATTCGTACATCTTTCCTGTCCATCTCGCACGCTCCGGTCCAAATCTACATTAGCCAACTGCAGCACCTCTACCTCGCAAAGCCTTACGCATCTTTCTTTCCAGCGCTTGCAGCCGGCCACGCTCATACAGCACCGTGATGGTGACTGTTCCACCAAAGCATATCATTCCCACCGGCTAATCTCTCTCGAGCGCCTTGATCATCATGTCACATATCGGACAATCAAGCCACCAGCGCCCTTCTCCTTCCCGATCGTCCACACTCAGCCATGCATCCCAGCGACCAAACGATGTGTCAGGACTATCCTCATTGCTGGTTCGCCGCGCTTCTGAATCCTCTCAATCGTTAGCTCGTGTCCCTTCTCCCCGTCCTGCACCTCCGCCTTCTGTCAAATCCACATTCACACCGAAGCTTTTGTCAAGACAAAGCTCGATCAAGGAGAAAGGTTCTGCTCTGCTCAGAAGGTCATCCGTAAAGAGGAGAGAAGCAGAACCAGCTCAAAGTATACCGCAAGATGAAGGGGCGAAGAGTCCAATGACGGAAAGCGGCAGTGCGGAAGTGTGAGTGCGGAAGTCGTGATGTTGGCGCTGAGATGTAGGATTGAAACGCAGGCCGCTCGGGTCCAAAGAGATCACGAATCCGGTCGATGGATGATCAACCAGTACAAGGTAAGCTTCCATCATAGGGTTATCGCTAACATGCAGGTCCTGCAAGAGATTGGACATGGCACGCACGGCCGAGTCCGTCTGGGCGAAGACTTGAGCGGCGAAATACCCGTCAGTGATGACGAAGAAGTGGGCCTAGGCATCTCATCACCAGCGAACCCATATTACGTATGTGTGACATCGCTTGTCATGTGCTGACCTCTTCAGGCTATCAAAATAGTGGACCGCAATCCGAAGAAGAAACGGCTCACTGGCCTGGGGCGTCAACGGGGAATGAAGACGGGGAAAGATGGGGCAAAGCTGCTGAATGAATCAGAGTAAGTCATTCGTTGACCATCGTATCTGACTTGCTTTCAGGATTCGTAAAGAAATAGCCATCTTCAAAAAGGTCAATCACCCCAATGTCGTCCGAATGAAGGAGATCATTGACGACCCCGAATCGAGCAAGATCTATATGATACTGGAATGGTGTGAAAATGGGGAGATATATTGGAAAGAGGATGAAGGTCGCCCTGCTTTGACTGTTGGTGAAACCCGCAAAGCCTTTAGAGATACAGTGTTGGGCTTAGAGTACTGTGAGTTCCATCTCGAAATACTTCAGTTGACTGTTACAGTACACCATCAAGGCATCATTCACCGTGACATCAAACCCAGCAACCTGCTACGAGCGGCGGATGGAACCGTCAAAATATCGGACTTCGGTTGTTCGCACTTCTCGGAGGCTTTGCAGGCTGCGGCTGCACACTCCGAGGGCGATGCCTACGTCGACGACATCGAGCTCGCAAAGACAGCAGGGTCACCGGCGTTTTTCGCTCCGGAAATGTGCTATTCCGGTCTCGAGACTGACATGACAGCTAGGAGTACGAGCTCTCCACAGAGTTCGCCAATGCACGAGTTACCGGCGTTCACCCTACGACCGCCGAGTATGTTGGAGACCAGAGCAAGCCAATCGGATCCTCTGGTCTCTCCTGGTAGTCGTGTCGTACCGCTTAAACCTACCGTCAGCAATGATTCTGCTTTATCCCGCCGTCCACAATCAGCAAGGTCGCATTCCTCTGTAACGATCCAGCGGCGGGAACGGCTGGCCATTACCAACGCGATCGACGTTTGGGCTTTAGGGGTCACCTTGTATTGCCTTTTTTTCGGCAGAACTCCCTTCGACGCGCCTAATGAGTATCTGCTAATGCAGGTCATTCCGAGCCAAGATTACATAGTACCTCCCTTCATGGGGAAAGATCATATACCGACAGGTAGTGGTGGAATGGCGGCCGGCGATGAGGCAAAGGAATGTTTAGACCTTCTGAGTCGACTCTTAGAGAAGGATCCACAACGGCGGATCTCTCTGGAGCAGGCCAAGGTGGGTCGATCCTCACTGGTGGCCTTGTATACTGACTAGCTGTAGCGTCATCCCTTCGCTTTACGAGGTCTCGCCGACCCTGCTGCATGGTTGGCCAAGACAGATCCACATACCCAGACCTTCGTCACGGTGTCAAGTGATGAGGTCGCGGCGGTGATCACAAAATCAGTCGGCTTTCGTGACCGTTTCCGTAAAGGAATCAAGTCGATATCACACAAGTTGCAAATCCTTGGCGGAGCAGGGCGCAATCGCAGTCGGAGCATCGGCGATACCGACAGCCCTCAACATACCAACACATCATCTGTCGTTGGTAGCCAAATTAGTCTGCTCAATACCCCGAGGAGTACAAAGCCAACTCCTCGCATACCATCGACCAATAGTGACCCACTATCCCCTATGATGAGCCCGCTACCCCCTCCTGTGGGACTCTCTCGTCGTTTGTCCATTCTTGGTGCAAAATTGCTTGAACATCAACAATCATCTCCGTTACAGGCGGGCCCATCATCATCCCCTTACCTGTCAGGACACACTTCGCCGGATATCGAAGGTACCGGCCGCGCACTAGCTTCTCGTGGGGTTGGAAACTTTGTCGTACATCGTCGGACGTCGACACATCTCGCTCCACCGAATCTTCCGAATGTCATCGCTTTGGCCGACGAACCACCTCGGTCTCCCCGTGCGGTAGCCTCTTCTAGCTCGCTCGACAAGGTGAAAAGCGCTACCGCCGGCGATTTTTCTCCTAGCAGTGTTGGTCTTCGTCGTCGCGGCTCTAGTGAGGTGGACGTGAATAGGCAGAGATCCCATAGCAACGCTTCGAGCATCAGCAGCAAGTTAGTGCGACTGCTTCGTTCAGGATCTCACCGATCACGTACGAAGATACATGACAAGGACCATCCAGCGGCTGTTGCACATTCGGACAATGAGGAAGCGACTGGGGCCTCCGTTGGCTCTACGTCACCGGCCGAAGTCCTAGGCCGCATGAGCTTGGACGAAGGATTACCGCGTCAGAGCTTTGAAGGAATTGACTGGGGCTCGTACTCCTCCCGGGGTGGCTTACCTCAGAGTCCAGACCGTCTGCCAGCTTGGGATCGGATTCGTGTGGGGCCTGCGAGGACAGACTCACTCCCTGGTGAAGATCTGGCAGTCAATGAGGAAGAGCGCGAGCCTTTCGATTGGACTGGGGCAATATCGGACGAAGATGATTATGACGAAACCACTCGGCCAGCGTTGACACCTAGCGCTCCTAATTTCACCCCCAGCTGGCGTCGCAGTCGAGAAGGGCTTGGTCTAGATCAACCCGTCCAAGCGATACCTACTTTAGAACCTATACCGGACGGTTCGCCCGCTGCATCCTCCAACGTCCCTGCGCGCCCAAGTCCTTTGACTATCCCCAATGAGCCCATATACAGAACGTCATCTCGCACGAGTTCTCGCTTGTCATCGTCGCCGTTTCGGCCTACTTTCGCAAACGATAGAGCGAGAAGTCCGCTGGGTTTCGGGGAGGGCGTGAGTCCCATGCGGCTGAATTTGAGCAGACAGGTCAGTGCTTCTGTACTTGCAGATGATGATGACGATGAGGGTCTCGCCATCTCCATTGGAAGCAAGCGAGGGCGGAAGGGCTCAATGCTGGGCAGGGCACCTATCATGCCGCACGACGAGCAGTGATCAATCTGAACAAATTCATAGACATAAATAGAGGTGTAAGTCGTGTACCCATGCATTACATACGCTATGAGAAGTATAAGAGTATAAAAGTATAAAAGTATAAAAGTATAAAAGTATAAAAGTATAAAAGTATGGAAAATAACAAAGCTATATAGCTATCAAAGATATCTACAGGCTACGAAACGACTATGGACGAGTATATAGGATCTACATGTTACCTGTGAGTCTACAAAGGCTAATTTACCTACAATGTACGGAAGGTTAGAAAATGGTGTTTGCACCGTCAGTATTGTTCAGAGGAACGAAGCAGCGAACTGAGGAAGAAGGCTGAAGCGAGAATTAGCACTGCTTGACGTGTTTGCGACTCACGTAGCAGCTCCGACGCCCAGACCAAAGATGAGCGCGCCCCAAGCAACCTTCTTGGCGCCTTCAACGACGGGGCTCTGTACGATCCGCCTGTTCCTGCGCACTACTCTGTCCTTACCGCCAGCACCGCTGGAGATGACCACACCCTCGTCGCTACCCTTTCCGCGCTTAGTCCCACGAGTCTCCTGAGCCACCTCAAATCCTTGATCCTCCAAATCCTCTCCGGCTGCGGCTCGCAGACGCAACTCCCTCTTGAGGTCCATTACGAGTTGCTTAGCAGACTGAATTTCGGCCTCCATATCCACGGCCGCACCAGCAGGGGCAGTGACCGTGGTAGTCGCCTCGAGAGTAAGGTGCCGAGCGTCTTCTTCTGCAGCGGACTGAGTGCTGTTGCCGCCAGCAGAGGCGTTGTTGGCAGTAGGGTCTCGACGCTGACGCTTGGGCGCAGGCGACGCAGTCTCAGCAGCCCCACTACTCAAAGATGGGACTGGCTGTCGGACGGGTGTGTCAACTTCTTTCTGCTTGGCTATCTCGTCAGAAGCCGCTTGCGACCGCTGTGACTTGCGGTACGCGACATTTGGATCGGGAACAGCACGGGCCAGAGACTGCATGCGCGAAAGCTTCAGCACGAGATTTATTGAGGTATCGACTCACAGATATCAGGTCGGCAAGGCCGTAGGCTGAGGCGAGGTGGATCGCCAGATGCCTGCTGACCCACTGACCCGCGAGCCTGACAACGTCGCTTCCTCGACCTCCGTTGGTGTTACGCGTGTCAAAGGATGATTTCACCCAATCCATCTCTCGTTTCTCGTCATCCTCGGTAGCGGTAGGGAAGGCGACCTTGTACATGGTGGTGAGGGAGATGGCGTTGGTGTCATATCGTCGGAGAATGAATGCGTGTCCAGCAGGACCGGGCTATTACGAATGAGCGATTATCAAGTGGCAATCAACTCACGGTAGGGATCTTGATACGCCCCACGACGATCTCCTTGCCCTCACGAACAATGGTCTGAAACTTGACGATATTCGCTTCTTCAGGCACTGAGAACCAGTGGTGAGCGGGTGATAAATGTAGAGGTAACGCAGGCAACTTACGAGTACCGAGGTAAGGGTTTCTCTTGTCTTCTGGGAGGCGTGGACGGTTGACATTGTGCGGGATAGGCGTCAAGTCATATTGAGCATTCTCGGCATGGTCCCCAGGGTATGGAGGAGGAGGAACAGTGCTGCTGTAGGCAGCGATGTCGTTGTCGTTGGTGTTTGCGGGAGGCATGATGAGCAGAGCTAAGCGTTTATACGTCTGGGTGATTTGAGATATTACAGAACGTGTTTATGTATGCGATTGTTTGTGCTTGGCAGTGAATTGGGCGTGAGCTGGTCGCAAGCGTGAGGTGGGTTGATCCTCTCGACGGCTAATGAGTGAGTCGATTCCTCAAGGCGGCGATGGACTGCTGACTTGACTCAAAGTCGAATGAATGATTAGTGAGTGTGTGATGGCGGCGCGGTGAAGCGGGGGGAGATGCGAAATAACAATCAGAAAGGGCAGTGTGAGTATCTGCTGTGTGGGTTATGACTCGGAATTAAAACAGCGGGGGACATATAAAGACGCGTATCTCTCTTCATACAAGAGGGGGGGGGCATATAAATCATCTCTCTATATTACCGAGCAGTGTGGCACTTGCTAAGATATGCCAAGTTGGAACCTCCACCCTGGGATCACCTGTCAAAGATTTATTTTGCTTTTTTTCCTACGGTTGTTCTTGTTGTATACACAACCTGCTCAGTACATACACGACACGATGCCCAAATCACGCAGGTCAAAAGTGACTACTCTGTCCAAGACCCCGGTCAGGTCCACAAAGGCATCCAAGCAAGCACTGGTCAATGAGATTAGAGCGCAGGTCGACAAGTACGATCATGTGTGGGTCTTCAGCGTGGGCGACATGCGGAACGAAGGTTTGAAAGAGGTTAGAGCGCAATGGCGAGGGACAGGCAGATTCTTCTTCGGCAAGGGCAAGGTCATGGCCAAGGCTCTCGGAGAGACGCCCGAGACCGAATACCAAGAGGGTCTCAGCCATCTTGCAAAAGTGTGTCATAACCACATGTCGTTTATCTTACATCGATTTAAGCTAATGCCAATTGTAGCGGTTACGAGGACAAATCGGAATCTTCTTCACTTCCCATCCCGTGGATGAGACTGTCGAGTGGTTCGAGTCTTGGAAGAGGAAAGAGTTTGCTAGGATGGGAGCCAAGTCTACTCAGGATGTCACTTTACCAGAAGGTGAGAATTTGCAATCCGTACTTCCCCTCTGCCATTGAGCGACACTGATAGTCTTCCATCTTCCAGGTCCCATACTTACCCCCTTCACCGACCCACCAACAGGCGACCCATTCCCTCACTCGATGGAGCCGCAACTACGTGCTCTTGGTCTCACGACAACTTTGATTCGAGGTGTTCCTTCCCTCAAGAACCCCCACCAGCTTTGCCGAAAGGGTGAAAAGCTGTCGAGCGAAAAGTGCCGGATCCTCAAGTTGCTTGCTGTGCAGATGGCCGTGAGTTAAAGACGCTGCGAGCGTTACTGATCTTCGGCAGGAATTCCAAATACACTTGGGATCGCGATGGTCTAAAGACGGCGGCTTCATCGAGGGCAAGGAGTTTGATCAAGAGAGTGACGTAGAGGGCGCGATGGACCAGGATTAGATTCGTGTAACTTTATAACATCTGTACATACACACATGATACCCTACTGGTTTCGTACTCGTTACAAAACACGACCAAAGACAACCGAAGAGAAAACAACTAATCAACCATCAATCTCCTTTTCCCCTAATAAAGCTGCGAGTCCGCCCACAGCTGCGACGTTGCCATGGCCTGAATTGATTGATCTCGTCAGATGATATTTCAAGCCATTCGCTTGCTTGTAAACCTTGCCGCAACCTTCGATGGGACATGGGAACCGCTTCTCGCCATCGCCGTCGTCCGCTGAGGCCTCCTCCCTCGCAGCACGCTCGGCTTTCTTCTGTGCTTTACGCAATGCTTTGGCTTGCAGTTGTTCGGGAGTAAGGCCGCCTGAACTGGACCCTCCAGGAGTAGGGGGTGCGTACGACAAAAGACTCGGCGGGACGCATTGCGGTGGTTGTTGCTGTTGTGGATTGATGACCATTTGGGGGCGATAAGCGGCAGCCCACGGATTCGGTGTGGCGTTGCCCATAACAGGTGTTCTCGCTCCATACTGCTGTTGCTGCATTTGTACAAGAGTCGCGGGTGTGGGGTAAGCCGGCTCGTCCATCTCAATATCCATCATTCCCGGCGGTGCTGGGACGTCGCTCTGATGGTGTTGATGTGATATAGATGTTGGAGTCGGGGGTATATGAGAGAACGGATTTGATATCGGTCGAGGTGGCGGTTGATTCTGCACTGCATTCATCGCTGCCATCCGGACATCCGGCGGTAAATTGGCATGTTCCTCCTCATAGCTGAACACAACGACGACCATATCAGTGACTGATCACGGGCGATATGAGAATACTCACTGTTCTAGTAATTCGTGTAGGCCGTTCAATTTCTTCCCGCAACAACTGAAATCTCGTACATATCTCGCTTCCAGCTCTCGCTCTCTGCCTTCTCTTTCACGATTTAAGCTCGTGCCGAATGTTCCTCCAACACTTCCCACATAACTGCCCGAACCCAGTGATCCCCAGTGCGGTGGCGAAATGCTCATACTCATATTGCCACCGTACGAACCGGGCACATTTGGATTAGATATGCCCAGTGCCAACGCTGAGAACGACAGGTTCGGGCCATATGACGAGGGATGAAAGCCCGAGTGCGGATTTGAGGAGAGGGACGAGTGCGCTCCACCAGGCGACGATGATGCGATACTACTCGGCACGTCAGCGGGAGCTTCCCTCGTCAAACCATCGTACAATGTAGCTCACTCCATATCCCCCGTGTTACCCCGCTTCATCAATGCACTGATGCCGCTGACCATCCCTCCACTACCCGCGCTACTGCCTTCGCCGTTCCCGCCTTGCCCATGATGCTGAAAGCTATCTTGGCGCGGGAAGCTGGTACCCGTAGGCCCGGGGCCATATGGGTTGCTCGATGACGATGACGACGGGATCGAGAGTGGTTGTTGTCCCGGAAGGGGGTTGTAGGGGTTGAACGGCATGTCCCAGTGGGTCTAGCTATGCTCACAATCACCCTCGCTCTCTCTCGAAAGTGATCGTGCGGCAATAGCAGGGTGGAGGCGAGAGCCGTGCTGTCTCGCCGAATGGGTTGATTACTAATTGTCAGGCGTGACCGGTGAACAATCGTTTAAAGCTGATCTGAACGGTAGGACTAGTCTCTGGGAGGATACTGTTAGTGTTATGATGGTCAAGTGATGGACTAGTCGGTCCAGTGAGTGTGCGATGATGGCCAAGGGTGTGATGTTGCCATTCCAAGATAGTACTCGTAGTGGTGAGAGTAAGATGGAGGGGGAATGAGGGGGAAGGGGTTGGGCATGTTGTCATGTTGCTCAATGCGGTAATTCCCAATGACAATCAGTCACCCTCATAACGTACAACCATTTAGCCATTAACCGGTTCTGATCGTCATTACAGTGAACTGTTTGTTTTGTTGGAATCTATCGCATGTATTGTCTAATTAGCCCACAACATCCATGTCCCCCTCTTAGATGTCAACAGGCCAATATCCATCACGCTGTCTCACATCAAAGGGTCATTCCGTTTCATACTGGGGAATTAAGGGGGCTGGAAATCTCAGAGTAAAAGACGAAAAATAAAGAGCTGTTGTCTGGTAGAAAGAAGAGACGAGGAAAAAAAGGTATATCGCACACGCCTTTTTAACAGACACAAAGACACGACACCACCCCCGCCTTGTATATCTTCTTATCCGTCTAGTACTCGCCCTCCTCCTCCTCGGCGTCAACAGAGTCGATTCCAACCTCCTCGTAGTCCTTCTCAAGTGCGGCCAAATCTTCTCGGGCCTCAGAGAACTCGCCCTCCTCCATACCTTCACCAACGTACTGAAATCGTCAGCGATGAACATGAAATAGTGACTCACCCAGTGCACGAAGGCTCGCTTCGAGTAGAGCAAGTCGAACTTGTTGTCAAGACGAGCCCAAGCAGTGGCGATACTGGTGGTGTTGGAAAGCATACAGAGCGAACGAGAGACCTTTGCAAGGTCACCGCCGGGAACGAGCGCAGGGGGCTCGTTGCAAATACCGAGCTTGAAACCGGTGGGACACCAGTCGACGAACTGGATGGTTCGCTTGGTACGAACGTTGGCAACGGCAGCGTTGACGTCCTTGGGGACGACATCGCCTCGGTACAGCAAACAACAGGCCATGTATTTGCCTTGACGAGGGTCGCACTTGACCATCTGGTTGTTGGATTCGAAACACGAGATGGTCATCTCGGAAACAGAGTTGGACTCGTGGAAGGCTGGCAATGGTCAGCACTGCTGCAGAAGTTCTTTACTCACCCTTCTCCGCTGAGATGACAGGGGCATAGGTGGCGAGAGGGAAGTGGATACGAGGGAAACTAATTGTCAGCAGTGTTTAGCTTGATAGTACTCACGGAACCAAGTTGGTCTGGAACTCGTTCAAGTCGACGTTGAGCGAACCGTCGAATCGGAGCGAGGCAGTGATAGACGAGACAACCTGGGCGATCAATCGGTTAAGGTTGGTGAAGGAGGGGGAGGTGATACCGAGGTTTCGACGGCAGATGTCGTAGATACTGATTGTCAGCGCAAGATTTCCCAGACCGTTACTCACGCCTCGTTGTCAACCATGAACGAACAGTCCGAGTGCTCAAGAGTGGTGTGGGTAGTCAATACCGAGTTGTAAGGCTCAACAACCGAGGTAGACATCTTGGGCGCAGGGTAGACGGAGAACTCGAGCTTGGATTTCTTGCCGTAGTCGGTGGAGAGACGCTCCATGAGGAGAGCACCGAAACCGGAACCTGTACCACCACCAAATGAGTGGAAGACAAAGAAACCTTGGAGACCGGAACAGTTGTCGGCGAGACGTCGGACCTGCTCAAGGACGTTGTCGACGAGGTCCTTTCCGATGGTGTAGTGACCACGAGCGTCTATATAAGAATGTCAGCAAATGCTCACAAGCCATTTGTTAGTTAGGTCTCACAGTTGTTGGCGGCATCCTCCTTGCCGGTAATCATGGTCTCAGGGTGGAAGAGACTTCGGTAGGTACCGGTACGGACCTCGTCGATAACGTTTGGCTCGAGGTCGACCTAATTCGTCAGCGAATATCCAAGGAGATACAACTCACATATAGGGACCTGGGAACGTGCTTGCCGGAGCCAGTCTCAGAGAAGAAGGTAGAGAAACCATCGTCGCTGCCCGAAGGGGAACCCTCCATGAGACGACCATCGGGCTGAGCGGAGGGACAAAGTCAGGGTCGAAGGACAATGGCACAATTCGGTATTGACTTACGCTCAAACCGTGCTCAATGGTGTAAAGCTCCCAACAGGCATTACCGATCTGGACACCTTTAGAGGGGATGAGCGAAGTACTGTGATGCAGGGTCTAGAACCATAGTTGAACATACCGGCTTGACCAACGTGAACCTAGGGGATACCAACAATTGATGAGCGTTGTAATATCTGCAGACTGGTGATAACTTACGCTGATAACCTCACGCATCTTGCTGTTTAATCGAAGAGAATGTTAGTGTGACGGAATGCGAAGAGCTGCAGACAAACAACAGTCGATCAAGTGAATTGGTGATGGGAAGGTAGCGAATGATTATGACGGAAGGGAGTTGAAGCAAGGAGATGGTGAGCACGGTCCTCGCAAGTGGTGGCGGCGGTGGTAGAGCTCACTTTCGATGATACTGACTAGCGGCGTTACCGGGTCGTTCAAGATGGTTGGGCCGTGAGAGGTGCGTAGGAGGTAGAATGAACGTGAGAATGTAAAAGAGAGGATTTGAGAAGATGGTGAGAGAGAGAGTGTTGATGATGATATTGAGCAAGTAATCTTTTGTTGGTACAGTACAGTATGATGGTGGAGAGATGTGGTCTGTGCGCTAAGCTACCCATAGTAAACCTGTTGACTGCAGTCAGAAAAGGGAACGCGTGTAAAGTACGCGTCCCATTCGTGGCACTATATCGGCGTTATTTCAACGGGATTTCAGCATTGTGGCATCGTGGTCCCTCATCTATGCAGCATCCATTTACATGTATAGCATCTAAGTAGTATCTCGGCTGCTCAACATCGCTGCAGCAACCATGACCTCCAATCCGCTAGAATGCGCTGTCGCTTCTCGTCATCCGCCTCATCAATTCCGACTTTGATCATGACTATATCTGTCAGCTTCAGCATGCACGAGTGGCACTCACCATGCTCGT
Source organism: Cryptococcus sp. GC_Crypt_6 (assembly GCA_026538315.1). Classification (NCBI taxonomy): domain Eukaryota; kingdom Fungi; phylum Basidiomycota; class Tremellomycetes; order Tremellales; family Cryptococcaceae; genus Cryptococcus; species Cryptococcus sp. GC_Crypt_6. The sequence continues at coordinate 28,339 of JALPBY010000101.1, forward strand.
ATCCATCGTAGATCTCAATCTCCTTGTCCTCGTGCGGCAAACGGTCAAACAGCTTGAGAGTCCCGTGATGCGACGTGGCGCGATCCGCATTACCGTGCACCAACCGGATGGCTAAGACTTTAGTTGATGCACAATTGTTAGGCAACTCACGAACGTTGATCTCTTCCGCGCGTTTCTCAAGCTCGGTCATACCCTCGAGCAATGACAAGCCAGTCCCAACTCTGAGCCATGCATGATAACACAAGGCTGACTGTGAGCGTTCGTTGTCATTCAATACTCACGATCTGAAAAGAAGTCCTCTTCGACTCGAGGGTCGTCCGATACGTTTCCTCTGACAGCTCTGGCGAGAGGCAAGCTGCCGGCGACATACACCAAGCCTCGAGCAATGTATTCGATGATGGGCGATGGCCTCGAATTTTTCGACGCTGTTATCGTAAGCAGACGTATTCCCCTTCTTCAAGCCTCACCTGTGACCATAGGACAAAGGACGAAAGCGCCTGCGATCTGGATGCGAATCTTTTCCTGATCGTGTTCTCGCTCCAGCTCATCGTACCCTTTACCAGAGCCTTGCTCGGGCGGTGGCACATCGGTTGATCCAGCTTGAGCGCTCACATCTTCCGCTAGCGGAGACGGTGGGTACTTCAGGAGGTAATACAAACTGGACCCGTGAGTGGAGTTCGCATTATGGGAGACTTACACTGTCCATCCTCCCATAGACCTACACAAAGATCAGCATCTGCTTGCTATTCCCATGCTGACAAACAAGGACTTACGCGCCACTAAGGAAGACTTTGCGCTGCTTTCGGCCACGAGCAAGATCATTCTGCACGACGTCGGTAAGTACCACGTGCAGGGCTGCAGGCAGTAGAAGCAGCGAAGGGAGGTACGAGTTCATCCTGTCGTCAGCTTGTTCTTCGGATGTTTATTCTTACCCTGTGGATCGTCCATACTGCATGTCAGCAAAAATCGATGCGGATAAGACTTACGGAAGGCAGATCCGGAATGATGATGCGGAATCCTGCTTTGAGGAAATGGCGTATATGAGGTGCATAGCGAAGACCGTAATCGCTCAAGCCTTTTTGGTCAGCTTTGTCATCAACGAAAGAACCTCACCATGCACGAGCACCAGATCTCTACCGCGTCCTCGAGCGCCTCCTTCCCATCCTCCCTTGGGCTCATCTTTCATTTCCCAGACACTGTACGTGACCCATCGACCTCCCCAGACAACACCCGACTGGAGCTCTTCCTCAATCAGCTCGACATCCTCAGCATGGATGATCTGGGTAGAATCGTATGCTTCGTGCTTGTCGCTAAAAGAAGATTCGGGGCGTAAGAAGATTCGGCGGTAGGTGTGCGTCACCTCGGGATCGTTCAGCAGTGAAAGATGAGGAGGATGAGGCGGTAACAGCCATCGACCATAGGCTGTTGCCAATCAGCGATTTGACTTTTGTCTTGCATGTACCACTCACTTGGGTCGGGCACCTTGTAAAAGCCCAGCTTGACCAAATATGGCTCGCAGATCTCCCTTGATTATTGCTATTCAGCGATGTGGTCGCATTATATTCCAGGATTTCGCTCACCACAAGGGATTGTGCAAGGGCATCTTGACTCCTTGCTAGTTTTCTCACTTCACCCAATACCAGATATGTTACTACAGTGTTCAACAACACAAGACATAGAAGAGAGGATGACGAGTTCGCGGTGATACCGGCAATGACAACGTTTCAGGCACCGTTTCAATAAATGTTGATGATTTGAAGATTATCTATCTCAAGAAAATCAACGTGCTTTCTTGTCTGTTTTGTCGTCGTCTCAATTACACAGTTCCAGTAGCTCCTCATTCCGGTCATTGCCAGACATGGCGGTGGAAGTCATTAGACTCAAATCAACATGACTACAACCCCTTCGGGAGAAATCGATAAGCGGGCCCATGGGTTATTCATGGATTATCCTCCGCCTTCGCGTGAGGTACTGCTGCAATGGCTAGAAGAGCAGGCAGCTTTCGTTGCGGACGGCCTGGAGGTTTGCGAGATGGATTGCAAGGTCGATCAAGGCTCTGAGAAAGGCTTGAAAGTCGTCGCGCATCGCGATATGGATACTAGCGAGCTGAGTAAGTAATCTTCATTGCGGTCATTCCTCCTCTTTCCTTCTTGCGGTACAGTATGCGCGAATGCTGGCAGCCCAGCTAACGCGACCACGAAGCTTCACCGCTGATCAATGTCGTTGTCTCTACCTGCGTGCTACAGTCTGCGCTATACCGAAAACAGCTCTTCTATCAGCTCGATCCAGCTCACTTCCCCGCCTCATTCCTTTTGGCGATACGAATACGACATCTCATACTATTCTCCATCTCGCCTTATGTCTTCTGCATGAGCTTCGCTTGGCCTCGGAATCGCCTTTTTACGGTTATCTGCAAGCACTGCCTCGCGATACGGGTGCTATAGGGTTGCCCCTAGCGTGGAGTGTGGAAGATATTGCAGGACAGGACGGTGGGAGTGCCCGACTATGGCTGAGAGGCACAGAAGCAGAACGAGATATGAAGAGAAAGCAGAATGAAGGTCTTGGCTTGGTGAGTGCTATCGAATACTCTGGGAAAACTGCAGAGCGGTGCTTAACCATTCTCTTTTGATGCGATGGGCGTTCAGGAAGATCTACGCCAGTTTTATTTGGCTACAGGGACGCACCTTCCACCAACTCGCTCTCATCCTAGTCCTTCTCCGTTCCTAGCTTTTCTTCATGCTTTCAGTCTAGTGTCAACTCGCGCATTCCTCGTTGATCTGTACCACACCGTCGCTCTATGTCCTTTTGCCGATTTACTCAACCATTCATCCCTTACCCCGCACACGTCGCTAGCATCAGACGATTTCGTCTGTCATCTCTGTGGCTCTCTCAAGACTTGCGAGCACGATATCCTCAATACCGATGGTATATCCAGAAGACTGGCGCATCTGGATGATATCGAGAGAAGAAGAGTGGAGAAAGAGAGGGATACGGTAGAAATGCGCGTAGAGAGGCAGGTCGAAAAAGGAGACGAAGTCTTGAACTGTTATGGCGAAGGCATGGGGGATGCGAGGCTGCTCGTCGAATGGGGCTTCATCAGTGAAGAATTTGCAGGAGAAGGTCTGACATGGGATTTGGACGAATTGCGCCAGCATTGGACGCCGGAGCCTGCATCTGCCATATCGAGTGACACGATCTCAAAGCTGTTGCAAAAGGTCGCAGAGAGGGCTGAAAGTATGGAGAACGACGAAGAAGCTCTTTTATGTGGCCCAATCTGGAAAGATCCAGAGAACCTATTACTCAACCTGGATCAATCTGCGCGCATCTCAGTCGCTCTTTTCGCTTTGGCGTATTGCGGCTGCTCAGAGAGATCGCTCGACGGAGAGAGCGATATCGACGATATGGCTCAAGCAGTCATGCGAACCGTTGGAGAGGTCACCGATAGCTCGCCGCAAAACAACGGAGATCAGAGCGACAGCGGTGAGACGGATGCGGAAGGGGATCACGGACGATCGAATCGTTATACGCGCTTGCAAGAATCGACCTCAATGCTGCCATCTCAGATAATGATCAACGCCGCAAAGCGTATACGGCAGCTCCTGTTGGAACGACTAGCAAGCATGCATCGTCCCGAGCTAAGCATGGAAGCATTATTCGACCTGCGAGATGTAAGTTCAAACGTGTCGTCATGTCTACCAATCGTCGTCATGTCTACCAATCGTCGAAGATGCTGAACACTGATTCTTGCTACTTCACGTATGGATAGGCTCTGCAGCCACGGGAGCGATATCAGCGAATGGCACTCACTGTAACTATCAATGAGCGCCAGCTGCTCAATTCAGGTATGGAGAAATGGCACGAGTGGTTACTACACCATAATGTAGCATGAGCTTCTGCTCCAGGATCGTGAATGGACTTATACCCGGTACAGAGTAGACCTGGTCAATGTCGCTTGACATGAGGAAAATATCCTGCATCACTTCATATATCATCATTTAAAACCCACCTTGCGTCCACGAGGATGGAGCGTTTAATGTAGCCGAGACGTACAGTGTTATACACATGCATGTAACATTAGGGAGAAGCTAGATCTCAAGTCAAAGGATTATAAACAGGCGACTTCGTTATAGCTCGTACAAGTCATAAGGTCATCAAGGTCGTATTGTAAATTCGCATAATCGGTTTCTTTCTTCGCTACCCTCCATTCAACATGACATGGAAGCTCAAAACGGCCTCCCCCACTAATCCTCATGGAGGTAACGGTAACCCCGGTGATAAGAGCTATGTCATGTCATAACATGTCGTGTGAGCAGAAGGTCGAACTACTCGTGCTCTTCAACTCACCTCACGTCCCTCTGTCGGCTCATACCCGCTACTTCGGCCATGTTCAAACTAGAGGCTTCATCAGCTCAAAGATTTGAAATGGGTTGATTTCGACACTAGACTCACTAGCCGGCGGCGGTGTACTCTGGCCCTTCGCCTTTGCCTTTGCCTTTCCCGTTTGATTCGGCGCCCAACCAAGGCGTACGGCACCACACGCACGTAACTGTATCACCCTTGTTTCGCTTGCAAATGCATTACGATGTCAACACAGGCTCCTGGCCGACTGCCCGATTCGATACTCACCGCAGTAAGGGCCCACATCTCGAAGCATTGCTTGTGTAAAGCTAATTGGAATCAATCGTGATCAGCTTAGACTTCAGGTGAAAAACAACTATAGCTGAAAAATATCGCACACTTGCCACAACCACCCAAGGCTTCGTCAAAGACAAGCTTCCTTTCGGTGACATCCTGCTCAGTCATCTCATCGTAGCAGCTGGTGAACGACAATGTCAGCGCGATCGATCTGGACATCATCCCAAATGAGAACGTACACCGGACAGTCTTCTCCGATCGCAGACATGCGTTTCAGGCCGAGCCCATCTGCATCGTCATCCAAGGAAGCTGGCTCGTCACAGAGTACGCCGGTGGCCTTGAGATATGCGTCCCGAACCCTTGACGGGACATTCACGGCGCCATTAGGCGAAGGAGGGGCAGAGGAGAAGACCCTTTCCAGCTCTTCGGTCTGGGCGCCAAGATGTTATCAGCCGACGAGAGCGGAAGAGAGGCAGAAGTTCTCACAGTAAGATACTTTTGGTACCATATGGCCGACTCGTCGGGCACCTTGAGCACCTTGACACTACATGCTAGTCTCAGATCGCGTTTGTTGGTCCGAGAGTGGCACAAGATGACTCACAAAACGAAGATGATGTGTTTGCATGGCATGTTGCCCTTCATGCAGTCCGGACAATCGCATGACGGGCGAGCAGAAATATTGATGGTCTTCAAAAAGAAATTAGTATACAACTTCATCAGACTTCTCGTGCACTCACGTATACATTTCCTGTGGACCCAAGCTGAGGACAGAAGATCAGTCAGTCATGTTGGCTCGGAAGGATGAAATACTTACGACCTTGAAGCGCTCGGACAGAGTGGCATCGTTGCCCATTCTTTCTCGCTCCAGCATGAACTGGAACAGGGATCGTAAGAGAGATACCAGCGTACGTAGTTCAGTGAAATGCACCAACCATACGTTGCGTGACCGCTCTCTTATCTGTGATGTGGTCAGCTACTTTCCCACTAGATAGTAGTCGTCTAGCTCACATCTGTCAAGTATCGTCTTGGGGCATCTAAGAGTAAGCGATACTGTGTTAGTGCTTTTGATGTATCAAGTAGCTTGATTATACTTACTTGGCTCTGACCCTAATTGAGTACAGGTACATCATCGGTTTGAGTTCCTATATCTTCAGAGGGCCGGAATGAGACGCACCGTGCAAGTCTTTCTTTCTTCAGATCCACAGGAGCTTTCTCCTTAGCCTTTCCTTTACTTTTCGCCTGCGCATGCGTCGCGGTCGAAGTGCCAGCAGTTTGAGATTCGTTTTTGATGGCTGTAATGTTTGTTTTGCTATCAAGCACGGCGGCGGAAGAGCTTTGCTCGTACACGAGCTCTTTCTTGACAACAAAAGTGGCCTCGCCTTTCGCTGATGTGGTGCTGATTTGACCTTCCACCTTGACCGTGTGCATAGCATGAGACTTCGCAGCGGCCCTAGCAGTAGCAGCAGTAGCGGCAGCAAATGATGCTTTGCTTGGCCGGCCTCGCTTCCGCTTGAGAGGCGCTGATGAGCCGGATTGAGTGGTTGCTGCTTTGAGATTCGTTGACGTAAGGGCGGTAATGTCGGGCTTGACGTCGACCTGAGAGAAACTCACGGTGAAGGTAGAAGGCGCCGTAGACTTTCGTGGTCTTCCGCGCGTCTTTTTCTGTGGTGGAGGCTTCACATCCTCCTCTTCGTCCTTGTCTCCTGAAGCGATCGAGGCTGAAGCGGCAGAGAGACGAGCCGAACGACGGCGTATCGTCTGTGCCGAGGGAGGCATGATAGAAGCGTTTGACATAGAGTTTCCCGTGAGAGGATGATAATCTTCTGAGACCAAGGTGGAGTGCAGCGTAGACGGTGTAGGAGGTATTGTCAAAGATGGTAATAAGGGCGAAGTCGGAATCGCGCTGATACTCAAGCCGTCCGGGGCTGGCATTGCGACTACGCTCTGACAAGTATCAGCTGACAGAGAAAGCGCGGGTATTAGGGGATATGATGGTGATCATGGGGAGAGGTGAGTTGAATGAATACAAATATTGACGGTGATGGTGATTGATGGTTGAATCAACTGTGTTTTCAGTTGATCGAGTGGACCTTTGCCACCCAACCTCCACTCACCACTCACGGAACCAGATCTCTCCTGATATTTATGCATGTATCAAACCGCTATTGTCCTCTGTCTTAGCTACCATATCCCACAAGCGCAATCATCTTTTGCCTTGGCTGCTTTGCACGACGCTTGCATGACCAGAAGGGGTGTGGCACTCGATCTGCCGTCTATCAACACCTACGTTAGATCGATCGCTTGGGAAGTGAGCAACGCGCGGAACAACGAGCACCTGGTTTCTTGGAAGCGTCGTCCAGGCCACTCTGACGCTCAGTGAATCCTTCTGCTAATCGTCTTATGTTCTGGATCAACTTCTGCTCCTCTAGATACCTCTCTGAAGGAGGTCAACTACTGATCCATACTTTTCTCAGTTCTTTGCCGTTTGATATCCGTCAGACTCTTATTTACTGAAAATGCACCACCGCACGGACCTCCTCTTACTCACTGGATTCGAGACTTGAATCACCATGTTGTACTCACCCTCTTCCTCTTTCTTCTTCCCTTACTCCATGTACTTTTTCATACTCACACCTTGTACCTGAATTTTCAGCACCCATGACAGAAGCTCAAAGAGGGACGTTGACCTTAGGCAACGTGGCAAGGAGCGCCGTGGACATTCAGCACGCATATGCTCAAGTGGCAACGGGGGCAATACGCGGTGTGAGTCTTCTCAATGACAGCCCCTCATTGCCTTTCTCCAATAGCTGCATTATTAAGTCTGTCCTCTACTTCTCATCGGCTGACCACGCTGAAAATAGCCATCGCAAGGCAGCGGTCCGTCGCCCCGTCACTTCTCCTCTGATCAAAAATCCAGGCCTAAGCCATATCGCTCTCAAAGAGGTGGAGTCAGAAGGTTCCCGTTTGGCCGACCCAAGTCTCCACAAGCGCACGACACAAGCGAGTTGACAGACGAGGTCATCGGACATAGCTCCGAGGCTAACCAAGCAGCTGCTCTCGCCATCAAGTCTCTCATCACCCTCGATGAGAATGCTGACCCTCAAGCAACAAAGGACCTCGATCCCGATCCTGAGGCTGACCGTGCGGAATGCTTTAAGGCTGAAGAGCTCCAGCCAATCTCCCCCTTCTTATCTTCGCAGTCGCTACCGTCCGTGGGCGTGTCCAAGATAAACCTGACATCGTCTCAGACTCTACTGTATAATGCTTTCCAGCGCGAAGTCTCGCAAGCACCAATATCAGGTCCAGCGTTTCATGTTGAAGGTGGTAGTCAAGAAGAACTTTGGCAGCAACAAAGCAACCACATCCTCATCGGTCACCGTCTGCACGGCCAAAGTTTTCAAAAGGAGCAGGCAGCCTCGATCCGCAGTTCTACATCGCAGCGACTTCGTCTGTATGGACTCGGCGAGGGAAGGGCGCGCAACGAGTTTGGCAAAACCCTCGGTGGAGGTCAAGAGGTCGGCGTTGGCGTCATTGGAGGTAATCAAGCTTCTGCCGCCGACGACGCACAGACCACTATCGTCGTCACTGAGGGTAGCTGCGACATTCCCATGCTACGGGAGCCGTGGGCAGGGAATCTCTCGGTCGATAAAAAAGGTGCCGAAGAAGCTAAGGCATTTGTCGGCCATCATCAAGTATCTCTGGATGCCGATCTGCCTCCTCTTGCCATTGAACATCCCGCTCGCGTGTGGAACTCATTGATCCATTCTCTCAGCGCCGATCTTCAGCCTGTCATCAAATGGGATTATGAGAGGACACAAGCGTGTGGAGAAGTTGACGGTGAGGCTATGCCGCTGTCTCCATGATGATGCTAACTTGTGCTATTGCAAGGTACGCTATGGGTGGCGCATCTCACCCTCATTCTTCCTCCGACACATCCATCGATTCAGCAGCACCCGTTATTCCGCACTTTACCGAAGAATCGGTACAAAAAGGAGTATGCCGCCGCTATCGAGGCCTTTGGCGGCATCAAGAAATGGTGCGGGGAAGCTAAAAAGCTCAAGGTGGGTATAGGCTGTCCGCATGATGATCTTGTTGTAGCTGATGACAGTAGGCGGATGCTCAAAACACCACGCTCGTCAAATGTATCGCTGAGGATTCGCTCGGCTGGGTCTGTGCTCCCGATGGCCTCAATGCGGTCCCCGGCAGCGACGACGAGACTGACGGAGAGTCGGCCAAACATCATACGGCTAATCATATCACCGAGCAGGCACAAAGATCCGAGTGCTCACTTCCAGACTCATCCAAGGCAGTGACAGGGAGGTCTTTCTTCGACGCCGTCGAGGTCAGCTCCGCAGATGAGGACTATACTCTAGAGCAAGTCTCGCAACTCATCAAAAGGAACGCAGAGCCGATCTCGAATTCTGAGGAGATCATTATCGACGATACTGACGTCGAGGTGGCGCCTGAAGCGTCAAGTGGCGCGATGGGGAGCCTTGTCACACCCCCTAGCCGGTTGCTCTCCATCTGTGCTGACCCTCACAAAGACCTCTCACCCAGCCTGACTTCAACGCAGCAACTCCTCACTATAGTGAATGGGGCCCTTGGCCCAGCAGGTCTGAATCTTCCCAGCCCGATTTCGCTGACTACTAGTTGGGATCCACTGAACGGGAGTGAGTGACCCAAACCCCTGTTCAGTCTCCGCTGCCTGACTAGCTTCGCTCCAGATTACAACTGCATTCTGAGCGTCGGAACACCAGAAACACTCAAGACTTACCAGGAGGACAGTCTGCATGTCTCGCCTGAAGCTGCCCAGAATGCAGTTTGCCAGCGGGCCTTAGATCTCAACGTGCAAGGATTCTTGGAATGGTTCCAAGAGGCCCTGGCTCCGCCTCTTGCCGATCAAGCGGCTGCTAATATCGAGACGTCTCCCGATGGTACTCATGGTTTTAGTGCACCTGCTGTCGACAAGCACAATGGCGTTCCAAAGGAGAAGGAGCAGTCAGTGGATTGGCAGAAAGAGCTCGCCAGTGAGGTTACGCCTTCTATTCAATTTGACTGACCGCTGTTTGCAGGATTTTGCAATGACTCGGGTCTGCCTCCTCCCAAGTACAGTCAACGGGTGGATCGTCTCCCCACCGGTGAGGTTGGCTTCGTCGGTCAAGTGACGATTGAAGAAGAGAATTTCTCGAGCCCGTAAGTGTTGCGCTGTTGTAGGGTTGCCACCTGACGTCGATGACCTAATGCTCGTCCAGGACGCATCGTTCCACTGTACAAGAAAGCAGGCAGCAAGTCGCTTACCACGTGTTGGTCGACCACTTCTGTCAAGCGCCGAGAAAGATGTCGGACCATCGCGAAGTCGTGTAGCAGGAAGTCCCATCGCGTAATTTCCAAACTCCCGCAAATTTGGCCATTTGTATTATTCATCATCGTATCATCTATACTACTGCGCTGCGTGTAGTGTAATGACAGTGTCCGCAAAATTCCGCTCCGTGACTGTGACTCGCCTATTCGTACATGAATCATGCAAGATATGAAGAACGCGAGAGAATCGTGATATGCGGTTCAAGTGGTAATGCACCAAAACGTGGTAACTGAATGTGCCTGAAATCTGAAATCTAAGGGATTGTAGAAATGATGATAATTGATGTTTTGTTATTGCCGAGAACGGGCTCGTGGTTGTCGTCGCCGTCGGTCGTCGTAGTCATTTTGCTGCTCACATCTTTCTCATTGATATTGTGTTACCTGTGTTTCCTTGTCACTAAGACCCTGCTGGCTCCAGGCTGCCTCTTGAAGTGGAGTACAAAATGGAAAACGTGACGACGACCAGCACGTCGTTTGACATTGCTACCGCCACCTCGACGCTGTTGGACGTGATAGCGACCTCGGTCTCGGACATCATCTCTTCGGGCAACGACACCGATCCATTCGACAGTGGACTCCCAGGGATAGACACTGGGACCGAAGTGGTTTCAGAGGGGAACTACGTACTGGTGTGTCCACCTTTTCCCAATGTGCGAGCCAATAGTTTTGTTCTGACCACTTGCAATGTTCAGAACACATTTATCGGCCTTATTATCGTCCTCGGCGCTTCGGTACTGAATGCTTTCGGTCTAAATCTTACCAAGCTAGACCATGTGCGACAACAAACCATACCTAAGAGACAGAGGAGGAAGGAGTATCTCCGACTGCTCTGGCTGGCAGGCATGGGAACGTACATGTGAGTAACACACCATTCCGACTAATCTGCAATTACATGCTGACGCATCGTTCGCAGAGCCTCACAAGTTTGTAAGTCGTCAGACTGCTCACTATGCCTTGGCTAACTCCGCGCAACAGTCGGTTCGCCGTTGGCATTGCGATACTTGCGCCCTGATTGGGTTGCCCCTCTCGGTTCCTCTTCTCTAGTCTTCAACTTCCTATTCGCCTACCTGCTCGTCGGTACTCGTACGTTCATGTCGGTGACCTCCAACTTCACAGCGTACATTGCTAAATCTGTGACACGCGCAGCTGTGACTCCCACCGATATACAAGGCACGGTCATCATTATACTGGGCGTCATACTCATCATCGTCTTCTCAAGCATCAATCATGGGCTGGAGCAATCTCTCAGCATTTCTAGGTGGGTACCGCAAGCTCGATCCTGCACACAGCACACAGGCTTACATTATCTACTAGGCTCAACTCGTTGTGGACTCGGGGCGCATGGTTGGCGTACTTTGTCCTCGTCATCGTCTTCACGGCGTCAACCTATATCATATCAAGTCTGCTCGCTTCGCTTGTAGCATCTCGAGCATCCTTCTCGCCTCTACCGTCACCATCGCTGGAGCTGCCAACCTCACGACCTAGAACTCCGAATGCGCTTTTGGCTTTCTTTCAGCGGATAGGACGGTCATGGAAGGGGATCGAGCGGAGAGCTGTTACACGACTTGAGAAGCTGTTTGTGCGTACCGATGATGCGAGAGTGACGTGGCTACAGGGCATAGGGTGGTCTGTAGCTGGAGGAAGTTTGGCGGGGTTATGCTTGGTTTTCACCAAGGCTGCAGTCAAGATCTATGTGCTTCCAGGTCATCCCGTAAGCCACTCTCTACCGCCTTGTTATCAGAATTTGCTAGACTGCTAATAACGTTCCAGCTCGTTCACCCATCAGCATTCATTTCTCTCTTACTAGTCATCGTGACTGCCGTCCTGCAGATTGTCTGTCTCAACAGAGCCTTGCAATGCGCAGATACTGTCGTCGTCGTTCCACTCTTCTACGCCGGGTACACCGTTTTTGGGTAAGTCGTCATTTGTTATTCTGTGTCCGCCTCAGCTGACATCTCGTTTTCAGATTTGTCAATTCTCTGATATTTTACGACGAAGCGGGGCAATACGCGCGATGGGTGAATTTCTCACGATATCGTACGAACGCGAGTTAACAGATGTTACAGGTCTTGATCGCCGTGTTCGCGTCCATCGGTGTGCTCATTTCAGGCGTAGTGAGTCATGCGTTTTGCATACGAGCGATGTACAGCCCTGACAACAATCCTATGTGTTAGATTCTCCTCTCATTAAAATCATCCGCCAAAGCTGCTACAGACCCATATACCATCTCTGCCCAGCCTCCTGGATCTATGCGCCTGCGCCCGCGCATCCCTTCGAAGCGTGGAAGTGGAGGCGAAGCAGAGCAAGGCCTAGCTGGACCATCTAAGTCGTATGATGCTGAAGACGCAGATTTGTCTTACGGCGATGAAGAAGGTGCTGGTGCTGGATCAGGCAAAGAAGACGTATTGTGGGAAGTGGGCAGTGTGAGCGATACTTCGGATGACGAGGAGAGGGATAAAGGTAAAGGTGTTGGAGGGACAAGGGGTGGTAGAGGAGAACGAAGAGGGTTATTAGGAGACGAAGAGGAAGATATGCACGAAGAATCAGGGCGAGAGCGCGATCGACAGGAAGATGTGTCTCTGGATGAGGATGACCACAAGAATCCTTTTGCAGAGGTGGCCGATGACGGATTCGGGGATTATGAGGGGGTCGAGTTGGAAGACGCACCAGGAAGCAGTACGCCTCGCGCTCGTAGCTGATAGCGTAGATTAAGATATAGTATAATAATGGGCAAAGGGTGTATGATGGATGCATTTTCGGGTTTTACTCTACTACTCGTCTGTGCAATCTAGGCTGACAAGCGAGAACCGACTTCCTCTCCAACTTCTTCAGACAAAGGATGAATTTCTTCCTCAGCATCCCAGAACTCAACTCCACTAAGCGCGTCCATCGCATCACCTTCAAGGACGAGCCATTTATATTTGAGCACATGGTATACCTGCACCTCGTCTGTCGACATGATTTCGACGCCGGGAATATTCCTGATCACGCGAGAGAAGGAGGCGACCTCGTCTTCGTGCTTGCTAGGCGAGTGGAGGAAGAGGATCGATAGTTCGTCCACGGGGCCGAAACGGTGCAGCAGCTGAGCGTCGGCCGTTGTCACTGCGGAGGTGGAAGCCGTAGTTTGAGATGCTGAAGTCTCAGAAATGACTTCTCCCGAGGGCAGTTCCGTAGGGGTCGCAGTGGCAGAGTCGAGCTCTTCGGATCCGGTAGCCTCGGCTTCGGCGTCTGCTTCTGGAAACACCAACGTGTCGCACAAAGCCCTTCTGGCCTCATTCGTCCCTTGCCACTGCGCCTCGTTGATATCTTGTACTACTCTCATCAAGCCTGAAGAAAGCTTGGACGAGAGTGCGATGCGCATCCCTAACGCTCGGACTTTCCGAGGGAGTGATTGTGCCCAGTCCTTTGGCATGATGGGGAAGATGGGTGCACCGCCTCGGCCTGAAAGAGCACGTATCAGCATATGTCTTTTTGATGTAAGCCTGAAACTTGTCGAGCCGGATTACTGATAGACACGATGATCACTTACGGGTACCGCTGCTCGCATCGCCAACACGAGCTCTACCAGTTCCTTTTTGTGGTCTCAGCTTTCGACCAGAGTAATGAACCGTGGAACGAGATTTGGTCGTTTTGGTGCCCTATATCACAAACAAGAGTACCGGATCAGCTCTATATTGTAGACTTCTCCGGTTCCGTTGGTGGTCGACTCACTGATCGCAGAGTTGAGAGGTACCAGACAACGCATCGATGCAGGATATCGCGCCGTATTGGCTGGGCGAAGACTTCTGGCGGTAAGGAAACGAGGAGGTCCTGAATACACAATGAGGATTAGTAAATTGACCAGTATTTCAGCCGAGAAATATGTTAGCTCACGGAATCGGCTGGCAGAGTTGGAGTGGTTGATGCCAAAGACGAGATTGGCAGGAGGATGGGGTTGAATCGGCCTGATTCGGACAAAGTGGGGAACTGGGACTCGATATTGCCTGCGACAACAATCCTGATCAGTTCAAAAGTCCTGTTCGCTCATCACGCAATCGCTTGGAACAACGCGCACCATCTTGTTGCGCCAGTGCCCAATCCACGTCTTCATCCGCTTCTTCAGACAATTCCTCGAAATTCACATTGGCCGGGATCTCCTCTCCTTCATCCACTATACTCGACGCTGATGCTGGCGGCGTGATACTGGATGTAGTAGCATGTCTTCGAGCAAGAGATATAGATGGATTGCTGGGTCCCGCTACAGCCAGAGGACGAGAGAGGAGGGAAAGGGAAATTGGTCGAGCAGCCGTGCGAAGGGGCTACGACAACGACAAGATCAGTCTGTACCTGTTTTATGGTGTGAACAAGCCGAATACATACCTGAGATAGCGTAGGGATAAGACGCGCGGCGCTCTTCATCTTGCCTCTGAGACTTTGGTGTGAACGGAATGCAAAGTATTGATGAGAGTCGAAAGCCAAACACGTCTATGAGTTGCAAGATCAAGATGGAGTTGGCAAAACGATAATTGAGATTTCAACTTTTCGTATTCGACCTGGCAGCTATTGTGGCGGTCGTCTAACTACAGTGATTCTGGGCATAACGTATATCTCTCTAATTAATGGCATGTACAGTAGCGAGCTCAGCGATACCCTACTAGTCGTTGCAGTCAACGCTGTTTGAGAGCTACATAGTGTCTATGAAAGCTTGAAATACGATTTTTTGCGGGTATCGTGTTAACAAGCTGGTCATTCCCTTGATCTGCTCGTCTCGAGGTCTCCCTCTCCAAGCACCTCTCGATTGGATGGAGGACCAAAATGCCCGTGGGACGATATCTGCATGCCGGAGCTGCCATATTACATATGAACGAAAAGGACTGAGAGGATGGGATGGACAAACTTCTTACATGCCGCCATTTCTTGACGCAAATGAGGCATTCTTCCCTGCCTATAAATGGTCGTAATACTCAACAGCCATGAGCCAATGGGAGCACATAGAAACCGAGTGACGCTTCTCCCGATGAACGCATGCTGGTTTCTGACAACAACCAGAGTGTGTGTCGATCGTTGATCGACAGACAGACCAGCCTGGGATTTGTACGATTGTGATAATTCAAATGATGCTTGGCAACTGAATGCGCGGCGCATGAGCAATATATCGACTGAATCGAGTTGATGTTTCTTACCCTATCATCAGAGCCTGCAACCAAGCTAGTCACCCGCCATCGTCAATGGTATCGCATACCCCATGTTCAGGCCAGAAAGACATATAAGGCTCGCTCATTGCGCTTCTTCGAGTACTCTTCTTCATTCACTACTTCTCTTTGCTTCTACAACAGCCTCTTTTAACTTCTCTTTCGCTCTTCGCAGCTCTTATTACTTTTCTTTCTACACAACAACCTTTAGCAGCGGTTTCTTGTTTCGCCAAACTTGCCTTTCTTTTGACAAGAAACAAAGCTCCAAACCACCAATCACCAGCTTTTCAACCAACGTTCAAAGTCACTCCTTGCTTCAAAGCTCATCACAGTCTTTACTCGCTTCTCTCGCACACTCCCCTCAACCCTCAACGTCAAATAAAACAACAAGATGCGCTCCACTATCGCTTTCGCTTGTGTCCTCGCTTCCGCTTCCGCCGTCTTAGTCTCGGCCGCCCCCATGCCCATGCCCGATGGCGGTTCCGCCTACACCGGCGCAGGCGGCTCGGCTATCGGCGGTACGCTCGCCGAGAACAATGCTGCTAACCAGAATGGCTTGGCGGGCAATGGCGATATCCTCGGACTCGCCAGTGGCAACGCAGGCGATGGCGGCAAGGCTACTTCCGGTACCGCTCTCGGTGGTGACGGTTCTACTACGTGGGTTTCAGCTTTAGACAATATGCAGCATCAGTCACTGATTCCTTGCAGCGTTTCGTATGTCAACGGTCAGCCGGTGGTCACTACTACTGGCGGCGGCAGCGCGTACTCTGGCGTTGGCGGCAACACCAACGGTGGTAACATGTGAGCAGATGGCGATTAGTCATAGTACAAAGATATATCAGCTGATGAGGGTTGACAGCAATGACAACAACAACGCTGGGCCGTATCAGAACGGCCCTTACGGGTGGGGCGCTTCTGATGTGGCGGACAACCTGAACGCGCTCAATGTCGCTGGTGGCAATGCAGGCGATGGCGGTGACTCGTCATCCGGTAATGCCATTGGTGGCGACGCCAACAGTGTTCCTACCGGCTACACTGCTAGTGGATACAGGTACTACTGAGCGTTAACTCTTACTCGGTAGTATGGTCGTATTCCTAGACATGTAGAGTTGTCGTATTAGTTGTTTTTTGTTGATATAGTATCCTTGGTAGTACACTTTATCACTATACGATCGCGCTTCAACAGCCACTTCACCTGAACACCCATCATTATTCTATTCCCACAAAATATTCCAATACCCACGCTCCCTCAACGGAGCAGCTGAGAGTTATCGATACAAGAGGCGTGCGTCGAGAGCTGAGCCATAGGAGGTGCTGAGAAGGGAAGTGGAATAAAGGGATTTCTCTCAGTCGACAGTATGATGAATTATCTTGAAAATACATCTGGGTCAATGTGCGCAAATCTCCTGTGTGTCGGTAAGGTTGGCATGGGTTGTCTACATGATGTCGAGACTTATATTAAGTTATACAGGAATGCACGTTGAGGAGGAAACAGACATCAGGGGTAAATACAAACGATCCGGCCATTATCATCCGAAAGTATCGGATATAAATCCTGCTGGACGTCGGCCATAAGGTGGTGCCACATGAGTGAACGAGGCAGATCGCCCCACGGCATTTTCGGTAATAATGCAGAATTCAATGCTTTATTGGGCTTTGGGCTGTGGTACAGTCTGGCTGGTTTGATGCACTGTTGCAGAGTGTATGCTGGTGCTGCCGTTGCTTGGCTCTTGCTTGCCAGTGACCATTTGAGCATTCTTTGTCGTTACTTTTACATAGCGTTCTCTCACAGCAAGATCGTGAGTAAAATTCGTCAAAGGCTGCTGGCGACATCACCCGTTGCAGAGCCTGGAGATATTGGAGCCTTTGCTGACTGTTGTGCTTGCTGTTATCGCTATCCCGTCAACCATCAATCTCGAATCAACCAATATCGAAAATATCTACAACAAACGACTGATCAATACATCCCTACTTGACACTCGACTATCCGCTTTTCTGAACGTTGCTCCCACCTGCTCAACAGACCATGTCCGCCGTCCAAACCTTCGGCAAGAAGAAAGTGAGCTGGGTTCCCAATCAAACGACGAAATTTATAGCTAAACAACATTGCCTCGTTTCAGACTGCCACCGCTGTGGCTCACGTCACCCCCGGCCGAGGCCTCATCCGCCTCAACGGGTCCCCCATCTCCCTCGTCGAGCCGTGAGTGTTGGTCTTCTTTTGGATACGTGAGGATAAGGGAAGCGGGGGAAAAGATTGGTCGGGAAGGGAAGGAAGGTGCTGGCGAGGGGTGATAGTCGGAAAGGCTGGTGACTGTGTCGCCTGTCAGTGCGAGGACAGGGAGGAGGGAAGCTGCTTGAACG
Organism: Cryptococcus sp. GC_Crypt_6; assembly: GCA_026538315.1. Taxonomy (NCBI): domain Eukaryota; kingdom Fungi; phylum Basidiomycota; class Tremellomycetes; order Tremellales; family Cryptococcaceae; genus Cryptococcus; species Cryptococcus sp. GC_Crypt_6. The sequence continues at coordinate 45,867 of JALPBY010000101.1, forward strand.
GGGATAGTGGTGCTGTGGGAAAGAATATTCAAGGTTACGGGACTGACTATTGTTAATTTCCAGCGTCGTCCTCCGTTACAAGGTCTACGAGCCCATCCTCGTTGTTGGCACTGACAAGCTCGCCAACCTCGACATCCGTCTCCGTGTCAAGGGTGGTGGTCACGTCTCTCAGCTCTACGCTCTCCGTCAGGCCATTGCCAAGGGTATCGTTGCGTGAGTTTACAACTTGCACACCATAGTCAGCGTAGTCGAAAAGTACTGATCACAACCCTGTTCGTTCACGCCTTCAGCTTCTACGCCAAGAACGAGGATGCCGCCTCTGCTCTCGACTTGAAGAAGACCCTCGTCGCTTACGACCGTACCCTTCTCGTTGCCGACCCCAGGCGGATGGAGCCCAAGAAGTTCGGTGGTCGCGGTGCCCGTGCAAGGAGGCAAAAGGTGGGTGACGCTTCGATACATGCCTGCCATGGTATGGTGCTGATCTTCCTATCATCCTATAGTCTTACCGATAAATCAATCGCCGGTATTTTTGGTCGGGTCATCTACTGCTTTGTTTCGCCAAGATGGTGGAGAAGCTGCGGGGATCTTACCAAGGTGGATGGTTTCTTTCGGTGGACGCGATGTATATCATGACAAAACATGCTGCGCTCCTGCGCATTGCTATCGCTCGTATCTGTGCTTTCTCCGTTGCGTCGTAGTTGCCAGCTGCCGTACATGTCCATTGCATGACTATATGCTGTATATTGGATGCTCTACTGAAGTGTAAGGATTGAAAGCGGATCACGTGCCAAAAACGCCACGTGACAGACTGTTTGTGTCGTGTTTTGATGATTGTGTCTCTGTGCGTGCGTGTTTTTGTGACGAGTTGATGAAGCGTCAACATCACTACTTTGCCCAGCTTTGTCTTCGTTCCTCATCCTCTTCCTATCACGCTCTCTGCTCCTCGGCTGCATAACATATAGCAAAGGATTCTCTCGCACTGAAGCGATACACGCGTGGTATCTTCCCAAAGTGCGTTCGACCGGTAAATGCGATAATCAAGGAAAACAACAAGACGTTACACGATCATCGAGCCGTTTGCTTTCCTCCCTGTGTCAGACGGATCTGCGTCTATCGACAATCATCCTCACAAACACATAATAGGCGATCTGAGGTCGTGACTTACTAAGGTGCGCAAGACTATCATGCCACCACGGAAGGCACCACCTCCTGCTTCGCCAGCGAGGAGTACTAGGAGTGCACGGAGTGCAAGAGGAAGAGACGATGAGGATTGGGAAGGGGAAAGTGTCATGTCCAAGTGAGTCCTGTAATAGTCATATTTGTTCATCAGGGGGATACTGACCTACTTCTCTGCAATGATAGTACCTCACTGAAAGTGCCCAATTCTCGTAACGCACGGACATCCAATGGTAACAGCCTGATAGGGTATAAAGACACCAGCGTGAAGTAAGCTGCTGCGAGCATCAGCACGTATATATCAGCTGACATCTCTTCGAAACGTCAGCATCGCTGCCGCCTTCCATGCCGCACAGACTGGCGCCCTACCTACACCAAATTCGGAGCGTGCGTTCCCTCGTCGATCAAAAACCCCTGTAGCTAGCTCAAGCTCTCAACGTCATGGCACCCCACGAGCGCAGTCGCCCGCTGAGCAACTTGCATCTGCCGCCAAGGCGCTGTCGCCTGTCAAGTACTTCTTGCAGCAGACAAGCGACTTCAACGACAACGATTCTGGCGAGTACTCGAGCTTTTCATCACTTGGTGGAGTCGATCATTCAGGCGAAACAAGCTACGACTACATGCAGGAGGAGGAGTTTGTCCGACAAGCTCAAGCGAAAGCCAAGGCGAAGACTGCAACTGGAAGAGGTCCCAGAATCTCCGATACAAGGAAGAAGGCTAGGAAAACGATGGACGATGAAATGCCGTACCGTCCGGGTGACGATGACGATGAGTCGTACGACTCTGATGGGTTGGGAGACGGTAGCTCAGTTCAAGGTTACGACAACAGCGACCACGCTGGACCCACTGTTGCTCGGAGCAATCTGAGGAGCCGAGGTAAACGAAACGGATTTAGTGCCAACGGAAGTGACGGCGAGTATGACCACCGTGAATGGACACCGATAGCCGATATTAGCGGCCATCGTCGATCTCCCACTCCCGCTCAGCTGCTGCGTGCTTTAAGCCCGCGAGTCGACAGAAGATCGCCAGTACCTTCGTTTCACTCCCGCAAGCGCAAACCTTCATCACTTCGAACGATCATCACCAACATCCTGCATGGTATTGTTATCACTCTACGGTTCATTGTGGACCTCGTCACCTCAGCATTGCACAAGCTCATTGTTCAACCTGTTCAGTCCGTATTCGGCTCTGGAAGAGGTGTGATGCGAAAGTTGAAGAGGGACTGGTGGAAGTGGCTGGGTGGCCTGCTCGCTCTCAGCCTTCTTTTGCGATTGCTGGACGCCAGTCGACGGCCTGGCACGGTTTACCATGCACCGGCAGCGCCTCCTGGATCAATGGATGAACTGGTCGCGCGGTTGACTTCAGTAGAACAGCAGCTTCACGAGCTTTCGAGCAAGTCGCAAGTACTTGCCGATGCCGATGCGCAGACTAAGCGATCATCTGACGTCGTGCTCGGAAGGATGGACGATCTAGAAAGCGCTGTCATGCTGGAAAGGAAACGAATCGAAGGCTTGCAGGGAGAAAGCAAAGGTGTCAAGGCGTTGCAACAATCTTTCGATACCCTAAAAGCGGAGGTCGACAATCTCGCAACAAGGGTGAACTCGCAGGAGAAGAGCATCGCAACAGCGCAAAAGGCAGTACAGTCTATCAACGCTGTCGACCGGGAAGTGCAAGCTTTGAAGAACAGGGTGACTGAAGTGGAGCAGGGTGTCAAAGATGCCCTGGACGATGGGCGATTACGCGCAGGTCTCGAGCGAATACTTCCCCGCAGTGTACCTGTCAAGATCAATTCGCGAGGAACAATTGATATCGAGCCGGCTTTCTGGACAGAGATGAAGAAAGTGCTCATGGGGCAAAGCGAGACGGAATCTCTGGTCAGGAAACTGCTCAAGGAGGCGGGTGCTGGAGCCCCTTCAGTGTCGCCCAGTGTAGGAGGGAGAGACCTGATCGGCGAGCACGAGGAGGAGTTGGAACGATGGATGGACAAAGTATTCGAGCGCAAGTCGCATTCCGGTGTCATCATGTCCCACGAGTCGTTCATCCGGCTTCTCGAGCGAAACCTAGCGGAATTGCGCGACGAGATGGAGGAGAAGATTTCGAAGAGAACTGCGACGACTGTTGCATCTGGTAAACCGGCACCTTCGAGTGTGACTATCAAGTCAGGCAAGGGCGACGATCTGACCTCACTCTTCAACGATCTCATCGACGCGGCTCTGCTCAAATATTCAAAGGATACCATTGCTCGCGCCGATTATGCACTCTTCACAGCGGGCGCCAGGGTCATTCCTTCGCTGACATCCGATACGCTTATCCTCCAACCTGCAAGCAAACTCTGGAAACGCCTCGGCGGCGGTAAGGATGTTGAAGGTCGACCACCAGCTACTGCCCTTCACCCTGATACCTCGGTTGGCAGCTGTTGGCCCTTTAAAGGGCAGACGGGATCTCTTGGCGTCGCTTTGACGAGTAGAGTTCACGTAACGGATATAACGGTGGAACATGCACCTAGCGAACTTGCGCTCAGTACCTCGACTGCGCCGAAAGTCATCTCTGTGGTGAGTGTCTTGGTACGCGTAAGCAAGACTCGCAGCTAATGTGTCGTACAGTTGGGTCTACTGGATGAGGACGATACCGAAGGCAAGGCCAAATTGGCGGAATACTGGGCTGAGCGTGAAGAGTGAGCATTACTGACGATTCGCATGGCTGCAAGCAACGCATGCTAAATGTCGGATCTTGATTAGTTCGGCTCAAGCAACAAGCTATCTGCCACTCAGCACGTTTGCCTACGACACTTCTGCAGCTTCGCATATCCAAACCTTCCCTGTGACTCCCGACGTAGCAGATCTGGGGATCAAAGTCAGTATGGTCGTATTCCAAGTTGAAAGCAACTGGGGCGCGGATTTCACGTGCTTGTACAGGGTGAGTCTGGAGTTGCTCTTTGCGGCATTATGTGATGGAGGATTTAGCTGATAACAACGCTGACTATAGGTGCGCGTGCACGGCGAGACGGAGTGATCAATGCCTTTGCTGATGATGATCACATATTCGGGGACCGAGGTTGACCGGTGTATCTGTGCATAATTGGGTTACCCGTAGGGCTACATGGGAGAAGGAAGATACAAGTATCTGCATATGCTGTACATGACCATGACATGATGAATGGGTTATACGACTATTAGACTCAGATTGATCATGCGGCTTTTCGTTGTCGTTTCTTGCTTGGAGGCGAGGATGGTGCAGTTGCAGAGGCAGGGGACGAGGGTGTACGAGCACGTTTGGCTGTGTCCGTCTTCGTATTCGTCCTTGCAGAGCGCGTAGAGCGCGTAGCAGGCTTTGATTCTGGCTGCTCGAGTGGATCTGCTTCTTCGCTGGTGGGTGATTCGTCCTTGGCCTTCCGCTTTGCTTGTACAGGTTTGTGCGTTTTAGCACTTGCGCTTGTTTTCCCTTTGCTTTTTGCTGTTTCTGCTCTTGTCTTAAACTCTTTATCCTGCTCAGCGCCTTCATCAACCTCGCCCCTCGGTGCATCGGCGTGACCGGCTTTCCACCTGTCGAACGCTCGAGAATACACCTCATCCTCCCATACTTTCGCCAAAACCTTCTCGAAGACCTCTGCGCCGTCAAGTTTACTTTGATCGTAGACTTTTCCCGTACGTTCCATCTGCTTGCCTGTGTCTGGATCGTATTTCCGCCCAGAAGGGCGCAGGGCGTAGCGCAATGATCGCGTTCGTCCCATCTGGATGAATTTCCGCGCTATGTCCATTCTACATAGCGTCTCACATTATCAGCTCTTCAGCTCTTCTCTTCTTCTCTTCTTCGCTCATCCCTTTGTCGCACGATCAAGGAATAGGTGAAAGAGCCTCGACATACCCCACAAAATCACCTTGATCACGATACCCCTCGAACCGTTTCCAGATAGCTTCAGAGCTCCGCTCAGCCGCATGACGATCTTTGAACTTCCATAAACCCTTGATATCCTCCGAATAGGGCGGGGTGGTGAATACCCCTACTTCATTCCGAGTCGCGGCGTATTTGCTAGGCGTCAAGCGAGATTTCGAGCTTGAAGCTTCGGAGGACATGGCGCGGCGTGCGCAGGGGACAAGAACCTTGAGAGTGCAGCGGCGATGATATGATGATACAATCATGAATCTTTCTTAAATCTTGGTCAACGACGAGAAAAGCGCTCGGTCAGGTCCAGAATCCAACAAAGCAGTGTAGAGTGGTCATCGATGGTGGAGGTGGAGGTGGACATAAAGATCGACGCGTCCACTGTGGTTTTATGCTAAAACGAAAATGAGACGCGGCTACCGCAGCCCAAAGCGCAGTTTTTATGCCATTGTCATTTCTTGGATGGCCAAATCGCACGGTGCACTGTCCATACATCGCGTAGTAGTAAAGATCGTGAAAGCGTATATGAGAACGTAACAATGCAAGATGCGGTCAAAATAATAGGATCGTGGTTCGTAAAGCATATGGATCGGGGTTTCTAAGTGTTTATAAAGACAAAAGGAAAAGGCAGACAAAGAAAAAGAGGTGTGAAAAAGCGCAGCTAATTCCCCTCCCCCTATTTCCATGACTGCTAAGCCTTTTGATGCTAAAACTCTGTCATGCTACGTTTAGCATTTAGGCAAGGACGCCGAAAGCAGTAGCGACAAAACCGAAGACGGCGGCAAGTCCACCAGTGATCTCACGGGTGTTGAAGCCGGCCGAAGATGAGGTGGTGGAAGAAGAGCTGGAAGAGCTAGTAGCGGTGGAGGACGAAGAGCCGGAAGAGCTAGAAGAGCTGCCGGACGAAGCGGTGGTGGTGGCGGAAGAAGAGCCGCTGGTGCTGGATGAGTCGGCGGCGGTGCTACATAGGGTGTGTATATATTAGCAATAAGAAATGATTTGAAAGGGAAACTTGACTCACGACGAAGACGATGAGCTCGAGGTCAAGCAGCTGGAAGAAGAACCGGCCTGGATGACGACGGCGCTGGTGTAAGCGATGGTACCGGTGCTGTCGGTCAAACGGATGGTGCTATTCACGACATGATAGCGTAAGCAAAGTGCCGTTGATCATTGTAGATGGCAACACTCACACATTGGTGCCGGAGGCGAGGTCGACAGTCCAGGTAACAGGGGACGAGGTAGCGGTGTCGAGGTTCTCGAGCTATAAGCCATGTCAGTTTACTTCGATACAGTATGTCTTCTTCAAGGACGAATCTACTCACGGCAGTGGCGGTGGAATCACCACCGGGCAGAATGGCGAGGTAGTAAGGCTCTGTGCCGCCGGAGAAGACGAGCGAGGTAGGCTCACACTCTACGAGCGAGGCCTGGCGTGGCAGAACGGGTGAAACGGCGATCAGTATCAATTATGATTCCTTTTGTATCGCGGAAAAGACGACTCACGGGAGTGTTAATGGTCAAAGCGCTGGCGACGGCGACGAGGGTGGAAAGAACGGCGAGCTTGGTTGGGAACAGCATCTTGGTTTGTGGTAGTGACTGTATTGACTTGATAGTCTGTTTAATGAGCAAGAGAGTGGACGGTGTTTATGTACAATGGGTTGAGAAGGAGAAAACAGAGGACTTTTTGAATGAATGTACATTCCTTTTATAAAGGCTGCATCTGCTGTTGACCGTTGTTTACCTAGCTCTGAAAAAAAGTCTAGCCTCCTTTCCGACCTTGTCCAACGCGACACACGAAAAAATATGATAGGCTCAATGCATTGAAAAAGTATAAGCAAATGCCTGCGCAGACTAAAGCGATGTTGCGAGATTCCGCCGCAGACGTCAAGCGATGCAGGCAAAGTACCAAGTAAGAGCCAAGCGTATTTGGTTTGTGGAGATTCTGCTGCGGGTGGATTTTACGTGACGATGACCTGACGCGTCGGTAAGGCGATGCTATAGTGTACAATGTGATTTTACGGTTTTTCGGTTGGTCTAATAAACCCTGTCTTCCCACCCCTTCGCCTGCGTAGACAAAGGGGCAACTACGGTGCTCGCAGCAGTAGCACATTGAACAAGGTATTCGCAGCAGCTGTAGTATCAGTTCGATCGCGTGGCGCAGATCACGTTAGAGCAGATGCCGATGCGAGTACATGAGATATATAGACACGACGACATTTTGATGCATGTCGATTGGTTTCTCTGGAATGATACTATCGACGGTCATATTCATTGCTCATACATTCGCTCGCATACTTCCTCAGCTACTGGCCTCTCATCTTACTATAGCAGGACGTCTGCGCTCTCGACCAGTGAATGACAAGGCTTATCCAGTGTGAGACTGATACAATCATAGAGACAATCAGACAATGATCGTGACGCACAGACCACCATCATAAACAATAGCATCATCATCACTCATCATCGTTCTCTCCTCCCTTCCAAGCCATCACCCTGCATACAATCACCCTTCATCATGATACTGATACTGACATGCGCTCAGACAACTCATCTTTTCCACTATTACCCCTTCAAACGTTCTTTACTTCTGACAACGACAAGGCTTGCACTGACCCATTCAGCATCCAGGGCAGAGTATGCCCGAAACACACTGACCACCACCTGATACCCCTGCACTATACAGCTGGAAGAATGGACCTCACTCTTTCCTCCATCGCAAGTCAATTGTTGCATGCTCACTCCATGTCTCCAATACCACCTTCAATGACGGCTTCACCTCTCCTTGTCAATGTAATAGACGCGGAAGCCTCTCCCCCGCGCCCGCAACTCGCTGATCCAGCTGTCAAAGGCATCCCTCAAGGGTGGCAAGATGATCCCGATATCGCTTTCACACATCATATACAGCAGCAGCAAGGGAAACCCTCCTCCCATCTTCCTTCTCCTCATTCTCGACCAGCGTCAGAACCCGCCAAACACAGGTCGTTTAACGATACTCGTTCCAAATCGTCCTCCTTTAGTGAAGAAGTCAAAGATGGATGGAGGGAAAGAGATGCGTCGAGAGCGTCATCGACGCTTGACTCGTCCAAAGGTCAAACGCGATTGACATCCATATCTGACCAATCACGCAGACCATCGCATGTCCGGTCACAATCAGTACATTCCGCCTCGTCCTTCGTCACCCATAGTCCTTCTGACGAACTCGACGTTCTTTTCACCCCTTCCCCAACAGGCATGGCGACGCACGACTATCCTGTATCTATCAAGAGCGACATCTCCACCTCCTCTCGAGACCGCGTGCTGGGTTTGCGTAGAAACTCGATTAACCTCTCCGCAACCCAAAGCAAAGTCTTGTCTACGCCAAACCTAGCAGATGTCTTACCTCTAGCAGGCAGTCAGCCTTTTGCCGCATGGAGCGTGCCGGACCAAGGAGCGTCGCTTGCCTCCTCTAGCCAAGGAGCAGGAGGTTGTCGGCCAAGTGTACCATTCAATACTTATCTTCCAACTGCCGTGGAAGACACTCTCGAAGGTTGGAAGGAGTCGCCTCGGCGAACAGGGCCGGGAGGGAGGAAAGTCTGGATAGATGCGAGCGGCGAGGAGGTGGGTGGAGTGTATCGAGTGGGATATGAAAGGGACGTCTTGGATTTGTGGGTTTGTATGCTGGATGGTGCTGATTCTTCCCAGAGAGGCGCGATTGCACGAAACGATGTATGAAGTGGCGGGCAACCGTCATACATTCACGGACTTCGAAGAGCCGCCGAGTCTCGTCCTTGACGTGAGGCAGCTAAGTGCTACACAGGGCTGATCAATGTAGATCGGCACAGGCGTGGGCCATTGGCCGATCTCGCAAGCACTTGAATGGCCCGCAGCGACATTCGTGGGCCTCGACCTCGTGCCTTGTCAAGTGGACTTGTCTCTTCTCTCAAATGCGGAGCGGATGGCGCGGTCCACTTCAGCCGGTACTGCAGATGGTACAGGGATGTGGGAGAGTGTCAAGGAGAGAATATCATGGCAGCGAGCAAGCTTGTAAGTGATATGATAGTGAGTCAGAGCTTACGCGACATAGTCTCGAGCCCCTGCCGTTCGACTCCGGCGTCTTTGATTTCGTGCACATCCGCTTTGTTGGTCTGGGCGTGCCGGAGGCGAAGTGGGGGGACCTGCTAGAAGAAGCGGCGCGGGTGTTGAAGCGGGGTGGCAGACTCGAGATTGTCGAGATGTCCTATACACTAGACACTTCGGCGTCGACCTCACTTCGAAACTCTTTCGCCTCGCTGCTTCTTTCAAATGTGGTTCACCCATTGCCGATACTCCCACTACGCTTCAATCTTCCGTCGATAGAATCTCTTTCACCCTCAAACGCAGGGAAACCGTGTTTTGAGCAGACGTGGCGTCGGGATCAAGCGCCAAGAGCAGTGGTAGACGCTGTGCTCGTCTGGGTAAGAAGTGCATTGGAGTACAAGGGCACAGGACTCGTCAAGGGAGGCAGTAAAGGTATGGATGGACCGCTGAGCAGGGTGGTGAGAGAGCTGGCGAAGGCAGGGAACGAGAGATGGACCTTTGTCATTCGAGATGAAGAGGAAGTGCAAAGAGGGGAGATCTCGGTGTGGGCGTGGGTCGTGACGAGAAGGTAATGAGGTGCAGAACGGGTGCGGACCATTACGACTTTAACAATTGTGGAACTACGCAGCTCATATTGCTCGACAAAATCATCAACAGCCGTACATGTATGTGTGCAACTGGAAAGACTGCAAAATCCAGGAGGTCGCATGCGGCTCGAACTATCAGACGTATTGAGGCGGTCGGAATCCTGCTCTTCCACCTGCCATCGCAGAGGGTATCGCTCTAAACCCTCCTGAGCCCGCAGACGTAGATTGCGGATTACTATACGAGCTAGGAACGGTTGAAGGTTGAGTGGCGTTCATTGGTCTCTGTCGCTGCAATTCCGCAAATTGATCCTGGCTAAGTTCGGCAATACTGCCGTCTCGGAGTCGTACACGGACAGTATCTCCGGAGCTATTAGAACCCGTGCTTGCCGAACCAGTACTTGTTGTCGAAGCTGTTGACGCGGTCGAGTTGGCAGAGCTAGCTGCGGCGGTTGCTTGCGCTTCAGCTAGTTGCTGTTCTTGTCGTTCCGCTTTATAGCCAAATTTCGCTAGCGATATGCGCGAGTCTTCTAGGGAGATGTACTGCTTTGGAAGCGCGCCTTGGTTCGCGATGATGATATCGGTGAGCTCGGATGCTGCTGCGCTGGCAACTCTGCTGTTGGGTGGCAGGCGGTCTAACGAAGCGCAAGAAACAGTGATTAGCAGCTGCTTTCCAGAGTGACAACGGATGGGGCGAGTGACTCGACTTACGCCTCTGGGAGACCCAGGACCGGACCTTGTGCCAATCACTGACGACTTGGTGGAGATCTGACGTCGGGTCGATTCCGCTCAGCATGAGGCTCTGCGCTTTATCGGATAACCATTCTGACATCGTTTGGCCTGTATGTGTCACAATGTCGGCGCACGGATCATCGTTCTCTGTCAAGTGGACATTCGGGTCGACTGTTATAGCCGGACATCGGCCGTCGTTCTGTGATGCAAGTAGTGTGACTACTGCTTTGTCCAGGCCTGCTTTGGCGATTCCCTTGTCCGCGGTGTCGTCTTGCCATTCGGCCATTAGCCACGCAGCGGCCAGCTGCTCTGCTTCGTCCGTACTGAGCGCCAAGCTCTCTTGTCCCATCGGTCCTCTCAACCGATCTACATACGTCATTACTCTTAGCCCAACCGACACATGTGCACTGCGGCGGGACGAGTCGGATCGACTACTCACATCTCGACTGAATCGCGTTGGTGGCTTGGTCCCACAATGAGACCTGCGTCGCGAACATGCCCGGATCACCGCGCCAGAAGGTCTCGAACAAGTCTGTCCCTCTTCCGACCATACTTGGCGCCGCGCTCAGGTCCAGAGAGGCAGTATCATCATGCAAGAAGGCGTACATGGGTATCCGACTTCGTTGGGCTTTGCTGATCCACTCGTTGTACCTGACACGCCCCACATCCATTCCGTAAGCTCTGTTCCAAGTTTGAGTCGAATGAACTCACGGTGAGGCCGACGCCGCTGTATTAGCCTGTCCTGACATGGTCGTTCCTCCTGCTGTTCCAGGGATAGTACCAGCAGTTGTGCCAGGAGCCATCGTGCTACTTCCAGTACCGGTCGGGATACTCTGACCAATGCTGGGCCCTCTACCGGATAAGCCTGATGAGCCCGCCGTTCCGACATTGGGATCATTGGGATCCCTAACATCAATCTGGGTGACCCCGTCTATATAGTACGGCGACGAATATTCCAATGCCAGTAAATTTAGTCAGCCACGTTCTTACACCTGGCTGTGCAGTGCTGTAGTATCCTTCGAGAAGCAGAACTCACCGGGACCTTGGCTGAGCGTTAGGGCGAGACCTTTTCCCGTGGGCTGATCGTTCCCCGAAACGTCTTTTTCAGTCTGGTGCACAACGACCGTCACTGGGCTAGTACTGATGTCAAAATTCTGCCGAACGTCTGAAAGCACCACGCCGAGGTGCATACTCCCATCAGCGGTAGAGTCGCAGCTTATCCCGGGATATTGCTGGGTCGAACTACCCCCCGAACCTGTCGACCACGATCCGCTCCCCCTCGTCAGCTGCGAAGGAGCACTACCCATGCCCATGCCGCCGCTGGCAATGCCGTTCTGCTGAAGAGGCAATGACGAGGTTGATCCGCCTTGAGGAACAGATGAAAATGGCGCAACTCCTCCTGGCGCCACGCCCCAATCGCCGTACCCATTCGCGTTACCACTGCTACTGCTACTTCCACCCCAACTTGGGAATGAGCCGGCAGGATCCATTGATCCGGCTGAATAAGGTCCGACACCTCCTACTGATCCCATGGGAGAGAAGCCAGACATGGGTAGAGAAGACTGCGACGCTAGTCCTGCCGGGTTCACCATTGACGCAGCGTTCAAGTTCGAATACGGGCCGGTCTTCGAAGTCGAGCCCCAGTCTGACGCAATTGTAATCGATAATCAGCACAGCTCACAGCTACTACAATTCGCCTAGTGTTAAGCACTCTCATCTATTCTGTACACGTATACTTCTCTTGTACCTTATGGGAGAGCGAACCCACTCACTCCTCGCTCGATCCGCTACCCAGCTAAAGGGCGCACTGACGGCGCTTCCTAGTCCACCGAGGAATGACTTTCGACCATTAGTAAATCGTTGGGATAGGGGTACGGAAGAGGTGGCTCCCAATGTGTTCGTACCCATACTTTGGCCAAAAGCTGGATTTGGCATGTACATGCCTGGTCCCCCGTAGATGGACATTGTAAGTGGCGCGATATCAGCCAGCTATACAACGACGGTGATTGAAGTTCGTATTGTGCGTGATCTAGTAAGAGCGGAGATGTAAGGGAGCTTTGCTTGTGAGTTGTGATTTTCGATCGGTGATGATAAACGAGATGAGGATAAGAGTTTCAGGTGTTATGAAATGGAACAAGGTGAATGAGCTAGAGATCGAGGATTGTTTACAGAGCTGTTCTTACTTGAAGGCGGGTCAGTGGCAAACATCCCTCACATCGATCCGGCCAATCGAGTCGAACGTTGTAGCCACGCTCAACACCAATTTGAAAGGAGGTCAGTACTTTGTTAAAGGATATCAGTCTAGAGTGTTTTGATACGATAGTCATTACCTTTGATCGTCAGCTCGAATATTGTCAGACCCGGATGCAGCAAGTAAGCCGTCAATTTGATATCGAGCAATATAGTTCATGCCTGTGTTTGCACCGCAGTAGCTCACTCCGTCCCGATCGCCTATACCTGGGCATAAACGTCATCTGCGCGCACCAACGATATCCGCCGCCGTATCAGCCGCTCTAGCAATCACCTTCCACCACCACTCTGACGACGTGCCATCTGCATGATGTTTGTGGTTCCCGCCCCCAGATAGTCTTTCGACGTACTCGAGCAGCTCGTCTGCATCTGGTACTGAAACCAGCGAAGGTACATTGGAGAGCGGGGCGAGGAGGTAGACGTAGCCCATCTCCGCTATGGCGCTTGGCTGGATCTCGAATTCGCCTAAACTGGTGTGTTAGCTGGGATTCGAGGAGACAGCTGGCTGCTAGTCTGACGTATAGTCCAAGGAACAAGTTGGGTGACTTACCGTCTGACGAAGCGGGTGGGACGAGATTATGCACGAGCCATTTATCCGGATAAGCCTGCTGTACTTTGCTCGCAAACATTTTCACAGCTGCGAGGTCGGACCGATGCGAACAAGCCCACAACGCATCTACCAGTGGGGCAGCAGCTATCACACGACTTGTAGCTGCCTCGACCCCGGCTTTGTACGGGTACCACCCTTCCTGTGTTCTTGCGCTCTCGCTATCCCAGTAAAAGGGTTTATCTCCAGCGACAGTGCCAGCTATCTGCAGGGCTTCAGAGGTATTGAGGCCTTTGGTCTTTGTCGTAAACTCGTCATAGAGGTCGGGATAAGCAGCTTTGAATGCCTCGTCGAGCGTGAGCAAGTGGGCAGATCTGGTCCAGTCGTCTTTCTCCGATGCCGACTCTGCGTGGAGGTGGTAGTAATCTTTCTTTGGCCGAGTAGTGGACCCGAGGATGAAGGGTCTATCTCGCGGATCGATAGTGGAGGAGATGTACGTCGCGGTTTGCGCGTCGGTACGCGCTATCGTCACTACCTCGGAGCTGTCACCAAATGCATATAAGCGCTTCTTCTTTACCGTGTTTGTTAATTGTACTTGCTCACCCCATGATATCCAACTGCATTTTGGCAGCAACGACCTTCCTGAGCCACTCTGCAGTAGGGACCAGCACGCTCACTCCGCCCGTTGGACCCAAACGAGCTCGATCTCCGTTTTCATGTGATTTAGTCCCAGGGAGTGAATCGTCAATATGGAAAGCGGCTACTCCGCTTTGCACAAGGGATTTGGCCAGCTTCATGTTTGCCGTATGCACGCCGTACCCCGAGTTCCCATCTGCTATTAGCGGTAGGGTTGGACGACCAACTGCGCTTGGAGAGGATAATTGTGAGGAAGCTAGAGCTAGGGCTAGAGCTCTGATTTTTCTTGGGATTGCGTCGTATGCGGCCTTTTGTGCGTCAGGTAGCAGGTCATGTCAGCTCAGAAGCGCCTTGCTATGTCTCGTTGATGGGACAGCTTACGATATCCGTTCTTCGATCATCTTGCTTTCCCGCCTCTGTCGATGTAACAGCAGACACGTATGCCGACGCTATGATTGTTCTTCGCCGTCAGCTCAAGGTGTGAAGAAAATGGTCGTACAGACTGACTGCTAAAGAAGAAGATATGGATCAACGCACTCACCGAATCCCGCTTTCGTGACTAAACGCAAAGACTCCTCATCAAGTACCGGAACACCTACTACCACCTCTTTCTTTGCGCGGGCATCGTCCAATTCGGCTCGTAGCTGCAAGGTGGAGTCTCGAGAGTACCGCATTAAGTCTTGTTCTTCTTCTGACGATGACGATGAGAGAGTAGGAGTATGAGGGAAGACGTCGCGGAGGGACGAGATTGTATTGGCTGAATAAGGTCGTTTTACCCCCTTCTGACTAGATGTCGACCACCATTCTTCTATCGCAGAGGCGCTGAGCCACTCATCATCGTTATCGGCCTTGCTTGTCATCGTGGGTGCTGTTCTTCTTGATCAATATAGGTATAGGCAGTACGATGTCAACAAAAATATCGAAAGACTCTCGCAACATATTGTATGCATGTCCGTGACCTCCCTCTGCGTACACCATCTACATCATACCGACTCTGATTTAGCTGTTATGACGACGTAGGTCGACCTCTTGTGCTGCCCACAACCCACATTTTGAATACCACCGAGTTCAGCTTCGGCTGATTTAGGAAGCAACTCCGTAGCACGTTTACCAGCTCTACGCTTACGCTTGCTGAGATAGGCAGGTAAGGTACTCGATACCGCCGGTAAACCTCGTCCCGAACAACCACGCAAAAACAAAGCATTCCGAGACCGGTCATACCCGATTCTCATCCAGCGCTGCACCTGAAAGCTCGATGACTGATGAACAACAACTCCACAGAAGATACCGATGCATTGAGTGTTTAATTCTACATAACCTATATGTTGAAGAAGGAGAGAATGCATGCATTGGAATAGGTTACAAGGGGTTTGTATTAACAAACTCGAATCTCAAACATCTTTGATTTCTATCCGTCATCACATCACTTCACAATTCTTTGCTCGGCGTAGCTGCTCTGCCCTTGTCCCTCGCCCTAATCATCCGCACCTAGCTCTATTTTGAGCCTCGCAATAGCTTGCTCGAGACTGGGAGGGTCCTGATGCACATCGTGTGTCGGTTCTCCACCATGACCCGAAGCAGCGGCAGCAGCTTCGCGTGCTTCTCGCTCAGCACGGCGACGTCGCGCCGAAGGGAAGTCGGGTGCGGGAAGGTTGAAGAAGACCCATGGCTACGAACATTATATAAGCTTAGATCAAGCATTTTACGCTGATACACTCACAGGAACACAGTTGGCAACAGCCCGTCGCATACCGGTGGACAAACATTGCAGACCTATCTGGTAGGCGGCTGGACTGTTAGCAGTGCCGCACCTGGGATGGACTCACCATTCATCCATCCGAAACCTTCTCGCGGCACGTAGCGGAAGTCTGTTCCTTGGTTGCCGCTGACTGTCAGCGAATGCTACAAAACTTAGAACTCACTATTCGGCATCCACCATGTGGCTCAATTCCACTGCGTCAAACTTTTCAGGCACAATACCGTTGAAATCGACGAATGAAAGAGTCATCCTAGACGTCAGCTCAAGCTCTAAGCTGAACAACTCACATATAAATCCATCGATAAGCCAATCTAGCTGCCTCGTCGACGAATCCATAACGTTCCAAGCCGACCCACGCCATGATCTGATGTGGCGGCCAACTGTAGGGGTAATCTGCAGTGACCAACGACGTCAGCGGGGATCACATACAAATACACTGCTGCTGTGTTGCTTACCCCATTGTCGGTTCGGTCGGTCAAGGGAGATGATACCTCTTGACTCTTCCGTACCGGAAACAAGACCACCAGCGACCTCAAACTTGGGCAAAGCGTGGCGACTTTTCATCAGCGTTTGATCATGCGACATGGACTTACACAAGCTTCAACGCCTGTTCCTCCGAAGCACATCCTGCCCAAAGGGGCCACAACGCAGTGACTGACTCGTAACGCGTTTGCTTCTTCGCCTTGGTGTCGTAGTCGAAATACATGCCCTGCCCATCGTTCCAACACAACTCATCGAGGATCTGCTTCCGACGTGCGGCACGCTCGAACCAGTGCTCATGTGTTTGCACGACTTGAGTCGATAATTGTCGAGAAGCGCCAGCCTGGAACGCCTCAGGAGTGATGGGCCACGGGGACAGCTCGAACTCCTCGTCGAGCTCGAGCTCGCCGTCGAAAGCCACTTGAATAGCGGAAGCAATATCAAATTCGTACTGCTCATCAGCACTGTTCTCTCTCAACCTGAACTCACCTTGTACAGAAGCGAATTGAGATCCACAGTTCCCAGGTCGGCACATTTCCTGTCTAGACGGTATGAAGTATCGTGGCCTGACTCTCGGACACCTCGGTCGTGCATGAAGTACTCGTCCAACTCTGGCTCGAAAATTTTGCGCTCGTTGTAGCCATCGATGTATTCGTTGACCGAAATACCCAGCTTTTGAGCGTAAGGTTGTAGGATGTGAGTGAAATGGGTCGCTTCGGTCTCTGGTGGGATACCGAGACCAGCTGGTCGGTAACGGGATAGACCGCTAACGGGGTCGAGTGATGGCTCGATCATCCAGTATCGGTGGTACTCCTTGATTGCTGCCTGAATAGTCCGCTTGAGCCACGCCTTATTCTCCTCCTTTTTACTTCGGTCCAGTTGGTTGTAGATTTGCAAAGCGAAGTCGGTCAGGAAGGGTGGTTGAGATCGGGCAAGATACTAACGAGGTCAACGGCAATTTGGTCGATATAGACTCACGTATGATCGGTTTCCATTCAAAACCTTGTTGTAATGCGTGATCTCGAAGATGCAGTGCTCGACAATGCTCTTGGCAAGGTCGATCTTGCCATCAACCAATAGTCCCAGAGCCATGAAGTACTTCACATCAGCGATGTCAACGTCAAGCGGACTTACACTATCCCAACCGTACTTCTCATTGAAACGAGCACCAGGAACAATGAATGGAAACGCTTCGAGCTTGGTTTTGCCGTTGGCATCCTTTTTGTGATCCATAGCCAGTGCCAATATGCCCGGTTTGTCATTCAATGTCTTGACAAATGCGGGATCGTCGCAGTTCGTTGGTAACATGACAACCTCCAGACCGAGAGTGGGTTTATCACGAGAACTGCGAATGTCAATTCTGATTCTCCCGAGTCCACTCACATTTGACGATAGTGCTCAGCCATCTCCTCCTGTCCGAATGGAATATAGATGCGGGACTTCATGCTCTGACTACGGTTCTTGGGATCGGCACAGGCTACTTCAAGACCCTCAGCGTCGATTCGTCGGGTCAAGGCGTTCCAGAAAGAGTTTTTAATCATTCTCGATAGACGATCGACAGGGTTCTCTGCCAAGCGTGATTCATCCAAAACAATGCGCTTGCGGCCGTAATCACGTGCTAGTGCGAGTTCTTGGAGGAGGTTCGATAGCATGTATGTTCCCTGCACGTCAGCGAAGTTCTAGACCTAGGCAGACTCACCCTGATGTCAAAGGTTTTATGAGCATTGGAACTCGCCGTGCCCAGAGACAACAGCTTGGGGCCAGAGTCATAGATGGAGATTTGGAAGCTGTCATTAGCAATGCCTACACACTGTAAGGCTTACTTGTTGTCAGTGTCTTCTTGCTCCAATACGATCCTCATAGTCTCCTCTACGTCAATCAAAAATCGTCTGGGAGCAGATGGGGTCACCTCGTCTGATTGTCAGCTACGCTTCGCTCATCACAACTCACCATGTGATAGTCGTCGATTGCGGGAGATGGCCTCGCCGTCAATGACCTTTGGTCGACGCCCACCAGCCCCGGCAGTGCCAGCATTACTGAAAGTACGAGCTCGTGACCATACTTGTGCGCCGCCGTAGTACTCATCCGGTTCCGCGTTGAAGTCGGGCAGTTTCCTTTGAGTCTGACCGATCTTTCCCACGCGAGTTCCGTTAGTGCCAGCAGCCACTG